>WUAM01000431.1:124123147-124158771 GCA_024336885.1 Actenoides hombroni | reverse complement strand
ACATTTTTTTTCTTATAATAAGCATCCCCGGAAAAAAAAAAAAAAAAAAAAAAAGAGAGCGAGAGAAAGGAGAAAGGAAAAGGAACAGGCCCTGACTTGCTGTGCATGCGTTTCCATCAAGGTTCAATAGAAAAATAAAACCAGCCCAGGGTCCGTCTGCAGCAATTCTGCCGACCTCTCCAAGTTACCCCATCACAGTCCAAAGGAGACATTTGTTCCACGTGTTAAGAGGAGGAAGAAGCAACTCCAAAGAGGACGAAACAGACAGTTTCCATGCATAGACTTGGGTAATTTTATACATATCCATGAGAGCACATTTATTTTTCTGTAAAACGCTTGAATTTTCTTTGTGCACTACCAAGAAGTTGAATGCACACAGTGTAACAGGAGGGAGAGCTTTGTGTGAGCTAGATGTCAAACTTTAACAGGCAGAGCAGTGTGCAGCCCAGCTTTTGGAAACTCTGTCCCAGATCCAGTGGCTGCTGGTTCTGTGGAAGGACACAGCAATTGCAAGGAGCATTGAATCAGGGACAGGCAGAAGAAGACTCTGTGAACTTTGCTGATCAGCAGAAGGAAAATTTTAGGAAATCATAAGTGCTAGAAGTGCTTTCCAAGAGTCCGGAGCAGGTCACTGAGCTGCAGTTGTCCCTTCAGAGTGCAGATCTCATCTTGGCCAGTATTTGCTGATGCCCTTCTAGCAATGTGGCTCATATCAAGCCAGACAGAGAGGGACATCCCACCACTGGTCTGGCCTAGGAACGTCAGGTTAAACTGGTTTTCTCCATTCCTACCATGATGGGTTATGAGAGCCTCTTAGCCTGTCAGAGGCATACACATCTCAGGAGAGCAGATATTAAATAGAAAGTTTATTCACGGAACACAATGAATGAGCAGATAAGCAGATGCTCGGCCATCTGGTCTATTTGATGAGGACACCATGAGCAAGTCTCTAAAGTTTCCTTGTATGAACATGATATGTCCTAGAGAAGGGACTGGCTGAAAACATGAGCGCTTGGGTGACACAGTCAATCAGCCTCCTTCTCCTCCCTAATCCTGCTGGAAGGAGGCACAAGCACTCCTGCTGCTACCCCCTGAGCTCTGCTACCCCAATGTATTCCTTGTATCATTGTGAAAAGCGTTACTGCTGAAAGACCTGAGTCAGCAGGTCTCAGCAGCTAAAGCATCCACAGGAAGGGAACACAGATGCTATTTTAGAAGTTATAATGCTCTGAATTTTAAACAAAACATCCAGTGCTGTGGAAGAGACATAAACCTTCACGCTTCAGGGCACAAAAATCTTTCTGTTACTGGGGATTAGGAGAAAAGTGTCCTTGGAGGCAGGTATTATGGAGCTGCCAGTGAGGAGACTTCTTGCCCTTTACTCTGCAAGCTGGAGAGAAAAAGGAATTCTGTTTCATGAGGAATTCTGTGGGTTTGGCCTTTATTCCACATTGTCATGAGACAGAGACCTTGATAAGACTTTGTCAGAGAAGAACCTACATGTCTCTGAAAAGGCACACATAAGAGGGAAGAGGCAACCATGTAAGAGGGATTAAATTCAATTTCAGTTGACTAAGCCGTGCTGCACAGAAGGAATTGCCATATTGATAATCAGTTGACTGCTTTAATCAGTGGGTGACAGGTCAGGTAAATTAACTCTAGATTCAAGAGTTAACTCAAGAGATGACTTTACTATTTATCCAGCTATACTTCACCTTGGCAAGCAGATTATTAGATAGTCAGCTTGTGCCCTCTTCACTTTTACTTGGTTTCCAAAGGAAGCATGTGAAGCAGGGAGAAGAAAACTGGGGAGTGCGAGGTTATTTTGGGACCTGTGGTCATTGTGGAAGGGATGGAAGAGTTTAAACACAGAAGAAAACACAATTCATTAATTCTTCTATGTGGGAAATAACTCCCTCGTGTTGATAATGCTCCAATTAACAGCTCTTGAATCAAAATGAATGGAAAATCTCTTTCCTTGAATTTCCAAATATTCCTGCTATTCAATCCATCACCCTCATCACTCCTTGGCCCTTCTATATGTATACAGAAAATGTCATGCCCCCAAAGCAAGTTTGTGACCAGTTAAGGAGAGAAAATCTGCTCCAATTCGTTGACATCCTCTGTTCTTTGCAACTCACCTTCATCTGGTGATGCCAGCCTTATCTTGGAGAAGAGTCATTTCAGACCTGGCCTGATGAAGTGCTGCACCTCACCAGGCTCACAGAAAGAAAGCGGAAAGCAAGAGAGTGACCTAGGTGCCCAGAGGCTGCTCATGGCCAGCATAGGCTGAGCCTTAAAGAATAAGTGCAATTCTGGGGCACTGGTGGTGTTCTCCCTTTGTGAAGGGGACGAGAGCATCAGCATTAACTTAGAAAGTTCCTGAATAATTTCTTTTTTTTTTTTTTTTCTTCATTGAAGAATCATTTCCATCTTACCTGGCTTGAGCGTCAGACAGCTGCTTTTCGTCCAGGAGCTTAGCTCTCATAGGTGTAGTGACATTGTGTGACAGCGCCTGTTGTGTCCGCTGAGTAGATGTAAAACTAGGGGACAGCAGCTGACTTGTAACACAAGAGCCCCTGGTCTTTGTTATCTTCGCTGAGCACGAGTTCTGTACTTACGCTACAAGATTAGCTGTTCTCCCATAACATGCTTTTGTTTGTTTGTGGATTTATTTTTTTTTTCTTTTTCTTATAGAGAAGCTGTTTTCAGTTCCCAGCTAATGTTATTCTTTGTGCCTTTTCTCTGTTTCTCAGCACAGCTGTCTTCTATAGAGCCAGCCTTTAGAAAAACCCATCTCTGAGTGGATGATGCATTCAGCTACTTTTCACCATGACTAAAGTCTTCTGCATCTGCAGCATGAACTTTTCTCACTTGCTATCAAGAACTGCGCCAGTTCACAATGTGTGGTGGCAAACTTGTTATCATCTGCTGTAGAGGAGTGTGTATAAAACCACAAAGATCTCATAGTCCCTGTCAATCAGAACCATCATCAACCTTGTCTAGTCTTTTGACTGAAGCAGTGGGATGTGTTAGGGAGCTAATGAATCTCATTGCAAAAGATCCCAGAGTGGACATGCAAGAACATCTTTAATTTACTAAGATTCTTGAGCTGTAATATGAAAGTCCTGCTAAAGAGGTAGAAACAACACATGTCCTTGTGGTCATCAAGAATGAAAGACATCAGGGGAGTAAAATCTGAGTCTGGGTACACCATGACAGACAGGTGGGTCTGGTGTGTGATCAGGATGTTACGGTGGTTCAATGCAGGCCACTGCAGGCAGGTATTAGCCATAGCTACAGCCATCATCCCAGCTCAGATGACAAGGGCAGACCTGGATCATAGCAAAAGGGTGGGGGATCCTTCTGAAATGTGAGAAATACCTGGGGAAAAAAACCCAAATCTATCCAAATCCACAACCTACACAGCATATTACTCAAACTGTTTGGTGGACTTTCTTTTGCTGTGCTGTAGGCATTTACTTTTGTCTTCAGGGTAAGTGAGGTGCTTGTCAAGACCATCTTGCTGTCTGGTCTCCAAATATGGGATAAAGAGAGCTAGCACAGGCTTAGGGGTGGGAGTTAAGTGCTCCTGACTATGGAAAGCTGGTTATCTCTCCAAAATGAGGATCACCTTCTCAGAATAAGGACACTCATCTGAGTTTTCTTACATTGTTTTAATTCAAAATTGACAGTGCTGCACAACAGCTGACCTGGCTGGACACTTGAGCCTGCTGTTTCCTATCCCTGTAGCCTGTGTTAGAGGCAGGAGTGTTATGGATGGAGTATCTCCAAATAGGCTTGCAATCCCTTTAGTCCTTGGACTTCCTCTGTATAAACTGAGCTGAGCTTATTAGTTTCACAGATTTATTTTTTTATATCAGGGAAGAACTTCTCATGAGGGCCATATCAGAGTTCACATTGGTGTTTCATTGACTTATTTCCTCATAGTTACAGAACAGCAGCTGTTGGAAAATTAATTTTGTAGCATGCTTTTACAAGTTAATTGCAGTTTTACTGGAAGGTGGGAAACCTCCATTTGATAAATAAGAGAAGGAGGCTTTCCCTGTCTGGCCTTAGCTCTGGGGTTCTTGTCTCAACACAGTTATCCCTCTCTGCTACAAAGTGGGTCAGGGTCTTGCTGTGCTGAGCAAGCACACAGTAAGGAACAGTCGCTGCCTCTGAAAGTGCACAGTTTTCAGCTCTCCTGGTGAGGAGAGAGAAGATTCGCTGGCTTCTAGATTATTTCAGTTGTGATTTTTATTTTTGGGGATTTCTTGATAGATTTCATAGGCAGATGTTTCACCCAATCTTTGAGCATTCTTGGGAACTCGGAGAGGAAATCCTCAGATGGTCTGTTTCCCTCTGAGAAATGCCCTTTCTTCAACAGTACCTGCTTGCTGTTTCACAATTACCTGCTTCTTTTTTACTTTGTGAGATGCTTTGGTTGTGTTTTTCTTGATGGGCTTCAATGTGATGATTTTCAGATATGATTAGGTATGAATGAGTTGAAAACAGAAGATGTCAAGCAATGGGTAAATGATGATGGGAAGGAATTTAATACTCAGAATCACAGGAAATGAAAATCAGCTCCATTCATCTGCAAACAACAAATAACTTGCACTCCAGTAACTAGTATGTCTTGTAATCTGGTTCACACCTGCAGCAGGGGCAAGAAGGGATAGTACTAAACCCCATCATCCTCAGAGTAAGAAACCAGAGGAAGGCAGAAATTAGACAATTTCCATATAGACAAAGCAGCAGAACACAATTTTGGCATGTTTCAACCATCTGCAAGAGACTTCAGAGCTCTGAAAAATACTGTGGAAGCTGTTAGCTGGGCTATAGAATGCAGAATCTGGTTAGACAAGGAGTGTTGTGAACAAAGCAATGGGGAAAAGCCTCAAAGCCTCCTTTGCTGGACAAGCACTGCTTTCAAATGATGTGTGCTCCCAGCATGCCAGGAATGGAAGGCATGCAGGACCCCTGCTGAGGGTACAGGCTCCAGAACAGGCACATACCAAAGAAAGTCCTCAGGCTTTGATAGGATTCAAGGCCATGTCATCAGCAAAACCCGATTACAGGCACTTGACTTTATTCAAGTAACTTGAATTGTTTTAATTTATGCAGGCTGTGCCTGGTTGCTGACCCAAGCATCCTTTTTCTTGGCTTTGTTTTATGTGTATTTTGACTTTTTGAGCATGTGTTTAGCCATACACATATAGCCTTTCTGAGTTTGAGAAGGCTATGAACATCGGAAGTGAGAATCTACCACCAATCTAAAACCACTGTCTGGTTGGGTCAGGGCTGTCTTTCACTCTATACACAGCATATTTCTGAGCTGCACTCTGGTAATTTGGTAAACAACGGGAATCATTCTGTTTTGCACTAACACCTATATTGTTTATGTATTTGTGAAGAATGTAAGTACACAGAGGAACACAAGTATAGGTCCCAGCTGTCAGATTTTATAGGCTTTGACTGGACAAGTGCTTTTTACAGAACACCTGACTTACATAAGTAAGGCCCTCTGTGCTTGTAACTAGTTGCCATATTGAGCCATGCATACTCAACATAGGGATTGTCATTGAACAGTATTTCCTTTACCACTCAAAACTGCAAAGTGGAGATCAAAAACTATCTTAAGGATGCTACTGTAGGGAACAAGAGGTATGAGTTCATTGCTAACATTTCCACCTTTGAATGGTGCCAAGAAGTCCTCTGGACAGGTCAGCTCTCCCTGGTGCCCTAAGTATTGCACTGGGGGGACACAGACATGGCAGTAGAAGCAGTGCTAGTCAGCATGAAGAACAGCATCTCTGCAGCCTTATGGCTCCGAACATTAACAGAGGGACAGACCAGAAATGTACCCACTACACTTTTGTACAAGTGCTTTTAGAGGGAAGTTTTCCTTCACAACTCTGAACCCACATACCTTCAGCACAAACCAGGTGCTCCACAACTCTGTGATGTGAAGAACCACCTATTTTGTTTCCAGTGCACCACTTGCTAGATTCCCTCAATGCCCACCTGAGGTCTTGTACTGAAAGAGGATGCCTGTCCAAGCTACATCTGGTTCTATAGGCTTGAGTTTTACCTCTTTCAGTCACCCTGTTCCAGCCAAAAACTACCCCGATGTGCTGATATACTACCATAAAATCTGAGAAGGCTGATGTTAAAAAAGAATCACTAGATAATTTTTCAAATATATTTTTAATGACAAGAAGCAGACCAACCACTGCCACATTCTCCATCTGTTACCTTGAGCAACCCATTTAAACCTTCTGTACCCCAGCTCTTCTTCTGTGAAGTAAGGTAATAACTCTGCTCTCATCTTGACTATTTAGTGCCTCAAGGCACAGTAGTCTTTTGCTATTTCTATGCAGAGTACCTTCTGTCACAATTATTGTCACGTAGACAACAGAGCTGGGCTCTGTGGGCATTTTGGTATTTTCCCTCTTAATCCACCTGAGTCAGGTAAGGGCTCTCTGCCATGCACGATAGTACTTCCTAAAACTGCCTTAGCAATGATAAAGCAAAAGAGTTAAAAAAAGACCCAAACCTGTAACAAAACTCCTTTGACAGTTTGCAGCAATAGTATTAATATTTTTAGCTTTTGTTCCAGATCTGCTAATAATGTAAAGTTTAAAGGCGAAAGGAGTGGGCAGTGGGGGCAGAGAAATCAAAGCAGACCATTAGGCTGTATGGTTATCTAGGCACTTTGCTCTAGGCAAACAGTTAATCCAGACCTGGGAGAGAGCACTGGTAGTTAAAGCCCTTTAATGGCCTAAGTCCTATGATAATTAGTCCTGCCCTGGAGGTAGCTAAGTGAGCTACTCCAGCCTGAAATGGAGCTCATCCACTGCTGAGGCCATAATCCTCTGTGCACAATGAAAGCTGAACTAATTCACTGAGTAAACACTTTCTCAGTTACTTACACACTGTCTTCTTTCAGTCTGACACCAAATAGATTCACTTCCAAGAGCTGGAAAGAAAATCAACTTTTTTTTTTTTTTTTTTTTTTTTTTTTTTTTTCCCCAAAGTGACTGATCTTGGTTGAAATGCATTAGTATCCAGGGTATAACCTGGACAGATAAAATCTTCTTTCTCCTGGCATCACACACCAGCTCCTTTATTTTAGTCCATTACAATGGCAGAGAGCAGAAAGGCATTTCCCCATCTATTACCTGCTCTTCATACAGAAATTTGTGGCTATTTCAATCACTGAGTTCTGTGCTCTCACCTCACCCAAAGGTTCAAGGTGAGGAACTTTGTGCGAGGGAACAGTAAATTGAAGTAGCAAGAAAGGGAATACCAAATATCTTCAACTGTTGCAGATGACACCAGGTTTTTTTCTACTTTTTCTTCTTTTTGTTTTAATTAACAAATGAACATGCCTGTCCATGCACATTGCCCTCTGTAAAGACATAACGTGAGTGCCTAGTCTTCTCTGGGTGCATTTCATGCTCATGTCTTCTCTCCAGCCTCCCCCAGTGTTATCTTGCTTCTGGACCCACCTGCAGGCTCAACTCTCAATGCCCTCCACATTCCATCAAAAGCTGAGAAAGGAAACCAAGCAGGGAGCAGGAGTAGTGGTGGCTCTCCAAGCAGGAACATGCATTATCCCTCTGGGTAGATCTGTCTCTGAGATCTCCTGTCCTGCAATAACACAGTGAGAGCACTGGTGTCTTGTTGGATGACACTGCAAGCATCCCTGGTCCATTAACTCCAGTAATTGTCCCCTGTGATGCTTGCAGTCCCATGTGTTTGGGAAGAAGAAGGCTGAAGACCTACAAAGGAAAGCAGTCCTCTGACTTGCGGAATTACTATCACCCAATGAGGTATGATCAGAGCAAGAAAAGAGAGATGAGTCTTGAAGGACACAGACATGAGTACGGTTGTGAACTTCATAGTGTTATCATCTCTCACAACTTATCTCCCTCAGAGCCCCAGATCCTGGAGTCATGTGAGTACACCAGACTCAACATCATCTGATGGAGACCTGCTTAAAACCGCAGATCTCTACTGGTTTAAAATCTAGGAGAAAACTGAACTATATTTCAAAGGTGGGGTTATCTCATTGCCTTTGGAGGTGAACAGGGTACTTCTTTACACCTGAACTCTCTACTTAGGTTCATGTTAGAGTCTACAGTGAGAAATGGACATTTCTGGACCATAGTCCATCCCATCTCAAGATGGTTGAATTAATTGCACTCCATGAAGGCTTGTTCATCTCCCTGGGCAGAAACATGAGTTTGAACCCCCCAGATCAGCTATTGACACTGTCAGTATTCATAGACAGGTGAGAGAAATTCCACCCCAAAAGTAGTGCTGTGATTTATTTAAAGCAAATTCCATGGTTTGGGGGTTTCATATGTATCTGGCACCACCTCGCTGCAAGTTTTGGTCAAACCATAGCTGCAAATGACTGCCTGTTTTGGGGGTTCACTCTCCACCTCTCAAAAGATTCCCTTGGATACTGTCTGAAGATCTTCCACTCTACTGGCCAGGATTTGTCCAGCTCTCGGGAAACTGGAAGCATCTTTTCTTGGGCCAAGCAAAAATGCATTGTGTGTGTATTCTTTTTACACAGGGACCCCCATATTTGTGTCAGTCAGAGGGAGTCTTGGCCCTCCGGTGTAGGAAAGATTTAATTTGTTTTTTTTCTTCTGATGTCCCTCTTTTTGATCATTGATGGTACTTGTAAGCCTTCAGTGGTACAGAGAAAAAGATAGAGACAACTCTGTTTTGCCTTGATAAAAGAAGAAAAATCAAATCCTGATCTAATTTTATACTTCCAAAAAGGAAATACAGACATAAAAGGATCTGCAAAAGAGAATAGTCTCATAATCAAAGGAGAAAAACAATAGACTTCATTTGTTTATCGGATATTTAAATGCACCAAATTAATTATCAGCTAGAATCTGGCCCAGGAAAAGAAATCTCAGGAAAAAATATAACAAAGTCTTTGCCAATGCTCTCTGTGGTCTACCAGCAATACTAGTTTTAGGAAGATGAAGTCATGGCCACAAGCTGGTGAGAGCACATCAGCAAGGGAGTGGAAGGGAGGGTTCAGGCAGGGCTCAGCTCACTCTTAGGGGCATGCAAGGCAGCCCAGTGGTAGGGTTCATCCCTTAGTAATGACTGGGTTTGCTGGCTGTTTATGAATGATGGAGAAGAGCAAGCCAGACAAGTTTTCCTTCTTTGCTCTCAGGCCATCAGGAAAGCACATCTTGCCTTTAGGATCCCAGACCCCAACAAAACATGGAGGACCAGTGCCAGCTGGAAGACTTGAGGGCCTGAAAGCAGACATTGCTCCTCCCTCTCACCCACACCAGGATGGACATCCTTGGCCCCCTGCTTTAGCTCACCCTGTGAGGCATGTCCCTTGGGTGCTTTGCGAGCTGTCATGGGGTCCAGATGGATCCTCAGTAAAGTAATGATGAGCAGAGAATGGAAGAAATGGTCTCCAAATCTCTTGAACTGAGTGATTAGAGAGGCAAGGCAAGCAGGTCTGTTTTGTGAATGCTCTTAAGGCATAAAAAGTGTTGGTGAATAGTATTACAATATGTTGCTTGGAGCTAGGAGGAAAAAAAAAATCATTCTGAAGTGTATGTTCAGAGATATCTTTTTTCTTATATGGGGAAAATAGTAACAAAATAGGGGGAAAAAAAAGGGAAAACCCACATCCTCTCTGCATCAGCAGCTGCTTCTGTCTCCAGGCTCTATGGCAATGATACCTCAACCCACCTATTCAGCAGTCCATTATCACTTCCCTCCTTCCATTATTCCCCTTCAACCTTATCAGACATAAGCATCATCTCAGACGCTCCAACTGGAGCCTTGTAATTGTCCCTGGTTAGAGCTCGATAGCACCTTGAACCGCCAGAGTAATCTCTGCTTTAAAAAAAAAGGTCTCTGCAAGGAGATGATGCTAGAATTTGCCTGTGGCTATGCAGGATCTTTAATAGCTAACTCTTTTCTCTCTTCCTCTCTTGCGCTCACAGATAAATGGGAAAATTCATTTAGGTTTTTATTTATTTATTTATCCTCAGCTTTTTTAGACTGCCTGTTAGGCAGTAATCGCAATATTTATTACAGGATTTGCAATATTATTATTACTAGCTCCTGAGGGCACATGGTGGAAGAGGTGGGTGGAGGAAGTTTAATAATATTAGACAGAAGTTGTCTCTGGGGGAGGGAAATGGAAATGGCATTTTCTTGGGCATCTTGGTGTGAGGAAGGAAGCCAGACTCCAAGGGACTGACTATTTCTCCTTGCATCTAGACAAGGTTTAGGCCAGGGCACTATGAGTGTCAAGTGTTTTTTTTAATTAGGAAAGGAGGCTTTACTTATTTTATGCTGGAAAGGGAATGAGCAAAAGATGCAAAGTCCAGTTCAAAGAGCAGGTGAGGAGGACCTTGGCATTGCTTTGTAATCCAAGTCCCACCAGCATTGGTAAGATACCTCCAGTTCATAGCCCAGCCAGGAGAGAAGAGATGAAAATCTGTGCCCATGGACTAAACCCTCCCTTTAGTGCAGACCTGCCTCAGGAAACTGAAGGGGGGGGGTTATGCGTGTGGTGGTGTTATTCCTTTCCTTGACTGTTTCTTTCTAATAAACAAGACCAAACTTTCTGGTGATGTGTGCCTCCTCCACTGACCTCCTTTAGATTCTCATGTTTCTGCCTCAAAATTGACTGTCAGGCTGCATTTTTCAGCTTTCTGTTTACAAAATGTCATCTGAAAATTGGTGCCCATCATTTAATTGCAGACCTTACACTTGAATGCTCATATCTGTGAGTTTCCATGAAATCTTCATTGTTATCTGGTCTTTTATTCCTCATGTTTACACCTGGCAGAAAACCCTTTCTGCTTTTTCCTTTAAAGGTGATTGCAAAGGGGAAAATGAATTAGTGCCAGTTGTTGCTTTATGATGTATATCTGGAAGATGAAGGAGTAAAAAAAAAGAAAGAAAAATACGAGAAATCATTGAATTCTGAAGGTGCTTTTGCACATTTTAATGTTAGACGTGGTGGACAAGTTATTTTTTTCCTCTAAGTCTCTCGAGAACATTACAGAAGATAGGAGTTTGCATCATTAGCAACATTTTGCAAGGGAAACAGCTAAATTATAGGGTGGTTGTTTGTTGAATCCAGTGCAGAGGTCCACCACCTCAGAGAAATGACATGACACTTAGAAAATGCTGCGTAACAAATTATCCACAGGCAGGTATAAAATTCCTTTTCTTTCCCCTTCTAGCAGGGCCCATCAAGCCACAATGGAGACACTACAAAAATATATCAGTTGGACTCTTTCCAACGCATTTATAAGAGCACAAGACCATGAGTTGTGATTACTTCGGTGCTAAGCCTGTCCCAGGAGACAGGATAGAGGAGCACTGCAGCATGGAGAGGAAGGATATGAATCACAGCACTTCTGAGAATGTGCCACAAGCCATCAGAGAGGGGATCACCTGTTCCTAAGTACATCTTCTCCTTCAGTAACCTCCTCCCTCTTGTCAAACAAATTTAAGAAGAATTCCATTGTAGCCACAGTAATTTTGTCCATCCTCCTGGCATGGTTGGTTGTGTGTTCTCGTGGGTGACAGTAATGGTCATCTTGTGGTCATCTCTTGGGTGTAGGGGTTGGTGTAATGGTGGGAGTCATGCCAGTCCCTGTTGGTTCCTACAGCCTAGCTAGAGGTTAGGCTCTGCCAGAGCTAGAAAAACCGACTGAGATTTACAGATCAGAGTTTTGCATTCAAATGGAAGAGCTGGATCTATACAGCCAACCCTAATGATGACAGGATCTCAGAGTCCTGGGCTGCAAATCAGTCTCTTGTATTCCTAATGCAAAGAAAAGATTTGTAAACAAACACCTTTTTTTTTTTTTTTACTTTTTTTTTTTTCTCTTTTCTTTGAACTTATTGGCATGACTTGTGATTATGTTTTAGGATTTGTAAATCTGTTTTAGGATTTGTAAATCTATTTCCTGACTTCTAAGCCAATCAAATGTTTCAGAAGTCAGTCAGAGAGTTAAATCTGATGTGAAAAGTGATGGTTTGTAAATCAAACTGTAGTTCCTAGGTTAGCTGAGAGGATTTATGAATCCTGATGGAGATACCTAAATCTGTTTTATAAAAGTACTGATTTATAAATAAAACCCCAAAGTACAGCTTGTCCCAGCAGGTAGTGAGTCAGGAGGTGCAAAATGACTGTGACAGAGACACCCAGCACTGTCTATCACAGGGACCCCAAAGCATCCATCAGCAATCCTGGACTTACTCTTCACTATGAAAATAAAAGCTCAGGGCATCTGTATCACACCCTGTAAAGTGGTGAAGCATTTGAGTGCTGGCCATCAAAGAGAGAAGTTGTTTTCCATCTGTTCTCCAAACCTAGGTGAGGCCACCAGGACCACCTCGCTGGCACAGGGGTGAGTATCACCACCTCTCCACACTAGCACAGAAAGCCGTACATTCTCTTTACTGGCCTCTTAGCACCCCAATTTTCACTGAGGCCAGGGGTGACTGTTCGTGAAATGCTGTGTGGCTTCAGAAGTTTTATGGTATAAAAGTGTCTCTTATGTAAAAAAGAGAAAAAAGGGGGAAAAAAATCAAATTTCTACAGTTCTTAAACTTTTTTTAAAGCATTTAAATTTTAAGCTGGGGATTTATAAATGGGCTATTAAAGTTTAAGAGTTTCATTATAGTTTTTTTAAAATCATAATTACTTTAGGTAGGGGAGGAGGGATAGATCTACTTTATTCCTTGTGGAAACTATACATATATATGAAGTATCTATATAAAAGCTGGAACTGAGCTTATATTAATACAGTTTAACTGATATTCAATAACTTCACCCTCCCTTTTTCCTATTGTCCATATTTAAATACTTCAAAAAGAATTCTAATCAAGTGGAAATTAATAGGGGAGGAAAGACTGGGGTAGCAGGAGAGGGCTCTAATCCCACTCTCTCTTAATATTTCAAAGTCTCTTTTATTTTCCTAATAAAAAAAAGAGAGAGCGAGAGGGAGAAAGTGGAATTAATCCAGTGCTCTGAACTGTCCTCTCGTCTTACTGATTTAAATAAAATCCAAGAGCACATCACACCAGAAGGCCTTTCCTGGCCACGTGCCAGCGTGGGCTCTCATGTCCCAACATTCCCTCCTCACCTTCTCCAGGAGGTGGTCTCCCTCCCTGCTCCCCACTGGCAGGCTGGACATGACACTCAAAACCAGCAAGAGGGTGCTCACCTTTCTAAGGCTTTGGGATGCCCCCCATCCCCTCTTTGCCCCACCATGAGGGCAGCCTTGTCATCCTGGTGGGATTTGGTGCAAGGTGCAGTGGAGCCCATGTGTACCCAGACCACTGAGGACCCAGCTTGTCCTTGCATCCAAAGGTCTTCCCCATAGGACCTGGTGATTATACTGGAGTAATTCTGGGGTTAGATCAGGACAAGGCTGAGTGTGAACTGGAGGAGAGGAAAACTTATGGTGGATCTTTCCGTGGCAAAGACAGAGGAAAACAAATGTTCTGTATCAGTTTGCCTTGATTTCTCTGTTGCTGGTACATTCAGCTGCTCACTGGGGATGGAGGAGCAAACTACCCGCCAACATCAGCCTGCACAGTTCCTCCTAGCAGTCCAAGTGCTCCAGAGCCAAGCACCTGGATTTAAAATGACATCATGCCTCACACAGGGTGTGCCCAGCTTTGAGAAGTTATTTAAGCATTAAGTACTGTGCAAAACCTGAAGACAGTCTTGTTAACCACACAGAGCAGAAGGATGTAATGTTTTCAGCTGAGTGGTAAATAACTGTTTTATTAACCAAACAATGCACACTAGATGGCATACCACTCCTTGTCTGCTGCTCTTGTGTTATATTGGTTTTATTGTACTTACATTAAGCTGGCATTCCAATTTTGACAGTATTTTCCTAATGCAGGCAAGACTCCATTCTATTGCAGTCGGATGGGTGTGTGGGGGATCAGTGCACACTCAAAATCAAAGTTCAGCCTGGCAGAGGTGACCAATCTGACTTGAAGTGAAGGCATGTTGTTCTAAGCTTGACTTTCTCCATCTGTGATGTCACATAGGGCGATCAAATCTCATTCATGGAGAGTCTTTTCCTTCTTCCCAGTTTGTTTTAGAGGCATGTTTGTTCACTGCAAAACTGCAGCTCTGATAGCAAGGAGATGTCAGGATCTAAGTACATCCTTGCAATTGCAGTAGATAACAGTTGTAGAAATGTGGGATTAGATGGCAGGGTCCTCCTTTGAGAAGATACCCTGTACATTTTAATTTCAGCTGACCAATCTTGTTAACTGACAGGCATTTAAACAAAGCATTTCCCCAAACACTGTGTTGTGGATTTTATTTTTATTTTTTTTTAATTTTGGAAGCTTTCTGTTGGAAAAAAGCTGTCGTCTAGATTTTTCAATCTCATTATGCAGAAAGAAACATGCATTATACACGATATTAAGCTTCAAGGCTTAATGTGCTATATACAATGATGACCATGCAGATGATTTTACCTTTTAAATTGCTGAACAATGAATAACTTGTGTAAGAAATACAGAGATCTGGGTAAGTGTCTTCATTAAACTACTCCAGAATTTAACAGAAAAGCAAATGAGAGAAAAAAAAGCACTATAGATTCAAGCATTTCAAGACAAATGGTGGCACTAAGAAAGAGCCATACTAAAGAAGAGATGCATTAAGATGACAAGGATAAAGAATTTTCTGTATGTTTCTAAGCCTTTAGTTTCTCAGAAATTCAACCAGCAAAACAAAAAAGAAAATCATACCTACTCCAAACCCACCAAGGACAAGGAGTTTGAAATAATGTTTCATTTCTGTCTGTAATGTCTTCTCATACCTGGTTGAAAATGTATGCTGCCTCTGCCCAGAGCTAATCACCAGTTATTACCTACAGTGACACAGCTGGGCACTCAGGGGAGGGAGATCATACACAAGGTTTTGGTAGGAAATACGAGCACAAGGCTGAAAATAATAAAAGAGATTCAAATTCATAAGCATATTGAGAAGAAAATTATTGCAGAGCCTCTCTGCCTTATGAGAGTGAAAAACAGTGGGGCCATGGTCTTGCAAGACACTAGTGGAGTTGAGGGTGGGCAGCCCAAGGCACCAGAAGTTAATACCCGCTACACAGTAGCAGATACACCTGAAAATGTTGGCTGCCTTCACAAAACACAATTGCCAAGCAAGAGGGGAGGTGACACCAGGTTGGTTGGGCTGGCTTCCAGATGGCCAACCACATTCACCACAGGAGGGATGGGGCAAGCCCAGAGTGGCAAATGCAGTCAGGTACCTCCTTCGCATTCTGCTCTGCACCCACCCCCTGGGTGGACATCAGGGCCATTTTTTAATGGAAAATCTGCTAAGTGGAAAAAGTTTGGTTTTTTTTTCTGTTGGTGGGTTGGTTTTGTTTGTTTGTTTGTGGTTTGGTTTGTTTTGTTTTGGAAGCCATGTAATTTTCTCTTAGATACCTTACAGATACAAATATGCTATCTGTACTTTGTAACCCTGTTCTTCCTTGTTCAACCTCAAAACCAGACTTGCAACCCCCATTAGGCATCAGAACTTCATCCCCATCTGCATCAAAGCAGTGTAGGATAAGAGTTCTCACAACCCTGGCCCTACAAATGGAAAAACACATGAACAAGCAGCCCTTGTCCATGTCTCCTGCATCATCTTCGCAATAGGATCCTTCACCTCCTTAAGAGCTTGTCTTCTTTCATCTGCTGCGAATGCTTCCAGCTGGCTTGTTCAGATGTGACACCTAACCTCAGGTGACGTGAAAGCCATCTGCAAAACACAGCCCTTTGGATCAGAATTTTTCAGCTCTTCCTGGCCTGTGACAAAGCACCAGCTCTGCTGAAAAGAAAATGTAAAAAATGTCAGGATTACCCCAAAGAACCAGAATTCCAACTCTCAGCCAGTTGTTGCCCTAAAGAGGCTGTGTGATCTGAATGAGAAAAAGCAAGAAAGCACATCTCTATTTTACAGTTTTATGTCATTTGTGCTGTCTCTGATCCTTGTTTATTGTTTCATTCCCTGATCAGATGGTCCATACTTGCTTACAAACTAAAATGAGTCCTCCTCCTCTTACCAAGGAGTTCACTCTCTGTGGTCACTACTCATTACCCTAATTATTTAAAAGTCAGCTAGAAGTGTACTTCCAGTGCAGAGGTTTTCCCCAAGATTCAGGCAGATGTTAAGGGTGCTGTCTCTTTCATGGCAATGCTCTCACAAATAAAATCTGATCCAACCAGTTGTCCACCAGCAAACAAGTAAAAGAATTTGCCAGCAGAATCGTGACCTGGTGTATTTGCAGAAATGCTTTGAATACAGCCTTCTCATGTTTGCATAATTTCTAGTCTCAGCATTTCTAAGACAGGTTTAACCAACATATCTCTGCTCTGTTTAGTTGCTGTTCTTGGGGGAAAAGGGTTATCACTGCCTGAGCCAGAAGGTATAAACAATATCTCATACATAGTACTTGGTCAGGGTGGGCTGGGTCCTGCATATGGGGTCAGAGACATACTTTTTCCATTTACACATGTACACATGTGTACACTCATACACATGCAAACACATAGACTCTCGCACACACAAATACCCATTTGATAAAAGACTCGTCTCAACACAAACCAATTTGAACCTGGAGAAAAGACTGCTACATTACCATAGGAATGAAAGATAAAGTAGTGCAAATACAATAACACATAAAACTCAGCAAATCCTCCAGTTAGAGTATAATTTTACTGGAAAGAGGGGTAAAAATAGATTTCCTCTCAAAGAAAAGGTGGTTTAAAATTAAAATTCATTAAAGAAGGCTAGCTGACACATTTTTGTATTCTTTGAGGAAGTTATCTGTTTCATTTAATGCACTGTCCAATTAAAAAGAAGTGGTCCCTTATTACAGATATGATTTATTCTCTGATAAACCACTGATTTATGGCTCACTGGGGTATATATTTCATACTGTCAAAAAAAATGAAAGGACACCCAAAACTATCTGCAGTGCTACAGTGACTCAGTCTGAAAAGGGTCTGAGGAAGCAAAGACCCCTGGGAGTTAAATGTAATTTTTGCCTGGGATAAAAGTGCAGAGAACTGCTGATCTTCACAAAAGGATCCTTCACCACCAGGCCCAGCATCCCTACATGGACCTCTTTACATACCCTACACTACCCTCTCCTCCTCCTCCTCCTATTCCTGCACCCCAGCCAGGAAACAGAGCTCAGGCTGCTGTGGGAAAACATGAGTTTTAAACAGAAAACAAACAAAAATAATAGTTGGAATTTTCCTCCCAAATTCTGAACATCAACTGCCTCTTGGTACCTGCAGGGAATAATAATTCATTTGTTAACCTGTAATTTAGAAAAATAGTTGTGATTTTTTGTAGGTAGCTGAAGAATCCCATCTATGGATTTTTAAGTGTTTTTTCCAAACTGTAAACCTCATTTTGCAGAAGGAGAAACAGTGGTCCAGGATAAGGAAAGTGTTTTGCTTCCGTTTCCATCACAGTTAACATCAGCCTTGAGAAGGGACAACAGGATTTCTCCATAGGTGTTAATCAGACTGCATGTGAGTTCTTCTGGCTTCAAGCATTGTTGGTCATGCTTTACAGTAACCCAAAAAAGAAGAAGTGTGGAGTGTAGGGTTCACTCTCTCCCAGGGCAAGCATCTGAGAGAGCTTGGGGATTTGTTACTGACAAGGGAAGGACAGACTGACTCATCAAGCAGTGACATCCACATCAGGGATCATTGAACTCCAGCAACCTAATACCACTCAAAGTATTTCAAATAGGGGCGGGGGGGGAGGGGGGAGGGAAGTTTTTCACTGCTTTTTCCCTTGTGCAAGAAGAACATGGTGCTGCCTGTGTGCTGCATGTGTACATACTTGTACTGATAACCATCACCTTCTCTCTCCAGGTCATCCAAACTGTGCTATGATGGAGTACCAATACTCCTAAACATCCCAGAAGCATTAACTGAACCTCAAAACTAAACTGATCATTAACTCCACAGTAATTGGTATTTTGCTTCTTCAGAAAGAGCACAGGTCCTACAATTTTTTTCCTTACCACCGGGAGAAGTAGCAATGTGTTTTGAAGCACATGACAGCTGAAGTTGTTTGGTCATTGCCCAGCTTTGTAATTGATGGTAACATGAATTTATGCAAGGGTAGATACTAGCATGAAGCCCCCTTTTTTTGATGCATGTGCAATGGAGGATTTTTGTGTGCGAACTCCACCTCATTTGTTTAATCAGCAGAGATGGGACTGATGAGAAGCAATAGACAGAGTGATGCATCTCTTTACTTCTCCCTAGATATACCTTCCCTAACCCAGAAAATCTCTACTGGTTCAAAAGTAAAGGTGTGTCATATTTTCTTTAGCACAGCACACCCAAACTCTCTATTTTCTTATAGCTAGCAAATGAGCTTGGATCAAGGATCATAAATTGAGGATAAAAACCCCTATCTTATAAATAGAAAGCAAGCCTTACAAGTGATTTGCCTCTATCTGCTTCTAAAGCGTTCTTGTAAGATCCATTTAAAACAAAACCAAACCAATCAACCAACCAAAGTAAAAACCAAAATACCAACACCTCTGAATAAAAAGTGATGGCATTTTAATTTTCTGGAAAATGTTTATCTGTCTATCATTTTCTTCTCAGGTAGGGGAAGATGAAGTCAAACCCAGAAAACAACCCCATACAACATGCCAATACCATACTCAGAGACATTCTCCACTGAAAACAGAGGTGTGTGTTGGTGAAAACAGGTCTTGGGACAACCCCCATGCTGCTGTTGTTGGCAAAGAGACATAGTGGTTTCAGGTTCCCATAAGACTTTCAGATGCATTTGGAGCTGACTGATAAATGTTGACACACTGGCCGAATGTCCCCATTCTCACAGCTGAGGAGATGGAGGGAATCTTTGCTGACAGGATGTCCATCCTCCTCCTCCTCAGGCCTTCTTGCTCCTTAGAGAGCTAAGCTACTTCATCATGACCTTACGAAGGAGACTTTCCTCCTCCCTCCCCTCCGCCCCCGGCTATCAGGCAGGTTTGAGCATGGAGTACAAGCTGTGATGGCCTCTCCTGGAGTGATTCACCATACAGAGCATCTCACATTGAGCCAAGAAGTGTTAACTGGTTTTTCCAGATACCATCAAATACATTTAAACAAGCCTGATGCTTGAATGCTTTTCGCATCGGGTGTGTTATACATAAAATATGTTAAGTCAGTGATAGTGCCCTTATCTAAAGACAGAAGCCAGCAAAATTTCATCCGGTGCAGTTTGTCAGATTGTTCCTTGACACAGACAGCCCGCATCTGGCTGTGATGAGCAGGTGATCGCATCTGGGTCTGGGGAGAGGAGGTGTTCACATTCCCCTGCACTCTTTGCTCTTCCCGGCCACTGTCTGGTAAATGAATGGGAGAGAAAAGAGCATGTCCAGGTGAGCACCATGGGCAAGTGGCATTTTGGCAAGACTGAGACTGTGCAGCTTTCCTCCAAAGGCAAGTTTGGGATGGATTTTTGGGTCTTCAAGGAAGAATTACAACCCTGTATTCTTCTACTCAGCCAGAAAAATGAGAAAGCAATATGTTTGGGTTTATCCACACAGCTTAAAGCTATTTAGTTCCAGTGCTGATTCCTCTACGTTGCCGCAGCTGCATGAAGCTCCTGCATCCCTGGTGACCTTCTCACCATTGGAAGCTGCTGCCTATGGGCATTACCATGAAGACTGTGTGTTGGTCACCAGAGCTCTTGGGCAGGGAAGTGGTCTGCTCCAATCTCTGCTGGTCAGGACTTGAATCTCCCTCCCAACAATGTCCCTTACAAATAATCTGTCCCCATAGAAGATCCTAGATCCTACTCAAGTGCCAAACAACAGAATGGCTCCAGCGAAGGCATGGCTCCTTCACCTGTAAAGTCATTTCTGGCCCTGCCTACAGTTCATCCATAGGGCCACAGGTTTTGCTGAGTCTGAGCTGACTTCTCTAGAGATTAGAAGAGCATCTGGGGACATGATAGACCCACACCACCTGCCTTTGCCTTTTTTATGGAGTTGCAGTTTGTTTTACTCCTTACCACCCATCTGAGTGTTGAAACAAAGGTTTGAAACATAAGTGTGTATCTTGCGGTCATTTTCACTCTACAGTCAGTTTTGTGTGTGACCGTGGCAAAGTCCCACAGCCTCCTCATCCTGTCCTTCTTGGTTTCTCTGCGGTATTTGAGGGATGACACTACTGCTTGCCTTAGAGGGATGCTGGAAAGATACACATAGTGATGCATCCAACAACAAAAGGAAGGGAAGCAGGCTAGAGAATATAGACACAGGAATTATCTGAAATAAAAAAAAGGGATTATGTCTTTGGAAAGAGTCCCCCTCCACTGAACAGGGGAACATTTGACACCATCGAAGTATCTCCTTGCTGCATTCTTGGCCCCATCACCAGCATGCACAGAGTCCATGCATCCAGCCATCCATCTGAAAGCCTCTCACACTCCCTTGCTCTATTTCCAACTGACCTTTGGCTAATTTGAACACTTGGAAATACAGCCACCAGGTGAGCCTTAGATGTGCTGTGACTTCTTCAAGATTAAACCTACCTTCAAAACTGCAGCTGTGGCTCAGTCATCCTTTAGAACTGCTTCTGCAGCTTCTACTTCCAGTGTCATTCACAGCCAGGCAATCTCTTAATTAGCCATGGCATTTAATGAATTACATGTACAACTCTTGGCCCCTGATCACCTTACACTGATTGCAGGACCCTGACACTGGAACTGAATGCATTTCCCGACCAAGGCAAAGGTGGTCAAGACATGTGTCTGTGAAACTAGCTACCAGAGCAATTCATCCTGGAAGCATTGACATAAGCAAACATATCTTTGACATAATAGCTACAAAGGAGAATGACCCGTTTCTTCTCCTCTATTGTGCATAGGAGGTCAAGGCTGGTGGCATTCGTAAAGCAGGTAGCTCCCAGTAGCTGAGCTAGCCAGCATGGTTATGAGAAAGGCTCACCCATAGAGCTATACAGGGCTTCTCCCAGGCCGTTTCACCTGGGGAAAGGGTAAGAAGCCATCCAAAGAAAGATGACTGGGCTGCCTTTACCATCACGAAAGAAGCCTTGCTAAGAAACTCCATAAAGGACCAAGAACTTGCTCTTCATCTCCTCTCCCTCTCTCCCCCTCTCTCGCCTTCTCCCACCTCTGAAAGTAATCTCATCCTTTCGTCACATATTATTGAAATCCCAGCTCTTAAAAAAAACCCTCTCATTTTTTGCCCAGACTGAGAGCATGTCATTCGGAAGTGATGTGCAAGGCAGGAGATAACCAGGTAGAACTCAGCGATTCGCCACAGAAAATGGCTCCATGTATGGTTGTAATGCTATCAGAGTCCGTCCCTCAATAGCTCTTTACTGCTCCCAAGCTCAGAATCTGCTGATTCAAGAACTTTGCCTGTGCAGGCAGAGGAGGAGGGGACAGGGCTGGGGAGAGATGGGGAGGTATGTAAAAATAGAGCATTTGCGGTCCGCATGGAACACATAATAATGCAAAGGCTCTGCTTTCTTCCCTTTTTTAATTTTTTTTTTTATTGATGCGGGAGAAGCGGCGCACAGTCCCCCCTGCTTGCTCTATCGCTCTGTGTCCTCATTTCATGCTTTAGTTGTGCTGATTGGGAGGGCTGAATCCCCTCAGCTAACTGCTTAGTGCAAAACAGTTGCACTCCCCTCTGAAATGGAGAGAGGTTAGAGGCTAACTCCGTGCAGACAGGGGATTTTGCAGAAGCAAATGGGGTCTCGGAGGGGATGCAGCCACGTGAGTCTTTGGACTAGGAGGTGTCCCATCACTGAGAAGTGTGGAGAGAAACATCCCACACAGTTCTCATTTAACCAGAAACATTATGTCTGTGCATATGAAGCAGAAGATACCTCTCTCTGTTCAGCAACCTTTCTTTAGATGTGAGGTGCACAAGTCTTTCGAGAACACACAGAAAAGCTAAAAAACCAAAACAGTTTTAAACATCCAACTGGGTAGTGAGTGGGGTAGAGATAGACAAGTGTATACTGTTGGGGCCCCATCAGCATCTCTGACATCTTCCTGGACTATAGCCCTGACTCTCTTCTTTTAACTTTGGATATGAGTTAGGTCATCCAAAACATTTTGGATGACTTTTTTAGATCAGTGCATTAAAATATTAAGTCATACTTTCTGTAGATCAGGGGACCTGGGGCATAAGAAACTTGGTGTAACTTGCACAGCCACTTTTTGGAAGTAGTAGATATGGTGCAGTCACTTTCCAAGCAGAGGATTCATTGTTTTAGCAGGGGGCTATTACTTTGCACCATGGTCTGGTTGGACCAGCAATGCTGGCTAGCCATCTCAGCACTATGCCAGCCTCCCACCTCAGGTCCCACGCACCTTATCAGGCCACTGGTGTTTGACCACCAAATGAACTAACTCAACTGTCTCCTGGTTGAAAAGAGAACAAATGAGTTTGACTGATCACAGAAGCTTTTTTTCTGATCTGACAAGTCCCATGCTGGGTGATTTTTTATGAAGTACATGATTGCAGGGTGAGGCAGCCACTTGCCGTTTTGCTTGATGTCCTCTGCACCTACATATCCATCATCACCCATGTGTAGCTGGGGGATTTCACCCTCAACTACCCTTCCCATCCAGTGTGAACTGGCAGCCAGACTTGGCCTTAAGTTTCCTGTCAGTTTTCTAGTCCTCATAAATTTAGGAGCTGTCAGCAAAGTAAAGGAGGATCACAATACCATACATGGAGAACTGCATAATCTTGAAGACGAGAGTAAAGGATATGGGATGAAATTTAAGACTACTAAATGCAAGGTCATGCACTTGGGGATTAACAAGAAATTCTGCTCTAAACTGGGAGCTCATCAGTTGGAAACGAGGGAGGAGCAGAAAGATGTGTGTGTATTAGTTAACCAGAGGATGTCTACAAACCACCAATGAGTCTTTCTATGAAAAAGCAAGGGTCCTAGCCTCTTTTGGGTGAAACATTCCCAGTTCAGGCCAGTGACACTGCAGTGGTGTCCTGTATGTCATGGGCAAGATTTCACTTGGGTAGTTCTCTGCATGGAAAAGGTTGTCCAAGCCACAGGGAAGAAGCTGGAGAATGGAGAGGGGAATAGAGAGGTGGCATTAAGAAAGGAGCTGAACAGCTCTTAGTTTATCTAACAAATAAGTTGTTGAACTGTTTGAGAAAAAATATGAAAGCTTTTTCTTAAAGGCAGGTGGAAGATCTAACAGATACTATTGATGTCAGAGCAAATGAAAATAGCATGAAGTAGTGCATTTTGGAAATTACAAATATATGTATAGTATTGAAGCAGGGCAACTGGAGTGTAACCAACTTTGTCTGTTTCCAACAAGGAGGGGTGCACCTCCATGTGCAGCATCCCAGCTGAGTACCTCGGCCATGAAGAGCAGCCCAAGTCACTGTGGTCCTCTGAACCTGTAATAATGTAGGAGATGGCATGGAGCAACCTCTAAAAAAGGGATAAAAGACTAGCCAGGTGAGGCAGGAGCAGGAATACTGTGAACCTGCTCCAGATCAGAGACATCTCCTAAGTCACAGAGCTCTTCTCAGTATCAGGGAGACAGACAACTTCGCATCAGTATTTTCCAAAGCTGGTATGCTTGAGGTTGGACCTGGTCTCTCCAGCCAGAAAAACTGCTTTCCCTCTGTCAGCTTTCCCCTCTCCACTCTGTGTTGATCTAGATCAAAAAAATTAGTCTGAACATAAAACATGGGGACTGCAAGAGGTATCTGTGAGGGTATTTTCATAGTTACATTGCTTTTCTACCTTTTTCCAGTGAGGTTAAAACCTCAGTTGAGGGCATATGGAGGATATTTTTTCAGGATGTAGCAAATCCTTTTGCCGCGTATTTGTACACACATACCTGTCATGGCTGTCACCTTCCCTCTAGCCTGGATGTGCGTCCCAGTCTTCGGGGACCTCCCATCCTACAGCACTTCACACACTCTGCAGCCACCTTTCACAAGGTGCCACGGGGGATTTAGTGTAAGGGCCTTGGAATAAAATGCACACTGGGAACAGGTTTATACCCTGTATTTACTGGCACAGGAGCAATGTTTCAAGCTGTGCTAAGGGGGTTTTGTCAGCCTCTTTAGTAGTTCTCACTACATAAAGCATTGCCTCTTTCCCCTCACTGCCCTTTTGCATTGCTTTTTCCTCTCAATGAACATATCCTTTTTGGTATCTCTCAAGTCTGTTCAAAAACTTACTAGGCATTTCCTACACTGCTTTGACCAATCCCTTGTTTTAACCAGTTTCTCAAATAGGGTGAGTAGCACTTGCCCCTGAGCAGCCCTATCAAAACCTCTGCCAGTCTGAGGGTGTTCCAGCTTCTGGCTGGTCTATGCAGAGGGGTTTGTGCCTGCAACCAACCATGAGGATAAGAGGGGATGACAGTGGCATCACATTTTCTTTTATGATGATGGTATTAGTTACATATACAAGCCATGCTTCATGGTCTGTGTTCAGCTGGGATGGAGCAGCAGCCATCCAACCCTAAACCATGCATGTGTTCCCTTGGACTTCCCTGGGCGTCCCCAGGCTAGAGCAAGAAGGTCCTAAATTGAGGTCAAAGAGCTTCCGGGGTTGAGTCTGAAGCCCAAAACAAAAGCCTTCTGGACTCCTTCTCAAGTGGTATTTTTATGCCCTCTTCGGTCACTTCAGCTAGTTGTCTCCCTTTTTTCACAGCCAAAAAGTCCTGCCAAGAAGAAAGTCTTCAGGGCCTGCTCACATTCCAGCAACACTCTGGCCTCCAGAAGTCCTTTTCATAGCACACAATATGGCATTGTGATTAGATATAAACTGAAAGTGTATTTCCTGCCCTTCAGTAATTACACTGGCTTATGGGAGCTTTATTCAGCATGAAGCTTTATTATGCTGCAGAATGAAATTCTGTATAATTTTCCTCTCCTCCAATGTGCAGATGAAAAATCATATTTTGGTCCAAGCTGGGAAGAAAGCCTCAGTTATCACTTGAGACCGTGGTGTTATTTTCCCCTGGAATTAAAAAATCCATCTGGGTGTATGACCCTGTTCACCCTCCTGCCTCTCCATTCAGCCTTTTGTATGCATATGAACCTTATCAATTTCCACTGCTGCAGAAAGGTGAATCAAAACAGTGTGCCTCCCCCAGCCCTCCTTACTCTAATGGAAACATGTGAGCTGGAGCAATAAATGCATGTAAAACCCTCCTGCTCCACTAAGAAGAGGAGGGAAGTATAGATGGAAAACCTGGTTTGTGGCTGTTGCCCATCAGCAAGGGTACCAGCCTCAGTGCAATTCCATTGTCAGAACAGATAGGGATGTCAGGATAGGACCTAATTTATACAACACTCTGGCTTAAAGCAAGGCCTAACTCTGCAAACAACTCAAAACAACTAAATCACCTTCTTCCAGCCTTACTGGCTAACATCTTGGCCACCAAAGGTAGGAGTCCCTTGTACAGGCACAATCCAACTCACTCTCTTCTCATATCAACCTGCTGCTTAGCAAGACATGGCAGGTGCTTTCATTCTGGCATCTTTTCCTCCAAGAGAGGACTTGGAAAGGCAAACTCCATTTTTTTTTACATGGAGATGGTTTGCCAGCAATTGGCTCTGCTGTTGTTACAGTTGTCAATTGAGGTTAGTTGCGAGGCTGCATGCATCTATGTTGTGATGAGTGGTCCCATGGCCATACGTTCCCAAGTCTGCCTCTGTGAAATGGGAAACACTGTCTATGCCCTGTGTTCTTGGTGATGGTGTTACAGAACTTTTTGCTATTGCTACCATTACTAGAAATAATGAAGGCTGATGCTTCCCCTAATAGCAAGAGCTTTGCTCGTGGTAGTGGTCATACAAACTAGGCTGGAAACAGAATTTGACTAAAATTTTCTGCCTAAATTAGGCATCTGCTGTAAGCAAGTTACATGGTATGAATCCCTGTGTGCCCATCTCAGGATAGGGTAAGTCCTCGAACACTTCCTTGCTGACTTGTCCCCATTTGATGGGCAAATTGCAAGAGAAGACTGGAAGACACAGTTATGTCAGGACAAGAAGCTGGAAAAGTGCAAGCACAATATAAAATATTGGTAGTGTATTGGGAATTCTTGGTGGGAGTCCCACATCAGAACAGTGACCCCTGGAAGCTGTGTCTGCTCTGGGACCACTAAGAAAACAAGTCTGATCAGTATGTCCAAAATACCAAGGAAGGGGAGAACTATTCCCCAGCACCTTGGTCTATGTTGCATGTGCAAGAGAGGTGGTGAGATCCTTCACCTGGGGATCTTGTGTACCAGTCATAGCTCAAAGCAGAATAAAAGACAGTCCCTGTCCTGTATTAACTCCATGTTCAAATGAAATGTTTACCCACAACAGGCATTCTAGCTCTCCAGTCTCCACATGCTTATGCAGGTGTTCCATCCATTTCTGTACAAATCACCATACTAGTCCCTAATAGTCACCTGCTGTGATCCTGGGCAGTCCCCTGTCCTGTCTGCATTTCTCTTACTTTTAAGTATCTACTTCTACCCACAGTAGATCAAATGGATTCACATCCTGTTTGTTGGCTTCTGGTTGGTGCACCTCTCTTTAAAGCCAAAAAACTTTACAGAAGGCTAGAGTAAGCACTTCCAGCTCACTACCTTTCTCTGACCTGAATTTACCATGACTGTTGGTACATCTAGTAAATCTAGTCTTTCTGCATAACCTCTTGAGAAGTTTAAACATAATAATATCTGTTCCCCTTGTACCAGTTGTACTAGTTGCATCTGTGTTGATGACCAGTATTTTTATATCCTGTGATGCTAGGCACCAAGAAGACAGCATGGGTTTTGAAAGGTCTTGGAAAGCTTTACATTGGATGGACACTGCCTCCAAGAAATAAAGGTAGTTCTTTGGCTACGTATTTGATGAACATGACTCCAATAATACTGAAATAAAGCATGCAAGGCTGGAACATTACCAGTGGTACCAGGCGATGCTGGACTGGATGAGGCAGGGCAGGCATTTCTGGAGGACAAAAACTAGCATTAATATTCATGCATCAGGCCCAGGGTTGTCAATGGAGATGCATCAATTAAGGGGAAAAAGGGGAAGAAGGGATGGTGGAAAGAAGTCTCTGGTTTTGTTTGCTGCCCACTGCCCCATTAAAGTCGGGGGTGGGGGGGGTGGGGTGTGTGCTGAAGGAAGGGCAGTCCATTTAGCAGGTCAGAGGCAAGTGGTGCTATCAGATGCCATGCCAAGCTAATTCCTAATTGGAGCAGTGTTTGTCAACACTGACAGAGCCTTAATACGCTGTAATCGCTGGAGCCACAAGCTCTGATAGAGATCTTAATCTCTGCGCTCTGTCCCTTTCATAGCGCAGTGAGCATGTCTGCTCCTTCCCCTGGCCCTCACCGCACCCAGGGGCTGGACTCTGTGCACCAAGAGGTTTTCAAAATAACCCCTTCTTTTTCTTATGAATCAAAGAAAGGAAAGGAAGTAAAAGACAACTGATGAGGGTCAGAAAAAAAGAAGCATCATGCTGCTGGGGAAATTCTTCAGAGATTTCACAGCTGAAAAAAAAAAGGTTTTGCTTCATCAGACAGCAAACACTGTCTGTTCACCAGGCTGAACATCTGCCTCCAAAAATAGATGCACAGCACATCACCAGCTGTCTTTGTATTGCCTTGATTCCTTGTATCTTACTCTTTGACTTGCTCACTTCCTAGAAAAGCTTCTGTCCACCTTTCTGAATTTTTCTCCTCACAAGACATGTAGGAGAAAACTTTACAGATGAGTGACTCAAGTGTGGAGCAAGGAAGAGCTTAGATATAGATCAGCTTCAAGGTCTGTGATTGAATCAAGTCTTCCAAGTTCAAGAACCTTTCCTAGCATGGAAGGGGAGCATACCCTCTAAGGACTTTGGTTTTTTTTTTACTGACAGGTAATGATGAAGGGTTTTTGCACTAAGGCAGGAGCAACAAGCACTAATATGATGGGTGTGACCAACAAAATGTCCTGCCTTGTCTCATACCTTTGAGTTATGTGGACATCATGTTTAGCAAAGTTGTTGCAGAGCTACAGAAATATCACTTCTATTGTCTTCATTTGTTACCCTGGGCTGCCATTTGATACCTATGTACCTCCTGGCAGGATGCAGAAGCAAAAAAAAAAAAAAAAAAAAAGAGAGACACCCAGGTATCTCTGCCTTGCATGGATTTATGAAGAGGTAAGGAAATGCATTTGCAATGTCTATGAATTCTTGCTGTGACCATGTGAGGCCATGGCTGTCCTTGTGCATAAACAACATGATGAAGTGAGTTATTACCCAACTGAAAGACCACAGCTCCACGCCGGAGGGTGCTTTTGTTTTTCCTTTCATGCCAGACCCAGAAACCTCTCAGCCAAGCCTCCCCATGGCATGTGCTATGCTTACCTGTGATTTATTGATGATAATCACGGGGCAAGCCATTTGTAATCAAACGTACCACAAAGACATTCTCATGCTGAGAGGGAGTGATAACGCACCATTTAGTAATTTTTGTGCAGTCAGTAATTTGGAGGATGAATGATAATTTCCCAAACTGAAAATCTGCAATGACAACCCTTAGTGCTATTCACCTCGTGAATAAAGATACCTTCCTCTCCATGTCTGGTGATAAATTCCTTTTATTAGGGCCACTTATGTGGGACTTTATCTTAATCGTCTTACGTATGGGGCAGCCTGTGTGGTGAGGTTGAGTCATTTTTCATTACGACCTCAAACATGCTCTGTGAAGTAAATAAATACCAGTCAGTGATATGAAAACAGTCATTTAAGTGGAGTGGGCTTTGCTAACACAATGTACTCATTTGTTGCGTACACATATATCTGCACAACAGGAGATGCTGAGGAACAGGGAGTCATCTTTTATATCCACCTGAGTAGGATGGCCTGTCTGATAGGAAAAATGGATATTTTTGACCACCACAACATTGAGCAATGTCAATGCACCAGAGTGCTACAACATGCACTTTCCCAATTCCAAAAGTATTATTTAAGCCAGCAAGGAAATAGAGCTCCTGTGGCTTTGGATTTTCAAGTAGAAGCGTTGCATGAAAAGCCAAGGTGATTTTAGTAGCTAGCCAAGAGCTCTGCTTGATTATCCTCATGCTGTAACGCTTTATGAAGTCTCCATTCAAAAACAGGGGACAGAGTGCTGGTTTTAAGGTAAACTGATGTTCCTCTCCCCGCTGCTGGTGCAAATCCAGGCTGGGAGCTGCCATCCAACAGTGCAATGGGTGAGCAGCTTCATTCACCATTTCTCAGTACAGGAGCTTTCTTCTTAATATCATTGTGAGAGCTGACAGAGGGGCTGGTCCTGGAGACTAGGTGGTCATCTCCTCTGTTTTACATCTCAAACACAAATCACATAACACCTCTGCAGAAGCCACTCCCATGTTTAAAGGAGAAACCCGCCTCCTCCACCAGTGACACGGTTCCCTTCTGCTCTGCACATTTGCTTCAAGCCCCTCAGCGCTGTCTTAAGTTTGGATAAAGCTCGGCTTGGGTCAGAAACATGTGGCGAATTTTCCTAAAGGCAAATGGAGGGGAGACAGGCAATCTTGTTTCTGCCACAGGGCTGGGTTATGGTCTTCACTGGTATTGCCAGCGTGGACAGGGATTTAATTTCTACACCACTGATAGCATCTCCATAACAAGCTGCAGTGACTATAGCCCAGCAGAGGGAATAAACACGGGGAATAAACAGCATTTAAGCTGAGAGCATAACACGATGTGCCAACCCCACTCCCAGGTAGTTTGGACTTTGGTCACTTATTGAAGGCCACATGTGGTCTGTTCACTGAAATTGTTGTCTGTGGTGTTTGGGTACACGATGTCTTTGTCTGTGAGCACATAGCTCCCCACTCCTCTCTTTCCTCTCCTAGTTGCAGTTGTGATTTAATTCCAGACAGGCAGCAAAGTTTGGAAACATGCAGATCATTCCTGTTCTATCTTAATCATCCTCACCAGGGGAAATAGAAGAGGAGAGCTTTTTAAAACACTTGGATAAAATAAACTGAAAAGATGAAGTGCATTAAGAACAGGAAAATCTAAATGAGGTGGAAAGAATGTCTTAATTGGAAGGACACATTTTAATCTTCTCTCTCTCCTGCACTTACATGAACACACACACATGATTCTAACGCAGGAGAATAAGGCATAAACTGGGAGACTGCCTTGGCACAAGGAAGGCAGTGCTGGCTGATTGGACACCACTGTCTTCACCAGCTCTGCCCATCACGGTACCCACCTCCTTGCATTGAGGTCTTAAAGCCAATGGCCATTTCTGCAGAAATCTGCCTCCAATGGAATGTCACTGTAACTGACTCCTGTCATGCTGCTTAAACAGAGAGAAAGTGTCCATCTCATTATGTTGACCATAGACAATATTTCTTACCAGCAAATTATGCAGCCAAGATAGGATTCAGCCAGGTGTCTACCTGAGGTACGTACCTCCATCACCTTTATGAGACCTGTGGTAAATAATTGGTAGAGTCCATACAGGTGTTCAGAAGCTGTTGTTGTCACTTTGAAGTGCACTCACCTGTGAATTTGTGACCCAGAGAAGTGTCAGGGCTCAGAGGAACCCTTCAGCAAGAGCCAGAGATGGAGAACAATCCACTCTAAAGTGTAGCCTCTTGGGATGGTTGCACAAATAGGGTGTACCCTAGCACACCCAGCCAGCAACTAAGCAAGTAGATAACTGACTGATTTTTGATACTCCACTGCTCAAGTCTGTGGTACAAAAGAGCTTTCCCCTCTGTCCTTATTTGTTATGTGGCAAAAGATAGTTTCTAAACTGTGAATTCATGATGCTATCAAATAGGTCCCAGTCATTGTCTGCCAGTAGGGCTGGGCTTTGTGACCTGACCAGAAAAGGGATCTTTTACATAGGAAAGATATGAAAGATTATGTGTGACTCTCTCCATTCATGTGAAAAGAGGCAGGTCACTGGGTGAATTCGGGATTTTAATTTTATGAATCATCTTTTGAACCATGTTCATTGCAGTGCTTGATGAAGTCTGTTTTTCTCTTGATCTCTGCTGATTATATATTTTCTTCTAAATGGTGTCTCTCATTTCTAATATGCTACTATTAGTCAAAATAATTAATTGATATCTTTGGTCAGATCTGTATCTGGATATCAGTTTTAACCATATATGTGTCATACTGGAGTTGTGTTCTTGATTTGTACTTCCTGAGGCACAGGACATCATCAAACATTTTAGAGACTCAGGTGGGTATATTTCTACAACAGACAATACAGTAAGAGACAAAAACAAGTAGTTGTAATATTACTGTTTCTTGGAGATCATTCACGACTCAAGGCTACTCCTAACACAGTTAGACCTGGAACTTTTCCATTCACCATTACTCAGCCCAGTGTTTGTCACTCTCTATCACCAGCTAGTCTTCCAGCGGCATAGCAGATGGATGCTGGGTAATCATGTACAGTCCCCATGGGTGTGCCTGGCCTATCACTATGTTGAGCTATTAAATCTGGCTCACCTGCTTATCTTTTCTTCTCTGGAAGGTACCCATGCAGTTTTACTCTTGCAATTTAAGATGCTTTCCAGTCACTGGGATAATGATATCTGGATCTTTTTCCGGACCTGCTGCAGAACCGCTTCAGAAAGAAGTTGCAGAAGAGTTGTTTAAGTCTTTTCTGAGAAGAAAACAACTAGGAATAAGACTTAGCTCTTATGTCTTCATTCAGTATAGTTTAGGTTGTGGAGGAGAATGAACAAAATGAAGTGATACAAAAAGACATGTAAATGTGGTGGATAAGCAAACTACCAGTGATGGGCTCATCAGACCTGGAAGAGGACACCAGTATGAAGGATGAAGGCACCTGCTGGCTTCCTGGGTCAGTCGCGTTGGACTCAACATCTCTATGATGGGCACTGGCTGCTCAGTCTGCTGAACTCTCTGCTCCACTTCTAAGAATGTAAATTCCTAAGTGAATTATCTACAAAAATGTGTACAGATGGTACGATTTGCTCCCCTTTGATCCTCGGAAATGCAAATATGATGGGTCCAGTAGCATGGAAGGAGTGACCACCTGGATATCCTATTTTAGGCAGGATTGATGGAGGATGCTATGGAGCTGATACTAATACTGCTCTGGCAATGATTTGAAAGTTGGTGTTAGGGACCTCCAGCCCATAGGGAGTGGCAGCCAGGAATGGGCTGCTATCCTCATCCTCCATACTGTGCCCTGCTGTCTATGTACGGAGATGCTACTCAACATGGACATGCAAGAGCTGTCTCTCCATGCTCTGCCCATCAGTGATGCCCTGAACTCCCTTTCTCAGGCAGACAAAATAAGCTGCTGTGTTGACCAGGAGCCTTGAGCCAGGACACTTGGGCCATCCTGGGGCTCAAATCACAATTAAACAGATCACAATTAAATAGCAGTGAGGCGCAAGGAGTGGAAAGGAGGGCTGGCTGAGGCAGCAGGATGCCTGAGCCATCCTCTGTCGGCAAAGTGCTGAGACAACAAACTTAACCTCTCTGTCCACAGCGTGCCTATCAGCCATGGTTATTAAATCCCACAAAAGGAAGAAGAGGAGAAGTGAATAGGGTTGAAAGAAAAAGCACTTTCCCCATTTGGATTACCTCCTACAGAACAGGACCTGCCAGTGAAAGGCAGAGAGTGTAATTGCTGGCCTGAAAGAGAGGAAAAAAAAAAAAAAGAAGAAAAAAATATAAAAGGAAAGAAAGAAAGAAGGAAGGGGGGAAAAATTGATAATGAACAATTTATCCTCTGAGCTAACAGTTAATTAATTCTCAAAATATCTGTCAGGATAATGGAGGGGGGGAGGCAGTGCCACTGAACACAATTAGTAAAATAATAATAACAAAAAAGGGGGAAAAAAAAAGAAGAAAAAAAAATTATTTTAAGGTGTTGCTATCTTCTTAGAGACCAGGCCCTTGGCTTCCCAATGTCATTCTCAACACAATTTTTTTTCTTCTCTCCCTTCGTCTCTTTTCAGAAATTGTTCTCATGAATGATTTATATATGTCTAGTTATCTGGAGTGATTTCTATGGACCCGGGCGCATTGCTGCATAATTGTTAATTTTAATGCCATAATAGCTTCAGATGGAGGAAGAGATTAGGCGTTTATTGCACAATTAAATGAAACATACTTGAGAATCACAAAAGGTTCCGTAATTATTTCAGACCATTAATAAAATGGGCATTAAATTATATGGGACACAAAAGGGAAAGGAAATAGATTTTCATTACAGCAATAGAAGCCGAGAGTAGTAATAGATCCTTGTTGAATTCTCTTTCTCTCTCTCTCTCTCTGAAATTAATTGTTGCCCGGCTTATTTCAAAGCAAAATAAAAGAGAAATAAAGTGTGTTAAAGAACCTCTGATGAAAGGGCTTTGTTTGATAAGGACAATAGCCAGTGATACACTCTGGGAAAAAAAAAAAAAAAAAAAAAAAAAATTAAAAAAAAAAGGAAGATTTTATTTTGGCTTCCTGCCCTCAGTCCTGAAGGCAGTACGGGGACCTCGTGCACGCACACGAGAGCCTCTACTCCTGTTCCCAACACCTCAGAGCTACGACGGATGAGAGGGAAAAGGAGGGACCTGGAAAGCTTCCCCATCCATTCCCAAGTGCCCCCAGTGATGGGGCCAGTGGTAGTTTTGGCACCAGGGGCAGAAAATGCAGCAAACTGGCAGAAACCCTGGTGATGCCCTTGCAGAGAGGCTGCCTGTGGCTTTTGGCTGTTTCTAGATAAGACTCCATGCAACTGATTAAACCTGGACGGGAGATGCAGGGTGTACCATGGAGAAGGAAACTGTGGCTGGAGGCTCCCCCATGAAGCCTCCTTACAAGCTCTGATCTGAGGCTCCTTATTCCAACAGTAATTATTTCCAATGACAAAATGATGGAGCATGAGTAATGTCTTATCCCTCCTTGAAAAGATACAAAAATACAATGTTGATGAAGGGGAGAGGAGTCAGAAGCCCACTGGGGCAAGTTTTCAGGGGCATTCAGGATTTCTGGAAGTAAAAGGCAGTGTGTCCTAGCAGTTTTAGCAATCTATAGGTCTAGTTTATTTATTAAGTTTTGAAAATCTCATGCTGCTTTCAGTCTCCTCAATAGAGTTAAAAATGTGCCCTTGATCCTAGCAGAGTTTGTACTGATCTTAGTGACCAGCAGTACAATTAAGAGTGAAAGAGGTTGAAAGGAGGTCACTTGGAGCTAATGGAAAGCTCATCTTCCAGACTACCAGTCTGACTTCAGTGTCCTTAAACTCATCTGAAAAACCTAAATGAAAACATACTTCTAAACCATCACTTAGCACTTGGTCCATGAAATGGTGTGCATGGCCAGTTCCTTTGCACAGCTCAGCTGACTCCAGGTGCTGCAGAGGTTTTCAAGATCTATTCACTACAAAAAAAACCCCAACCCAAACAACAAAACCAAAGCCAAACAAAAAAAGAAAGCACCAAAAAACAAAAACCACACCAAAAAACCCAACCAACCAATAACATTAAAAAATGAAGTCATGGCAAAGCAAAGTTTACCAACAAAAATACTGTGGCTGGGGAAATCAGAAACAGCTTCTCTGTCACCCCCAACTGAATTTGCCAAGCAGGCAGCTAGGGAAGCAGTCTCCTTGTCTCGGTGGGGTGCAGAAATTGGAGAAGGATCAGAAACAAGATGCATCCAAATACAGTAATAAACAAACAAGCAAGCAAGGGTGACTCTTCCTGGAGCACAATTGCACTTGAAAATTTAGCTCAGCTGACACAGATCAGACACACAGCAGCTATTATCAGGCTCCATGAAGTGTTTTAGTTAGCAGCTGCACTTCCAGGCCTGCCCCCATTCCCACTGGCACTGGGAGGAACTTATCACTTGATAAAAAAGAAAGGCCTTTGGCTGCCCATGGATATGGGCAGTGAGAAGCTGGTGGCAGACCTGCTCCTGAGAAAATGTGTTTTAATAGCAGGTGCTTCAGAATGTGGGTAGGGAAAAGAGGCAAGCGAGGTAGCAGGGCCCCCCAGCCCCATCTGTGCTGCTGTTTCTGTAGGTGCTTTGGTGAAAAAGGAGCAAGAAGGAAGATATTTCTGCTGTCACTGTGCCCAGTTAGGAATCTCTCTGTGACTCTGGCATGCAGTGCTGCAAGGAGCAGAGAAGCTAGGACAAGGGATAGCAGCCCCCAAACCCTCCCAGTCTTCTTTCCCAGTGTGCCAGCACAGACACTGCCAGGTGTCCAGCACCCTGCTGAGCACCCGAGGCTTCAGTGATGGGATTAGGCCTGAAAAGGGGACAAGCAGAAAAGGAGTTTGACACGGAGAGATTTAAGGAGAAATTGGAAAAAAAATATTTGAAAAAAAAAAAAGAGTGAGGGAGGAATGCTTGTCCACGAGGGGAGGAGCAAATCGGAGCCTAAGCAGCAAATCTGAAGTTAAATAGCTGTAGACTGCAATAAAGAAGCTGTGGGCTGCTGCGCCAGTGCCCTCTCCTGGGCAGAGGGAGCG
>WUAM01000431.1:124109186-124122905 GCA_024336885.1 Actenoides hombroni | reverse complement strand
GAGCCCCGGGAAAGGAGCGGTGAACCCGAGCGTGCGGCCGAGGTGTTCGAGAAGACACGCGGTGCAGCCTTTCAGACAAACATGAAGCCTTACACCGATTTGGTACAATACTAAATAAGCAAAAGGATACTTAGAAGGAAAAGTAAGAAGATAAAGGGAGACTTCGGTCAGAAGCCAGAGCAGGGGGAAAGGGAGAAGAAAGTCTGAGGGAGATGAAAGACAGTCGGCATTAGAAGAAAATAAATAAGAAGATAAAATAAAACATGAACAATACAAAGTATTAAACAGCCTCTAAAAAGGACGAAGAAAACAGACTTAAGCGCAGCAGGAGATCAGCCACATCACCCAGCTCAAAATAAGTAAGAAGAGGGCTCGTGAGTTTGATGTTAATATGAGGAAAGTTTTGCTTTTCCCAGGCCAGCTCTTGGAGTGCTAATTCACAGCATGGGGCATCTACACATCCCAGGCATCACAAAGTCTTGTCTTCTCCCTACCAAGGACACTCCTAATGCAGTGGACCACATCACTAGGGAGAGAAGCAACACCTTGTAGTCTATTCTGGGGGCAGCAGTGTCCTGTCTGTCATCTGATGCACAAGAGCAGAGGAGTTTCCACTTAGTGCCACTTTGGACTCATCCATGTGCCCTGGTGTCACATAAGGGCTTACAACAAACTACTCTTTATAGGTCTTAAAAGGAATATGTACAACTCAGGTGTCCAGCTGTATGCAACTCACAAATGTTGCTGTTGTGCTTTAAGGAGGCAATTGGCCAGGGGAAGGAGCTGAAATCCAGGAACTCGATGGAGCAGTGGGACAAAATGGAAGCAGTAGGAGACAGCTAATCCAAGTGGCCACATCGATGTCAGACCTGAAAGGCAAAGTTGAGGGTAAGGAAAAAAAACCAGTGTCACCCCACTGTGCCTGGAGAATGCTCCAGAACTGGAGACCCTTGGAGAAGACAACAGAGGCAGCATGGCACATGGGAGATCCTTGCTAAATGCAGCCTTAGTCTACAGCCTGTCGGCCCTTTGGTTGTAGGCAGATAATACAGTTATTGAGTACTGCAGAGGTGTCTCCACGAGGAAATCTAAGTTTGAATCTCCTGGGTGAGCAGGGGGAAGGAGGAAGGCAGTGTGACTCTCCCTTTCCCCTGTAGTGCTGTGTGCTTTAAATATAGGCAGGATTTTCAAAGCCATCATGCAGATACAAGCAGGAAATAAATTGCCTTCTGGTATTACCCAATGGGGTCAAGGAAAAGTCCCAGCCCAGCACTTTCTCCTAGGAAAACCTAAGTGGTTCAACTGGCAGTGAACAACTCCAGCTCTCCTGGCCACATTTCCCTGGAAGACCTTCCCCAGCTCTGCCTTTCAATGGGCCAAAAGCAGTGCCAAAGCTCTGTCTCAAAGGGGCTGCTCTGGAAAGCCTTGTGCATATAATCAGGCTTGTCCTTGTTGTACCAGCACAGGGCAGAGGCAGGAGCAGTGACAAGTACAGCAATACATCCTGTTGTCTCTCAGACCCCATAGCAACTCCATGTTAAGCATTAGGTTCTCCAGATTAACACTGGGAAAGCCACAATTTGACAGCTTCACCTGCCCTGATGGGAAGCCCAGCATTCATGGAAAATTCAGGAATTCATGGATTTTTTCCCAGGACCAAGGAAAATGTCTGCTTCCTATGTCCCTCTTCTGGCATCTCAGTTCATTTTGATGGATACTGTTGAAAACAGTATCCATGTCCTGATGGCCAAAAACCTGTTGTACAGCTATCACGCATCATTATTGACCATGAAAGCTGCTGTGGCTGTGATCTTGCAGAGAGCAGAAGCCCATGGCCCCTGCCCTCTATGCACTCCTGGTTTGGCTTCTTTCAGGGCTGTGTGACAATGGGAGTGATCAACCTCCTTTCATAAAAAGGGGCTAACGAGTGCCCTGATTATCAGCATCCTCATTCTGAGCATCAAAATGATGTTGACTCCAGTAATGCTCCAGAGAAGCGTGTCTTAGCTAATACAAAACAGGCTATCAGCAGTGGGAACTTTGGAGGTGTTCATCGTACAGAAATAGTGGAAACTTAGTGTGAAGAAAAAAAACAAAAATCGCCACAAACCTCTTGGCTGGAGGGAGCAGCTATTTTGTTTCCAGATGGAGTCAGCCATGCTTGAGCATGAAGGTCACCATTTGGGAAAAAAGAAACCACCACACACACACACAAAAAAAAACCCAAAAAACCAACCAAACAAAAACAAACAAACAAAAAAAAAAAACCAAAAAAAAACCCCAAAAAAACACCAGTGAAGCCAGTGAGACTGGACTGGGTTAGAGTTTCCTAGATGGGGGTCAGAGAGGGGAGAGCTTTTAGCAGTGATTTGCACTGTCCGAATAAAGGCTTTAGGATTTTGCTCCACTTCAAAGAAAAGATGCCCAGCCTGAGTGCAGCCCCTCCTCGTCACACCAGGCTGGCAGGAGCAGTATTAGCACTGCCCACATGTAAGCAGAGGGAGCAAGAGGCTCACACCTCTCCTCCTGCACTGCTGAAAACTTGCAGGGGAGATTTCAAAGCACGGCACAAAGATTTAGCTACCTGGTTTCCATTGAATGTAGTAGCAGCTGAACAGAAAAATCCCCAGGCAGAGCTTCCCTAGGCTTGCTCCCTGCTCCCTGAGAGCCACTGCTACTGTTTTGGTTTGAGGTGCATGTCAGAGATTCAGGAAGGACATGTGTCAGCAAAGCTCATCTTGCACCTCTGTCGCTTGTCATCAGTGCAGGAGTTCATCAACTGACAAACTGCAGCCCTGGGATGTGGGTTCTGGCGTCTCCTTCAAGAGGGTGGTCCTTCCCTGGCACCTGCACCAGCACAGACCCACCCTCTCTGGGGGTTCTAGTACAGTGGACTCATGACCTTGTGCATATCCCTCTGCCTTATTCTTGCAGACTTTTAAACTCGGTCGGCTCTGGCACTTCCCTGTAGCTTGACACATTGATGGTCCCCTGTAGGGTCTGGAGTTTCTTTGCTGCTTCCTTATCCCAGGCAATTTGGATTGGCAGGTACAGCCTTGGCTGATGTAGGCTGCAAGCTGGTCCTTTCACTTCAGTGGCACTGAGCTATTTTCAGAGCGGCTGGGACCTGCCTGAGCTGCTCACTGCATTTCACAGACACTGGTGGTAGTGGGAGTGGTCTTTTCGAAGATGGCCTGTGCTGTCAGCCTCACTCTGTGACGGTGAAATTGCTGTATTGTTGGACCAAGAAACTGGACACCTTCTTCTGCAAAACACTCCTTCCACAGCTCCCTGGAAGCCCTGTGCTGCCCCCTCACCTCCCTTCACCTCTTGCTGGACTCTGACAGCTGCCCCACATCTCCACCCCACCCATAGCCCACAGCTAAAATAAATACCTGCTGCTGCCTGACTCTGCTCTTACACCACAAAGGGGTAGAAGTAGAGCATTAACACTCCCCTTTAAAGAGCTCCTGTCTGTATTTTATTTTAGCTGCAATGCTAAAATGTAAGCACAGCAGCACTACGGTGTTTTATAGCATTTATTTTCCTGAACAGTAACTTAAAGTAGAAAAATGCTGCTATCTCCACTATGTTCTCTGCATTTCACCCTAATTTGAGTTTGCAGCATTTCTGTTTTGTCTTCCTTTCCCTCTTTTTTTCAGGCATGGTTTATTGTAAATTCCAAAATGTAAAATACTAGTAAACTTATATTTTTTAAATGCAAAATTCCCAGAGGAGAAACATTCCTGTTTTGCAAGGGTAACAGAAAATTCATTTGCATCCTTGAAATTTCCTGCATTAGAATAAAAAGCCCTTCCAAGGGAATAGGGCTTGAAACACAAGTATTGTGCAACAGCAACAGGAAAAAAAGGAAACAGGCAGATTTATTAAACCTCTTTTACACTCTCGCCTTAAAAATCATGCAAAGTTTTCAGAAAAAAACCCAAAAAAACCAAAAAACAAACCAAACTTAAAACACCCAAGATTCAATTTTAGTGTCAGTCCAGGGCTACAAAAATAGACCCAAAATGTTGGAAGAAGGACAAGTGTATTGAGAGCTACTCTGCCCAGCTTTACTATGACCAAAGGGATGCTCACTAAGCCTTCAGGTAGATGCCACTGGGCTGGCATAGCAAAAGAAGCCTGCCCAGAGAGGACTGGCTTGTCCTCTCCAGCCAGTTCAGAGGGCTCAGATGTTGAGAGCAGAGACATCTGGAGATCGCAGAGCTGCTGCTGGAGGGGAGCACTCCACAACTGGGGATATGCTGGATTCCAATGTGCTGGCCACATTCCCATCCCACTTTATTTCTGGACAATTTGGCCCTGAGATCCTGCTGATGATCAGGAGCAAAGCCTGCTGACCCAGGCACCCAGCTGCCTACCTAATATAGGCATCACATGAGTCAGAGAGTCTTTGGGCTGCGATTAAATACACAATCAGGACTGATTAATTGGGAAAGAATCCTTATCTGTAAACAGAAGAAAGTACTTCACTCACCGCACGTGTTAGGGCAGCGATGGGGATCAGCAGAAGGCTTGGCACAGCCGAAGTGCCTTCCCTCGGGACTCAAGCACACCTTTAACCTTAGGGGAAACCATGTGCTGGGACACTATCAAAGCCAGGAGCTGGTGGGGAGAAGCCACACAAGAAGGAAAATTTTATTCCTCTGGTGTTTTCTTCGTATTTGGAGTTAGTTTTGGCAACATGTCACTGAAGAGCAGTGTATACACAGAAATAAAACTGCAATCTTCACTTATCTCAGTAGTGCTGCTCTAATAGAAATGTATTGTCATCTCATAGGGAAAACTCTAGTGTTAGCATGGGAATAATAGCAAAGAAAGGGGCTAAACTACTTTGATTCATTTTGGAGGCTATCTCCTCCTGTGTCTCTGACTGAGGACAGCTTGAGATGCTGAAGTCGGTTAATTGTTATGCATCCCTGGAGCATTATTGCAAGCCATGTGAAAACACTGAAGGGAGCAGTAATCACCTGTGACTCTGGTGAGAGCATTAATCCTATAAAATCGGGGGAATCATCAGTTTGAGGAGCACATAGGAGCAGTTTATTCATCTGCAGTGAACCTTCTCCATACCAAGGGGCCAGATGCAGTCCTTTGGGATGAGGTGGGGCTCATCTTTTGGAAAAAACTCAGCTCTGATTTAGATACTCTAGTGGCTGGAGAACTGAAGGATGCTGGCAGAGATGAAGCAGAATGAGCCCCCGGTCAAGGATGTGAGGGTGTCATTAAATAGTTGCTTGTGTCAGTGCATCCTGAAGGGCAGCACTAAAGTAATTGTTGCAAAGTTGTCTTTGTCCTGATAAAACTGTGCAATGACACCTCTTTGCAGTGAAAACCAGCATTAAGCAGGGCTGGGAGGTAAGAGGATGTAACAGTCTGGGTACAACAGTGAAGTGGCCTATATGCCTACATACCCACCACATTTGGTAGGTCTGAGAAGTGACTTAGTCATTACAAGCCATCAGATCACAACAGAGTCCGAGCACCAGAGGAAAATGAAGATGTTTCTTTCAGGCTTATGCCATGGACTGTGTTTGGATGGATAGGGAGGCCTGATCTCATGCCTACAAGTAGTCCTTCCCAGGGGAGGGTGTTGATCAGGGGAGTTATCTGCATGCCCCACACTGGAAGGAGTGTGAAAAGTCAGTGCTGCACACAATGCACTCATTCTTTCTCCTTGCCCTGCAAATTTGTAGCTGTTGATTAAATCCTTTTTCAGGGGGGAGCGTTACAAGGCTCCTACATGCTTTCACAGGCAAAGACCTCTCTGCTCCTTCTGTGTTTTCATTCTCACATCAGCCTCTGCCCACTGAATAACAACAGTAATTGGATGTATTTAAATAGCACTGCTCATTATTGTCTGGCCAGTAATCAGACAAGTCTCCTGTTCCCTGCAACTTGACTGCCACGTGCCACAGAGGAAGTCTGACTATAGCTCCTCCTCTCCTCCCACCTGCGTCTCCTCATCCCTCCATCCTGCCCAAATTGGGTGTGCACATTGTATTCCAATGGTAACAAGTTTTCTCTCCCTCTGTGGCCAGCAGGACACTGGGTGTACCCTGGGGCAACCTTGAGCTGTTTGTTTATTGGGACAGTAATTGCCTACAGAGGCAAAGGGCTTGATCAGAGGAGATAGGGTGCCACTTTGATTTCTTAGTGCCTGGGATTGAACAGGAGGGAACAAAACACCTTTTATATATCTTCCCAGCTACATTCTGGCTGGCAGGTGGAGACCATACTGCCTTGGTATGTTGACTCTTGGAGATGTATGGGCAGTGCTGGCTGGCCTCTACAAAAGCTTGGATATTGGATGCCCCATCACCAATTCGAGCTCAGAAGCAGCAGCAAATGATCTGAATCACCATTCAGATGTAGATATCAGGTCAATAGCAAGTATGTGCCAACAGCCCCTTGGCCACACATCTTAGAATAAGCCGTGCCCCATCTCTTTATTATGAGTAATAGATACACTTGCAGAAATCAGAATCTATTTCACAGTGATTCATGAGCATGTAGGAAAAGGAATGGTGGGGGGAACAACAGACTAAATACACCTGGTAATTTATTTGCTGTGAATAATTTGAGCAGCCCCAAGTGATAGAGATATCTTAGTTATTTATCCTGGGGGGGAAATTTGCAGGTGCTGCAGACTGGGTGTGCTCCAGACCAGGCCCTCCCTTTAACGTTTGCCTCCCTCATCCCAGTACAAACCTCTATGGCCATATTTGGAACAAGATATAAGACATGCTTCATCCAAGTCTTTCATTAATTGCGATTTCTGGAATCTCCTGCCGGCTAAATTATTCCCCGCAGAATCCTTGACTGAAGGGTTAGGAAAGGGTTACTGAGCATGCCCTCCCATTTGGGCTGGGTGGGTTGAAATATAGTTGGCTTTCATCTCCAACTCTCATAAAGAACAAGCAGCTGCTGCAGAGATGGGCACCTTGTAAATCATTGCAATAAATAAATAATGAAGCGAGCGCATTGCTCCGTCATAGGCACGGCTCTGTGCAAGGGCTGGGTGCTGGACACTGACCCCACAGGACCAACTCTGGAGGAGACATAGCTGCCTGTGCTTCTGAGCTCTGCCCTGGAGCAGGTGGTTTGCCCTCATGTGGCTCCTGGGGAGTGTTCACTACAGTTCTGGGCCAAGGTTATTGGGGTTTTTCCTTGTGGGTTGCAAAAGAATAATTTGCTGGATCGGCAGAATAGTTAATGTGAGCAGCAGTTTCTCCGTATCTCATGTTTTGTGTCACCATATTTTAACTGTAGGGTTTTGTCTTCTGGCACCACCAGACTGTGATGCATTTCATTATTTTTGGTGTTAAAATTCAGAGAGATTTTTCCATCAAATATCTTTGTATTTGTTTCCAGAAACAAATGATTAGCATTAGTATTCATTAGTATTCATGTTAACAATTGATAAAGGGCCCACTACTGTAATATCTGTGCATAGCACACAAAATTCAATTAAAAATATAATAATTTCCTCAAGCCATGATCATATAATCTGTACTATCCTCCAAAATGAGTTCCTGAGACTTTTCCCAAAGTTTACTGCAGAGGGATCTGTTTGTTGGTGAAAAAGGACCCTGAGTCAAGGATGCTGTGGTTAAACGAGCAGGAGCAGTCTGGGGAGGGTGGGAGAGGGCATGCACAACAGAAACCAGGAATACTTCTTGGTAGTGACAGGCCAGTGGCAGCCCTGCTCTCAGTCATCATGACTGTCCTTCAGCAGAGTTGATGTGTCTTGATAAGGTTCCATGCCCCATCGGGATGGATCAAGGGACTGGGGTCTTCTCCATCCAAATGCTTTGTCACCTCCATCCCTCTGATTGACTCACTGTTTAGAGTCCAGCAGTGATGTTTCCCTATCTCCTGGCTCTGAAGACTTGTTTCACAGCCTCATCAGGCAGAAGGTCAATCTGACACCCAAGGAGGCTGCTGGAGACCATTGCATAGCTGGAGACCACAGCCCTTCTGCATCCTCTTGAGGAATGGCTTATGCAGTCCTGGAGAGGAAAATGGAAGTCTTTCCCTTACTCCTGGGGACTTAGCTCCAGATTCTTCACCAGAATATAGTGTCTGACGTGGCATTTAACTCACAGCTAACACCCCAGAGCAAACAGCCAGTTTACGCAAAGTGTGCATGTAATGTGTGGTCACCTTCCCTGCTCAGAGGCATGCGTCATTATTCTGCTCTGTTGAGCCTCTGAGAACCATTCCCAGGCTGAGGGTGAGCCAGTGAGGAGGTTTACCTCTAAGATACTACCACAAACCTCCAGCAAAAAACAAAAGGCACCTCAGAGGCATCTGGGCTGCTGTAAAGCAGTGTTCATACAGAAGTTGTTGTATTTTCAAATAGTATTGGTGGGTACCTGCTTTGTGGTTTTCCTGAATCTGGTTCACTTGGTGAGAACAGCGGCAGGGTTGAATTTTCAATAAACAACAGAACTGATTGACTGTCTAGAACTTATTTCACCAGTTCAGTCCTAAGTTGTGTTTGCCAGACAGGCTTGGTACTGCTAACCAGCAACCAATATCAATATTTGATGTACTTTGCACACAGTGAAGTCTATGTGGAGGTCTTGAATTTGAGGCAGAAGAACATCTGTAACAACTGGTTGTTTCTTACTATCATGGAGCATGTATTTCTTGCTGGAGCATCTCTTACAGTTGCGGTCCATCTCCAGCAATTCAGGACCTCAATGATGCACTTAAAACCTGACTATGTGCTCTAGAGGTTATCCAGATCATTTTGAACCACATGGAGGATGACTTCTCCAGGGTTATGGCAGTCAACACTTGGCCATCGACACTCCTAGAGTCCTACCTTTGTACCGGCAATATGTCATGGAGAAGAAATGGCCTTCAGTGCTTAAAATATCACAACCCACCCCTGGAGCTTCACCCTGAGACACTGGTAACAGTTGTGTGAGTAGAGAGAAGAGGTCTGGAGTTCCTCCAGTAAGATAAATTGGCTATTCATCATATCTTTGATGGGCCTTGAGTATTACCTTCCCTCAGGCTTTCTATGACTATGTTTAGCTGAAGTGTCATACAAGTGTATGTGAGAAGAGCAGGGAGGAAACTGGATGTCTCTGACATGTTTTGGTTCACAAAAGCAGTAAGTTAAATGTGACCTTAACCATGCTGTGGGCCTGGCTGTGTGTGTGTGGGCAGATCATTCACTAGAGTGGGCACATTGACCAAAGAAGGCAGTTTTGACAAAAAAAAGTCTATCTTATGTGATGCTGACAGATCCGAAATAAATGGAGTGGACACAAATCGAGCCACCCTTCACTAAAATAACAGATGCTCCTTGGCAGTGCTATGTTAACAGTTGAACTCATTAACCTAAAGGTCTTTTTCAGACAATTCTACAATTTTATGATTCTGTTCTTTGATTCCTGAATCTCAGAACACTTGAGCCCTCAAGAACCTCCATAGTGTCTGCCTTTAAACACCATTTGTTTCATTCAGATATCCAAATACAAAATGCAGTACTTGGGGATGAGACATCACTGCTGGACTCCAAAAAATGAGGCAATCAGAGGGAACCCCAAGTCTATGAATTTGTGCTGGGATAAACCAATAGGAGTATTTTCCTCCGTATACGCATCTTGACCGGACCTCTACTTTTCATGTTATTTAACTGTACTAGAATAATAACAGTGAAATAATACTTTGGAGTGTATCCTCTGTTTGCAGAACACAGCAGCTGGTCATGTGTTTGAGATCCATTTGCTTTCCATATGTAGCTTTCAAATAATGTCAGTGATCAAGAAAAAGATCTCAGCTGAAATACCAGATCCTGGAGGTTGCTTCCCTATCCTACCCCAAGCTTTTAATCCAGCCTTGGACCACCCTCTGTGTTTTTCCATGTTAGGAATAATCACACTTCTGTGCTTCATCCTGCACCAGGGCAGATGATTGTATTACAGCGGATGAAGCCATCAGCATCCCCAGAAACAGAGACGGGTGAGTACCTGAGATAAACAGTTCAGCCTTGGCACTTTTCTTGAAAGTTGCTGCTTCTATTTCAGAGCTCATATGCCTGAAAGCCTGTGTGGTTTTTTCTGACTGTATCAGTTGGTCTAATAAAAGATACTACCTTTCCTTACAAGCCTGCTCTGCACTTCTGAGCTTAGGTTGTTTATCCTTCACTACATGCTGCTGGCAATGGCCGAGGCTCCCTGGCGATACAATATCTAGGAAGTTAATTCTGTGTCAAGCCCTTGGTTTTACATTCATGGCCACAGTGAATATACTTATTTACTGGAGAGGCTCATCAGCTCTCCCTCCTGATGCTTTTGCTGAAGAGAAAGCAAACGGTGATCTCCATGGACCCTTCCCTGGGGACATGGGCTGATGCACCCAGGGAGTTCATGGTGCTCTGCAGCATGGATCTAGCCAACATAGAGGAATCCTTCTGAGTTTCCACTGGCTATTTCTCACCCTGGCAAAGGATGAAGCACTCTTTAGCCACTCCTTAGATGTTATTGAAGAGCTAATGTTGCTAACGAAAGGCCAGGAGGTGGAACAGACATGGCACTGTCCCAGGAATCTCTTGCAGGGATTGCACCCAGAGACCCTTTGTGGGTGCTGTGGAGCCCAAGCTATTGTCTGACTCTACGTGGGCAGTTTTAGTGCTCTCTGCCCCAGTTTTATGCACTTCACAGTGACAGCAATGTGCACTCAAGTGGCTGCTGACCTGGCTGCAGTCAGTATTGCTCAATGCAGCACTTCCACATTAACACACATGAATTTTATCTTCTGGGAAGGCTGCTGTAATTCAGGGCACAAAGTCATGCTGTAATACAGTCCCACTGGCTCACTAATCAAGACCTTCACCCCCACTCCAAAGGCTGTGAAAAGACCTGCAACAGTAAAATGCACTGGATCTGCCCACAGTGTCAGCAGAGGACAAGATTCCCAGCACTGGTGGCTTCCCAGGATGACTGGCCACACTGCAGGGTTATCACCTGCAGGGAGCCTGAGGCAGGAGAGAAATTCCCTGGTGCAAAAACATACATCACCTTTCTCATTAATAGCGACTACAAAAAAAAACCCAAAACATTAATGAATGATAAAAAAGAATAATGAACAGAAGATCACCTGTGAGAAATGAGTTCTGTAAATGCATATAGCACTGTGTTAAAGGACATGGCATTTATAGGAGATCATGTAGTATCATGAATAGAAAAAATGAGCAGAACAAAAATTTAGTTTTGAAAAGGCTGGAAACTTCAGCTTCAGGGCATAAACCAGGTCCTAATTAATGGGAGTTGTGAGGAATCTTTATTTTTTGTAGCAAGTTATTCCACAGTTCTCTCCCACAGAGCATGGTGCCTTCCCTGGAAACATGTCTTGTTGGCCAGTGTGAGAAAGCAGGTGCTGGGCGAACCGGATAGTGGGATGATCCAATCTGACATATCCATCACTGCTACCCTCTTCTGTCATGTATGTACAAGGTAGTGACCTGCTCTATTAAATCTCTCCATGCAGAAGGCTATATCAGTGTAACTATACGTAGCTGTAGTTGCATGAATGCATTTCTCAGAGTTATGGGTGAACTGAACAAGAAATACTGCAAACATGCACACAGATTAACTGAAAAGTATGTAGTCTGTTCCACACAGGATCTGTGAATGTATCAGTGCTACATGCTTGTATGAGATGGTGTGTGCATATATTTTAATAAATATATCACTCGGAAAATATTATTTGATGTCATGTGATTAAATGGGTCTTTTTTTAATATATGGCACATGCATGAAGAAATATATGTGTGCATTTGCGTGTAAAATAACCAAATATGAAGGAAAAGTATAAAAATAATAAGCTTGTGCACTAAGGTAATTCTATATATTTGTAAGAATCACTGCTTTTAGTTGGAACCTCACCAAGTTATGCAGAAGAGCAAGGACAGGTGTCCTCAGTGTCTGTGAAAACCACCAGAGACATGAAAGTCCTTCCAAAACATGTTCCCTTCAATTAAAAATCAATTAAAACTCCCCTCCCTTTCATAGCGCCTGAAGCAGTAAAAACTCCTTTATTTAAAAATCCATTATTTTCCAGCAACTAAAAGTTTGGATCACGGGTATTTTCAAATCATAGGTGCCTCTCACTTTTGGCAACTGTCAGCTCTGCAAGCCCGACTGTGATTCCTGCAAGGAGGAGGAAGAAGAAGATGAAGGCAGAAATATAGCTCTATTTATGCTGATATTAGATCTCAGACTACATGATCTCATCTAATTTAAAGTTACTCCAAATGAACTATCTCCAAGAATATAATTTTAATGTTTCTGTATCAGGCCATTCTTATCTTTCTGCATTACCATGATATCATTCAGGAATAATAATCGCACTATTAGTTTTGGTGCCTAAACAAGCTGGTGAGGAGAAATGGATTTCAGTCTCCGCCCTGGAAATCACTGCTGTTTTAAAAAAAAAAAAAAAAAAAAAAAAGGGGGTACGAAGTTTATAAAATCCATCCTCGGGGGATGTACAACTGCAACAGATGCCCTTCCAGGACAGGTGATTTAGGGTAAAAATGGAAATATTTAAGGATGGAAGTGTGGGTATCTCGAAATCCTTCTTTTCCTCTTTGTTGTTTTTTTTTTCTTTTGTTTTCGTTTTTTCTTTTTTTTTTTTTTTTTTTTTTTAACGGGGGCATATATGGAATGTAAATGAACAAAATACAGCCCAAAAATGCCCCGAGCTGATCAGAGAGTGTGTTATGCATCAAGGCAAAGGCACCAGCCAATGAAAGCAAGGCTGCTGATTTTTATATCATTAATATTGCGAAGCAACATTAACTGATTGGAAAGACTTTTCGGGAGCAGGCAGAGCCTGCGAGCCATCACTCCCTTCCGAACGTCCAAACGATTTGTCTTGCTACCCGGATTTTTGAGAACGACGCCAGGTTTCCCTCGTTTAATCTTCGCGAGGGATGACGAATGATATAATTTCCCCCCACCGAAGAACCTGAGAATAAACAATGAAAACAAAGGGAGTTTTGTATTTAAAACGGCAGAGGGGGGAAACAAAATATACTGTGGCGAGGGCGTCGGGAGAAGCGGCGCCAGCGTGGGTTTAACCGCGGATGTTAAGCGCGGTCGCGCACTCCTGGCCGCGACCGCTCCGCGGGGCAGAGCGCCGGCAGTCAGGGTCGCTGGTATCGCTGTTTCCACGGAGCAAATGGGGTAAAAAATAAGTTTCCCTGCGTGTTAGCCTGCTGCGTCCAAGCCCGCAGGTGCCTGCCAGGCGGACAGCGCTCGGGCCCCGGCCCGCGGCGAGCGCCCCGACGGGGCTACCGGGACCACACGTGGCACGGAGATCCCCGAGGGGGGTGAACGTAGCAGGCGCCCTTGGGGTGGGCAGCTGGGGGAAGGAGCCTTCGGCACCCTCCTTTTTTTTGTGCATATGTCTGCGGGTCCTGTATGCATACAGCTGCTGCAGGGGGAGCGAGAGGAGGGGAGGTTCGGAGGAGGCCACGCTGGGAAGGGGGAAATTTCCCCGAGGAAGGTCCGGTGCCGTCAGTCCCTGCTCTGGGCATGAGGTTCTCTGCGAGGGCTGAGAAATTCGAGTTGCATTTTTGGACGCAACGAAAAAAACCAGTGGGATGGAGCTGGCGGCAGCAGAGCCAAACCCTCCGGCGCTGCCGGCCCCATCCAGGTGAGCGAACTCTAAATC
>WUAM01000431.1:124085913-124101931 GCA_024336885.1 Actenoides hombroni | reverse complement strand
TCAAATTAAGAGTTTTATGCAAAATATCCTTTTTTTTTTTTTTTTTTTTTTTTTGGTACAGTTGTTTGGTTTTGGTTGTTTTTTTTTTTTTTTTTTTTTTTAAGAGACCCCTGAGAAGGCAGCGAGGTGCCGTCCTCTCCGCCGGGTCTATCTGTAATTGAATCTAGGTCAGTTATTTTAAAGCATGGGAGAGGCTGATTCCCTCTTTCTGACATCAGCCCGGAATTTGGCGGGGAGGAGAGGGGGGTCTTGCAATTTCATTTAAAATGTAATGGTGGATGAACTGATAAGCAAATAGGGGGAAAAAAGGCTCTGCTTAAAAGAAAAAAAAAAAAAAGGCATGCTTTTAATATGCTTCCAGATGGGGGGAAAATGATTTACATGGGAGTTTATTTCCTTTTTGCTGATATGAAAGAATTACAGATACAAAACCCACTGATCTATAGAATAAAAAAAAGAAAAGAAATGTTATTTTCCTGTAAAGGTATCAGTTCATTTATATTCATTTAACCATCCATCCATCAATTCACTTTCTCACTCCTTGCACATTCTCTCTGCCTCTGGTAAACCTACCCCACCAATATACTTTTCTAGAATATACAATGAAGTTTCCTTAAAAAAAAAGAAATAATAAGAGATTCAGTGAAGTTTCCCTTCTACCCCCTCAGCTTCTATTTTTTGTTACAGACTTTGAGCAAATTAGCAATATGAAAACCAAAATGTTTTAGTTTGGAAAAAAGGCCTGTGTATATCTATGAATAATATATGCAGTACAGATGTTATTTATGTGTCTACATGTATATATATAATATATATAAAGCGGAGTTTGTATGCTCAACATGTATGTACTGTGTCTCTATGCTTATGTTATACAAACAGTTCATTCTCTCCCTATGTGCGTACCTACAAAATAAAATATACACATATTGTACAGATATTTACAGCATTCATATATCATAAGTGCATGGACATAGATTCAAACATACATCCAGCCTGCGTATGCTGTATATATGCACAATATATATGATGCCCACACACATGCACATGCAAAAGCAGCATCTCTCTGAATTGAAGCAGAATGTTTGTATTTAAAGATAAAGTATTTCCTTAAATTCTTAACACATGTCCTTTATGAGCATTGAGACACATACGGCTGTATATGGTATGTGCTCATATTTGTGTGTGCAGGCTGATGCACACTCCTCTATGTACTTACAGAGAGCTCGGCTACCAAAGGTCACTAATAAGCCCGGTCGCCTCAGACCTTCCAAATCTATGTACCACATCTGTTTTGTTTTTTGGGGTTTTTTTTCGCATTTAGGACAATACTTGAACCCGAGATGCAATTTCCTTTGTAGAAGTAGTGACCAGAAAGCAAACCTTTCATGCTCAGTAACACCTTCAAGTATTAAAGCAAACCCACCCTAGGTGAGCTCTTCCCCATGGTGCTGCTCTCTGTGTGTTATGTGGGGCCATACCCAGCCAGATGTGATCTCTTTCTTCCCATGCTCTTGGCATGATGGCCCTTACTCACAGGAATAGTTACAAGGAAGATGAGACTGATGCTGCGCCCAGAGATGGACTCTGCTAAGCCATCCATCATTTCCCGGAGACCTTCGTAGAGGCTGGAAGTGGAGGGATGAGGAATAACTTCTTTTCTGGTCTGAATCTAGTAGCAAAAGATGTGTAAGAAGTTGCCTTTTTATTGTTAAAAACAGGTAAATAGAAAGACAGCTAGATATGGAAATACCTGTGTATATGGATAAAAATATACATCTTTATCTTCAGCTAGATATGGATATAGACCTGCATACAATTTTTCTTATGGCTGACTGTTAAAAGAGCGTCAGTCGACAGTTAGAGGGTCCTCACCAGTCCTTTTAAGAAATCCATGTATAAATAAAGCAACCAGCCAGACACCCTGAGATCAAACAACCTGGTGACAACGTAGATATCAGCTACCTCATGGATGCCCGCCCTGCACAGATCCCCTATACAACTGTGAACCAGATCAAAGGCTGGAGTTACCAGACTCCATATTGTAAATGACACCTGCAAATGTTAGCCCTTCTTCGTGTTTCCGACCCATACCTGAATAAATACATAATCATATCACATAGCATAATTAATAGGAGTATCACCATGAAGGACTCTTAAAGGAAAGGCTGTTGAAAGACAGTTCCTGAAGATAATCCTTTTAAAAGGTTTCCTTAAAATGCAACCACTAGCAGGAATAAGGCGGGTTTAGTTCCAACATCTTAATACTCCAGGATAGCACAGTTTTAGATCTTGTTAATGTCTTCCCTTTAATGGCTTGACTTTTGATTTGGGACTTGGACTTTTTGGAAGATCTCATTGCTGCTATGGTTCTTAATGGAGAAAGTCCCCAGAGGAGGCCCGGCCTGCTCTCCTTTCCATTGACCCATCAGGGACTCACAACCTAGTTTCTGCTGGAAATCAAAAGTGGTCGCATCCTGCCTGCTAACCTTTCTAACCTCACTGATATGGAACAAGTGCTGTGGTCCTGCACTTTTGTTTAATGACCTGTTCAAGTAATTTTCAGAGTGTTGCCTAATTTGTTTTTTTCTTATCCTGGATGGCACCCCAGCTACTGTGACATGGAAATGGGGTTCAGCTACTCCTGAGCTTTTTGCTTAGCAATGTTGTCCAGCTCCTCCGTTGTGCTCAGAAAAGTCCTGCATGGCATCGCCCACCAGGGTCGGTAAGTAAATAATTTTTTTTGCTTTTACAAATGATGTCTGTGTAAAACGAAGCAAAGCTATAAAGCAAACTGTAGGGCTTGGGTGTAAATGGGAAACAGCGGGCTCAGCTCAATGCTTTCCTGGACACTGCTTCCTCAGTTTCCTATCCCATAAGTTCTTTCCATGACTATTTTGTATTCCTACATTTCTCAGTCTGCATGTAGCAGTGCAAAGCTAGAGAAGCTTGGACTATGCAGTGGAGCTGATCCCTGTCGGGAAACCCCGGGTCCTGCCTTTTGCTGTCACTGCTTGTCTAGAGCCTAGGATCCTTCCTGCTAGTTTTCAGCAGGTAGAGTTTAGATTTGTGAAAAATGTCATCCAATTGGAATGGAAATAAGTGATGACCTTTGGAGTAAGAGATGATGGATACATCCTCCCATCAGCAATAATTTAAAAATACAAAATAAACCCAAAATTCAGTTAAATTAGATAAGTTTTTGGTTTTGTTTCTTTGTCCTGTAACTGCGGACAATCCTTCAGACTATCCAAATGCAGGTTTGTTGATCAGTGACAGCTTTAGTGTCCCATCACTCTCATCCCGCAGGGGATTTCCAGGCTTTGGAAAGCCAAGTATCTCCATGCCCAGTGAAATGTAGACCAGGATGTTGCATTATGATTGTATGTGTAGGGGAAAGCAGGTTCAGAACAATGCAAGAGGGTTTTGGAGCTGCTTTAGCTGTTATCCTCTTTCTTGGAGGTTGGTGCAGTGGAGTTCGCCTGGAGAGGTCAGATGTGCAGTGTCACCGTATCTCAGACCCTACCTGTGTGGGACAATGGTGAAACATTTTGAGTCTGCCAGAAGAGCAGGGTCAGGTCACTGGTGGCTCAAATTACTTCATCTCTTTCAGCTCTGGAATATATGTATGAGGTAGAAAGCATGTTACGTCTAACCGTCACCTGCGAGGCAGTTGGCACAGTGGCACTGGCACTGCTTAACCAGCATCGTGTTGGGATGGTGCAGGGATGGGGAGGCAGCATGAGAGGGGGAGGAGATCCCGAAGGGCTGCCATGTCTGAGGAGATCCAGGTGGCAAAGGGGTCTATGTCCATCACTGATGTTGGCGATGAGCTCCACATCACTGTGGGATGAGCTGGGTCTTGTTTCTCCAGTCAGTGGCATGCTTTGTGGCGGTGGGCTTGTGGGTGCCCTGCTCCAGAGCTGTACCCCCAGCAAAGCTTTACACGCCAAATCCATCTGATATGATGAAGGACCAAAATATACTTGCCTGAATTTTATTTTTCCTGTTCTATCTTTCACCTGTAACTGTCATATTCAGGCTTTTAAAATTTATTCCCTTTTTCAGCAAGGTTAGAGACCTCTGATTTAGAGTACTTAATTGCTTATAATTTTTGTAAATTTCCATGTAGGCATTTTTAATGTTTGCCTCCTTCCTTCTCTGTGAGCTATTAGCATGAGTAATTCTGTTTCTTGACACAGACAAGGGTTTTTCCCCCTCTCCCTCTTCTCCATCCATCCCTGCTTACATGAAAAATACCCCATCAGGCAGTGAAAAGAGAAAGAGAATTAGACTTTTATCAGAGATTTACTTTTTCACACAAGATTTCCTTAGATTGGTAAGTTAAATAGAGGGCAAAGAAAGCCAAACAAGTGTTTTCTCTCTTACCTAGAAATAAACCCCCTGCAGCCAAAAGTATTCCTTCTCCTCCTTTAGAAGCAAACCAGGATGTGGTGTGACTATACGGCCTCATGAATGTACCAGCATCAGTCCCCAGCAATGATTTGGTTTCACTTCTCGCTTTGGCCATAGAGTGACAGGGAAAACAAGAACTAAATTTCTATTAAAAAAAAAAATAAATCCAAAAAGATAGAAAAATAGGAAAAAGAAAAAAATCCTAGTATTGCTTCAAATCCCTGACAACTTTTCAGGCCTTCATAACTAAGTCAAAAATAATGCCACAAACCCATTTTTCTTCATTTGCAGGTCACCTTGAAGGGTAGATGAGTAGCTCTTTTAATAGTGTTTCTTTCATGAGGATTTCAGTGAGGAAAGTAGCAATGACTGAAATTCCACGTTTTCTTACAGGTCCTCAGTTTTGTCTTGAGGATTATGCAAGCACCTGGACAACTCCTCACTATGGATTTTTTCTCCATTGTGGCAACATAGTCCGACTCGAGGTACCACGAAGATTTGGCACCAACGTGTTTTAGCATAATTTTTTAACCAGCTATTGTCCTCACAGCCCATGCATTCATGTTCTAATAGCTGCAGGGCTGGAGGAGATACCTACACAAAAGTGGGCAAACATCTGCTTTCCACTCAAACGCAGCCCCTCCATTTTGTGTGAGATCTCTGTGATGCACTTGTGAAACACATCTTCCAAGCCAAGCAGATGTGCATAAAAAAGCATGAAAATGAGATGTAAGTTAGTGTGATGACCCCAAAGAGGTGGGACTACTAACAAGGATCATAGGTACCCTTATGTTTCCTCCCCTAGGGACGGGACAATATCTGGATGTTCAGTGGCACCAGGGTGTTTCTTTCTGCTGTTGTCCTTCATGGAGTTGATCCACTCTCTTCAGTGTGAGGCCAAGTGAGAACAGGATCCCATGAGTCACCTTCCTTGCTGGGACATTGGCAGCAGCTGCTGCCTGGGGAGAAACCATCCAGAAGGTCAAACTCTACACTTGCTTTAGTTTAGTCAAAGTGGTTTTCTCAGCCTGAATTGATAACTGATGAGAAAACATTCCACTCTACACATGCACATGCATATGTATAGACATTCACACAGACACACATGTGTATATAAATAGATCTCTTTAAATTTAAATAGATTTATGTTCAAGGACAAGAAGGTGGGAAAAAAGGTCATTACAAAGAAAGAAGATCTAACACATCTGTATGTTCTTTTGTGGAGATTAAATCTATAGTAGGTTGCATTCAGTGCTAATACTCCTATTAATTTATATTTTTCATTGTTGTTTTCACATTTGTCAAGCTTAGATGAAGGGATAATAAAGTAAACAGATGTTAACTACAAATTAATCATCCCTGTCTTGATAGGGTAAAGCAGGTTCCTATTTGCTTACCATCTTCACCCAGGAATGGTAACACATTTTGTATATCCATACCGGCAAAACCTGCTGGATGATGTAATGTAGCAGAGAAAGAGAAAGAAAAAGAAAGGAAGAGAGAAACCTTCCCTAAGAAAGTACAAATACTTGTTGAAGCTGTTGAATTTGAACTGTAAGAAAATACTAAGGAAGTTGAGGGCACGCTTACTTTGCAAAGAGCTTGTTGGAAAAGGTATCTTGATTGTGAGCAGGTTGGATCTTTTGCTGTGTTGACCGTCTTTTGAGGGTCTATTTTTTTAAATGGTGTCTCTTCTTGCTGTGCAGTGTGGGATGGACGTATTTACAAATGTGCAGGGTTTTTTTTCAAATGTCCTTGCTTTACTTTGCAGCTTGATGTCTGTGAGCCTGGTATTAGAGGTTTGGGATGCTGCATACTCCCTTGTACCAGTATGAAATGGAACAGACTAGAAGAAACCTCAGGCTCCCCAAGTCCCAAGAGACCAGAGCAGGGCTAGAGGCAGAGTCAGAGAGACACCAGCCCCAGGGATGCTTCATCTCAGGGATACATGTACCTCTGTTGAAGGCTTTGGATACCCCGCAAGTGTACCTTGGACAGCCACTCTGGCGGATGAGTTACATGAGCTTTGAGCACCTGCTTTTTTGCAATTTGGACTTTGACCCAGGCAAACATTGAAATTTCTGCTCAGGTGTTTCATTTTGGATGAAGTGATATTCACTTTTACATAGACAGACCAGCAGAGTTTAACCACTTGGCCTCATTTTGTGCTTGCAATAGGAAACAAGTGTAGATTTTGGTCTTATTATTAATTGCTCACCCTTGAGATTGTCAAGCGATAAATTCATGTAGTTGTACCAGCTTTTCTCAAGGCACACACCAGCAGTGTCCTCCAACCCAGTGCTCAGATCTGCACAATAAATATAGAAAATTTTCAGTGTTCTTCAAGATGGGCATTTCACAAATAAGTTAGTGCTCCCTAAGATCAAGTGGCCACTGTGTGTTCATCTCCAGGACAATTAGGGAATGCTGCAAGATTTGAAGGTATCACTACTTACTTGAGAGAAGACATTGTCTAGGCATTTCTTAAAGTGATTTATCCCAGCCTTTGTCTCTTCCTTTTTATCATCTTCCTCTTTGCCAGTCCTTGATATAGTCCTTCTCTCTCTTGTATTGATCTAGTACTTTTTTTGTTAATTGCTTGATCACTTGATTGACCCAGAACTTTTAAATATCTGCCCCAACATTATTTTTTGTCTTCTCAACCTAGATTTATCACTGGTCCTTCCTTTTTTGAAATGTAAGGTTTTGAGAATCAAGCATTCTCTAATCATTGTCTTTCCACACCTCTCCCAGGATATTGCCTTTCCTGTGATCTCCACGATTCATCTGGAGTTGCCAAGTGACATCCTTCTGCATAGCTTTCACTCTTCTGATGTCCTGGAAAAGCAGTCAAACCTCATCTGCCTGACTTGCAATATACCCTGTGTTTGGGACAAGACAGGCAGAAAACCTTTGTTCATGGGTCTGTCCTCTGCACTCAACTCTAGGATTAAACCCAGATCTTTCCCACTGCCTCTTTCTCTTCCCTCTTCATATTCTCTTCTTTATTGTGTCTTTCCCCTCCTGATAACAAATTTTCTCACTGGCAAAGCTGCAATTCCATGGGTTTTAAAGGCATGTATTTCTTTCCTCACCTACCATCTCTGCTATGCGCTCTCCAAGCTGAAACATCTCAATTCATTTAGTAGGCCATGGAAAAAACAAAACAGTGGAGAGGGACGTAAGTATTCCAGAATTTATTTCTCTGGCAGCACAGTTAACTAACATTGACCTGTGGCCACTTCTGTGGCTCTTGCATAATGCTTTAAACTGAGTGTTTCTTTTGTTTTGTCTTCAGCCCAAGTATTCATTTTTCAATAAGAGAACTCAGAAGTGTCTCTGAAGGATACGGGCTCATGAGCTTCACTACCATGTCACAGATGTGCAAGCTTGCACTTAACGTCATCTTTATGGTCTCAAGCTACTTGGATTAACAAGGGTCCAGTGTAGTTCTTGCCTTCTTCTCTTGTGGATGCATGCAATAAAGCCTCAGAACTGCCTTTGTCTCTTCAGGCATCTTCTCCATGCCATTACATGTGCACAGCTGCTGCTTGGAGAGCCTCAAATAAGGGGAAGAAAGGCTCTCAACATCTTAAGCAAGAATCTTGCTTCCTTTCTTTTTTGCACAGCACCCGCCCGCCCCCCCCCCTCCCCCTCCCCCTCCAGCCCCCTGGCTGGTGGAACAACACATTTCAGGTGTAACTCACCCTGACTAAAGTCTCCAAAAAGTCAGCTGTTAAACCTGATTCCAGCTATTTTTTCTTTGAGAGTCAGGCCTACTTTGCTGCTTGTCTTTCACGGGCTCACATCCTTGTGGTCTTTCAAGAGCTTGTCCATGCAAAGCAACAAAGACCTGCCTTTCTCCTATACTAGAGCTGCACTTTGAATGTGATGGGTGCTGTGGTCAGAGCTGTGCAAACCTGAGCTTCATTGGAGTTTAGGATCCTAAATCACACAGACTTATCTAAAAATAAAATACAGGCTTCTAAGTGTCTCAAGCAGTTTCAGCTCATTTTGTGGGGACATATGAGATACTTCTAAATGGAATCAGAAATGAAGGAATCAGCTGGGTACTTTTTAATTCTAATTTTTCCTATATATCAAGCGTTAAATTAACAAGCAAAGGAGAACATTACTGAAGAGCTATCTGCTGTTTAGACAGGCATATCAGGATAAAATTACTCTTCACCTGCCTGTGCTTTGTCTGGATACTCCTGGAGCTGCACCAGTAAAGAGTATAATTGTGCTGCTATTTGAGGCTTCAGATTTGGTGCTGTGAATCCTCCTCTCTGACTATGCAAGGTTTGCTTGATGATGTCAGGTAATTATTCCCCATAGGCAATTTTTACCCAGGCAAGGTGCAAAGCTCCTCAGATGTGGGAGAAAAGGGAGAAGGGCTCAGACAAGAGACTTTTATTTGTAATCATAAAGGTGGTTGGCTCAAATGTTTGTTGGAGAGAGGTTTTCCCTGCAGTGTTTCAGTAAGTGGGTCTATTTGGCACAGGAAAGATTTTGCAGTCAGGAGGATGATTTCTACTTCAGAATGGTTGATGCAATGTACAGATTATTTTAATATTATCCTATAGATTTAATTTTTCTTTTCTGTAGTGAGAATAAGAATTGCTGTCATTGGCTTCAACTTGGAGTAAAAGAGTTTAAAATCAGAAGCCTCTTAAAAATCTTTTATTTGCTGTGCAATAAGGGACAGTGAGATTTTTTTGATTAGTTAACATCAATGTACATCACCTCTGGGCACTGCACAGCTGGTCTGTACCATGCACGTGCATGTTGAGTACCCTGACTCTGAGTAGATGGTTTGTATTGACTTTTACTGAAGCTCAGTTATAAAATGCTTCAGTGCACTGGATATAATTTTATTTTTCTCAATCCAAGTCCCAAGAGGACTCACTCCAGATATCCCCACTCAATGAAATATTGTCTCTGCAGTCAGAGAAAGCAATCTCTTGAGTATGGACCTTGAAGCAGAGGAATGAACGGGTTACTTCTCAGCAACCTTTTGATACTGTAAAACTTTCAATTTGGGGGGGATTTAGGGACTTTGCTAATATATAGGACTAACTCTGGATGTGAAATGCCTCATTTCACCGAAGTTATAATTATTCCCTTTGCACATTTAATGTCATAGCTGTAGGGATAGTATCATTGTTCCAATTTTATAGATAGTAGAGTTGTGTTGCAAAGAGATGCCTGGAAAGTGTGCACAAGTCTATTCTGCATTGCTGATTTCCTCTTGGGGTGCTAGCATGGCTAAGGGGATGCGTGTGTGTGTGTGTCTGTGTGTGTGTTTGTGTCCTGATGTGTTTGTTGTGCTGACTGGTAAATCTGTTACTTCTCCTTGTTTTTAAGGTCTTCTGGCTCCCTCAGTGTGAGCATTTCCAGAAGTGACCCTTTTTGACTGTAGAGCAGAAGTGGGAAGAAGTGGGAGGAAGGTCCCTCTTGTGCAAGTCAGTGTATCTGATCACAGTGATGGAGCCTGAGATGGTTGAAACCCTTTCAGGAGTATGTATTTCCACGTGTTGTTTACTCTAGTAAAAGTTGGACACCCAACTATGCATCCCTTGAGCATGGGAGCTGCTGGCATCAAACCACTGTGAGTCAGCCATGTGGGACCAAGGGCAATTGGAGTGCATCAGGAGTCCCAGACGCACTCCAAGAGAGAAATGTCTGGACTGGTTTAAATTCCTGACTCACTCATCATGGGGTTACAAACTCATTTAATGTTACTACAAAACTCCGTTTGGCCACGTGGACCTGGAGCTCATGAGATCATTCTTCTTTCTCAATCCACCAGACTGTCCTTAAACTCATTTGTTCTTGGCTCACTGTTGTTTATGACTATCAAAATCGCACAGGAAAATGGTGAACATTTTCACATGGGGAAAACAATCAGCTTTTTGTATAACAAACACATTTTAATTAAAAATCTTGACTTCTGCAAATTTCCATCTATTTCAAAGAACTGTAAGGATGCCAGCACTGCCTGTTCTTTATGGAGAAGTGTGTTGAGGCTGCCCACTGTACTTGCTCATAAAGATTTGAGGTGGAAGAAGCCACAGACCACATCTGTCCATAACCAGCAACATCTGCTGAAAGAATTAAAAGCTGAAATTCAAACTGAAAACTAATTCACAAGTACGAGGCATGAGGGCACAGTTCTGCAACAGGCAAAGTTTGCATTTGAAAGTTTTTTTTCCCCAGCCCATTTCTCCAAAACCCAACACACGTTATGGTATCCCACCAGTCCTTGTTTTCCTTTGTCTTCCCAGTACACTCACATATACACCAGAGACCTGAAGAAGGCAGCAGTGGGAAGTTTAGATTTCATGTCCTTCTCTTTCCTAGTGATAAAGATGACACATGCTAGCACACATTACACTACAACACCCTGTATTTTATACAGTGATGGGGAAATAGCAGAAGGAATTATAACACTCTCAGTGAGGATGTTACAGTTTCTGACCAGGGTTGCTAAAATATTTCTTCCATGACAGTTGCCCTCCCTAAAGCTGCCACTGCAAATGCTTAACTTTACCCTGGCATCATCACTGATGGCCTCCATACCAACCTTTTTGATAGGTTTATGGCTGGGATTAAGAATGTATTTTTAATGTCTTCCTTCTTCTTCTTTTCCCAGGTCCCTGAGGCACCAGGTACTACTGCAGAGGACAGGGCTGGAGATGCTGCTAAAAGAGCCACGAAAACACAGTGCAAACAACATCCTCTTACTGGACTTTGGGAATGCTCAGGTCTCCACTGGATTTGTACACTTCAGACAGTTTCTGTTTAAGATGAAGCATGAGAAGTGCCATGTTGTCCCGGATTTGATCTTCTGAGAGCTGCTGAGGTGTTAGTTGGTCCCTCTTGTTGCTGCACACATACCTGTTGTTTTTGTGCAAGCTGGATGGGTGCATCAACATGAGTTTCTATAAGTCAGAGATGTATCAGTATAATACATGAAAGGGTTTGGGGTTTTTTTGTTCTTTTTTTCCCACCGCCTGCCTCTGCAGGCTCCCAGAAGCTGCCAGAACTCACATTTGGACTCCAGAGTCCCATTGAAATCATGACAGCAATGTTTATGTGCTATTCTAATGCTGGTTTTAGCAGCATAAGCACTTTTTAATGCATAGCATTACAGCAAGTGTGTCCTATTCTCCTCCTTATGGAATGGCTGTCTGGAGGGATGTAATTCCAGTTTCTGCCTAAACACACCATTATTTACAAGCACAGTTACGTACCCACACCAGGCATGGTTAGTGCCACCGCTGAGCATTATTTCGTTAATTTGGCACACGCCGTATGAGAACCATCTTGACAGAGTAAGTGTTTTCATCCCTGACAGGCTCAAGGATCCTGTAACTCTTTCCTGAAAGTGAAGGGAGTGATGGGCAGTGCTGTCACCCAAGGGCACCATCATGAAGCACCACCACTTCCACATAACAAAAATCCAGCAGGACACATGTAGTATGTTGTGTGAGATGGCTAGTCTTGTGGTAGCTTCCTGGTCACTGATGGAGACCACTTTGCTGACTGCACCCACACAGGCTTCTGGATATGGGTTTGGGTTTGCAGATACAATTTTAGGCATTGGCCAGGGCTGATGATGCTACAAAGAGTCAAGAAAACACCATGAAAGCACCACAAAAGCAACCTCATATTGGGCTGATTCCTACAGCCTTTGGCTGTCCCAGCCCAAAACTCTGTTGGCTAAGGGAGCTCAGCCTGAAACAATACACCTACTGAAGGTACTGCATGCTGATATCTCAGAAAGAATCATCTGATCTGATGGTGCTCTCTTGAACCTTTGCATCTCCTGCTCTCAGAGAGCACTGCCTTGAGGGGAAATGGAAGCATTTGTGCAAAAGCAAAAACCTGTGGAGTCTGTGTGAAGCCAGGGATTAATTCACTCCAGGAAGCTTGTGGAGGGAAGGTTGCATACACTTCTGTAACAACCATAATGTGGTCTTAAAATAAACACAGTTTTTGTGCCTCTGTTATGAAACATAGGTGAGAAAGTCCATGTTTCATGAGATGTATGAGGGTTCTGACCCACCTTCGTTAGTGTTGCTATCTGTATAAAGTGAGTAATTGCAGTGAAGTGTCAGTCATGTGCCCATTGTGCTGAGAAGTCTCCAGGAGACGTACAAGGTGATGAGCTACAGTGTAGGAAACCTCAGGGAACCTTTCCCAGGTTAGCCATAAGAGCCAGCCATTGTACCATGCTTACCATCATCACACATCAAAGTGCTCCATAAAGTGCTGCCTGTGGAACTTCCCTTGCACAGATTTGGGTTATGGGTGAGCAAAAAGGCTTGCCTGGGAGTCCAGAGGCAGAGCTTGGTTTCCGTGCTCTGGAGCACTATCTTTGGCCTCTGTGTTGAACTGTTCATCTGTTCATGGAGAGAGGTGGGAGTCCTGGCTGGAAATCAGCAAAGCCTCCCCAGCCCTTGCAGCTCAAAAGACAGAGACAAATAAGATATGATACTAACCAGTGCTTCAGGTGCTACCTGGAGGAATTTCAAACACCCCTGTTGCCTTGGGGAGATTGCCAGTATGTTCATCAGTTGTCTTGGAAGTTGACCAACTTTTTGCCTTCACCAGGGAGTGGTTTGCGCTGTGAAAATCGTCATCTTCCACTTGCCTATTGCTTCTTTTGCTGCAGTGAGGAGCTGCAGCCATTTCCAGCACTGGACCTCCAATTAGGCACTGATACTCCCTGGTGGGTTTCAGCAACTCTCCCAGACCAACAGATCATCTGTCCTGGGTCTCCTGTTATTCAGAGGTACTGAAAGCTCAGCTTCTGTCTCCTGCCAGGGCCAGTGTCTTCCAGGGAATTCTCTTGGAACATTGTCTCTCTCACGAGCTAGGAGAGTTGGTTCATGGCAAACAGACCTCACCCTTTTGCCAAGGTCATCAGTTTCTGGATGTTGGTAGTCTGAGGCTACCTTGTCCAGGTGGCAAACAGGAATCTGTCTTCTGCATACAAGAGCTGCAAGATATAAAATCCAAAGACGGTAATAAGCTAAAAAAAGCAGGAATTGTGTACCACTGTAAAAAAAACTCTGCTGACTGCTTTTTCATACCTATTTGTACTACTGCCTTCCAGTGCCTATGCTTTTCTATATCCATTGTCTTGTGCAGAGGTTCCAGTTTGCCCTGAAGTTCAGCACAAATTAATTTCAAAAGCTGTTCCCCCAGATGCTCCTGTGAATTCCTGGTGAGGAGATCAGAGATGTAGTGCTTAGGGACATGGTTTAGTGGTGACCTGGCAGTGCTGGGTTAATGGTTGGACTTATGATCTTGAAGGTCTCTTCTAACCTGAAAGATTCTGTGATTTTATGATACAAGAGATGCCAGATGTTACACAACCAGCAGAGGAGTAAAATATCTCCTTGGGGTTTCTGTAGCTGTGTTCATCTGAAGTAACAGTACATGTCCTGTGTCCACCACTAAACTCCTCTGGCTTGGGCAGCCAGTGACCAAAAGTTTCTCCAGTCAGCAAAAGCCCAACATGGGCTGTTGAGAGAGGCTTGTATGATTAGGAGCTTTCTACTGGGGAGACAGGCAAGACAGTGATGTACATGGCTTTATTTAGGTTTGAAAAGATAAATGTATGTTCAAAACTCTTGGACACTCTCTCAGATTGCAGTGTGGGGGGATAGATGCTGAGGAAAAGCTGATGAGAAAATGTTTGCTAGCCTAACTACTAAGTGGGGTCTCTCTAATGCAGAATTTAATCTCCAGGATATTATTACATCTGTTAGGTTTTCTGTATCTTAGGTACTCAATAAATGATTGCTAAAGTAATTCAGCATTCTCTTCTCAATCACAAAACACAGCACCATGTCAGCTATCCAATTGCACTTTAATTCAGTAAACAAAATCCAGTCAGGGTAGGTACATGGGCAAGAAAACTCCGAAAGCAGGTCTGAAACATACTCCTGAAGCTTCAAAAGGTGATGCAAGAGCTGCAGGAAGACATCCACAGGAAAATGACATGAGTTAAGGTTGATAACCAGGTGTTGTGGTGATCAGCTATGTCAAGGAAACGATTACCTGACTCCCCACCACTGAAAAAAGCATGGTTTTCTGTCTATCCATGAGCTCTTCCTCATGTCTTGCATTCTCCCTGGAGAGGTGTGAAGCCCCAACATTCACAGAGGTGCTTTCCTTTAGTGGTGGCATCCAGCTTGGCACTCTGCATCAAGACACACTTTCCGTTGTCGCCATCCCTCTGTCAGTATCCCTCCTGGGATGGACCTACTGGATCCTCCTTTGGCTTGCCTTCTTCAACTATGTGTCCCCCTTATCTGTGCTGCATTCTCACTCCTTCCAGCCCAACGTACCAGCTGTGTGGGGATGTGCGCCCTGTCCTGTGGCTGCATGGTACCCAGTCAAAAGTTTTTTCAGCCTCATTGTATTTCAGATGGGCAAATTTGAGCACTGGAATTGGAGGGCCCAGGTTCAGCCACGGCTGCTTCCAGTGTGGTCCCATGGGGTCCAAATACAGCTTTGTCCGTTTATCCCTGTGAGATATAATTCATCCCCATGTAGAACAGAGCACTTCCATTCTGCATCTTCAGACCTAGGTCAGGTTTAATACAGTCTCTGAGAAAGGCTTAAAACAGCAAGGTGTGAGATTGAATTATGGTCTAATCTGCCACTAATAGAACCTGACCAGCTCCATTATTCAATGTCAAATCACTGCATTTGCTATTAAAACACAGTGTGAACTTCTCTAATTTCTGTCGGGTTAGGATCATATCCATCATTCTTGCCTGAACCGGGACCAGGGCAGTGCAGATAACACAGACAAATTTAATGTAAATTCACCTTAGGAAGCTTGCTCTAGTGGTGCTGGGAAGGGAGGGGCTGGGCAGTCCTGGGAGGAAAAGGATGGATGATAGCAAGCTGCAGTTTGACATTGCAGGGGTAATGAAAATGCACAGTGCCTCTTCATGTTGGGAAGGCTTAACCGGCCATTGCGCTTTGACAGTCTGACTTAAAACTGTGCTCAAAGAGGAGATGAGAGAGGAGAGACTGATCCCATGTTCTGGTGCAAAAGAAAAAGAGCAAAGGCACATAACTACAATTTCTAGATGTGCAGGTAACACCACCCTTATTGCACCCATCACATCATAAGGTTGCAGCCTATTTTTCATGGGCTGTGAACACGTTAGAAACCAACTCATGTTTTCTCCTCAGTGATGCCATCCCTGGGAAGGCAGAGAAGTCACAACAAATTCTTTGTCTTGCTCACTGGTTGGCATCAGTATCTACCTTCCGTGTGGATAGATATTTCCTGGGAAGAGACAAATTGAACTACTTGTTTGCAGCATCCTAAATTGATCCAGGAAGTCATCAGCCGATATTTGGAGAGTGAAATGAATACTGCTTAACCTAGTTCAATTATGACTCATACCAAGGTTCTAGCTGTTATTTGCAGAGGTGGAAAGCAAAGTCATTAACTTTCTGGAGCACCAAACAACCTTTTGTTAATGTACTATCTCTTCCTCTTTCTTTCTTTCTTTCTTTCTTTCTTTCTTTCTTTCTTTCTTTCTTTCTTTCTTTCTTTCTTTCTTTCTTT
>WUAM01000431.1:124072181-124085813 GCA_024336885.1 Actenoides hombroni | reverse complement strand
CTTTCTTTCTTTCTTTCTTTCTTTCTTTCTTTCTTTCTTTCTTTCTTTCTTTCTTTCTTTCTTTCTTTCTCTCTTTCGCTCGCTCTTTCACTCGCTCTTTCGCTCTTTCGCTCTTTCTCTCATATCTGTACTAATTCTAGAAATACAGAAGTTTGGAAGTAAATCTCTACCACATCGATTAAAAAAAAGACAACTAGATAAAGGAGACCCCAGAAGCACACCAAGAGTGCTGTAAACCACTATAACCATTTTCAAGGGTAAACAGAGTCTGAGCATAATGGAGATTAACAGAATTCATTAAAGACACACACACACACACAAAAAAAAGCCTTGTCATTACTAGGTCTAATGAGTTGACATTGGTGAAGAAGGACTTGTTGCCATGGAAATCACAATGATTAGGAAAGAAAGATACACAATGCTAGCTCGATGGTGAAGACCTTATCTGTCCACATTTCTCATTGCTGGTATGAGTCCAAGCAGCAGGAGTTCTTTTTGAGAAGTTTATGTTTTGCTCATCTTTGCCTTCAGCACAACTCCTTTGTTTTAAGGATCAGGGAGAAGGCTTGAGGACTCAGCTAACCTTCAGAAATTAGTGGATGAATCTACCTCAGAGTCAGCATGTGGAGTAGGTGTATAAACATGTGAGCATTACTCCTTCCAAAGGTGGATACACCAGTAATGCTGAAGGTTATCTGAGTAAGCCCAGTATTTCAGATCCTTCTCAGCTAGTAAAGCTTCCTTTATCTTTATTAGACTTTGTCTGGGAAAAAATTTATCCCTCTTCCTACTTGCATTAGGGATGCCATTCACTTGTAATGATGACCTCTGTCCCTTTATCTCCCAAGGTCTCTCTATTGGCCAAGTATTTATAGACAAGAAGAAGGAGCACTTTGGCTTTCATCAAAACCAGCTTCTTCCATGTTGTTGGTCCTTTCAGAGTTGCACATTCATCATCTAGGCATGAGAAGACAGCTGTTTAGGTATTCATCATATCCACATCCTGGATCAGCACTCACATCCTGCTTCCATGACCCTCTAAACACCTACTGGAGGAATTAGGTTGGGTGGTTGTGCACACAAGAACCAGGCATGCACACACTGATGAGCTTCACAGATGCTCCCTGAGGGCCAAGTGAGTAATGGAGCAGACATCACAGACCAGGAAACAGTGTGGTCACTCTTGACTGCCACTTCCAAAGAACAGTCAAGCAAGGCAAGTCCCAGGAGTTCTGTTAAAGTATCAAGGAACCAGAGACTCACAGTGCTAAAGATACCATTACAGATGTGTCCTTACAGTAATTAGGAACATGTCAGGAGCTTACAGGTCTCTTGGGACAGGCAGCCAGCAAGGAAGCTGGACACATCAGCTGCAAAGGTGTAGCAGTGCTGTCTCTACAACTCAATCAACATGATGATCACACACAATGGTACTGGGAAAGGACCTTTCTGAAATGCTGGGAAAGACATCGCTTATCCTGTAGGAGCAAGGCTGGCCCTGCCACAGTAGAGCATCTGCTTAGAGCTGGAGCTACCTATGCACTCTCAGGAAAGCACAGGTCACCAGTGACTTAGAAGATACAGGCATCAATGACGGAGCAAAGCTGCAGTGGCATGGGCATCTATGCTCAGATGTGCAACTTCAAATTCACCTGAGGCTGCCTGAAGGAAAAACTATGGAGACAGAGGTAGCACAGGGTCTCTTTGTCCTTCTTCTAAGCCTGTATGGAAAGTGATAAAACTAATCTAGAACAAACAGAGATCTGTGATGCTTCATAAAGACATTCCTGACACTGCCTACTAAATACTTGTGATGGGTTTGTTCAGGCATAGCCTTCACAATTACTGGGATAAGGAAGGCAGCCAAACCCAAAATCCTTGTGTCAGAGAATGGGAAGTCTTGTGCATAAATAGACTTGATACTTCTGTGCCAGTGCCCAGTGCAGCACTCACCATGGAGATGTCCAGGAAAGTGTGGGGCCTCCACCATCACTGCCATCAGTGGGTGACTTTATTCATGTTTTCTTTGCACTCTTCAGGAGAGGAAGGAAGGTCTTACACAAAGCAGCATCACTTAGCAGCCCAGTAGAGAAGTGCGTTACACGTGCTCAGAGGAGCTGGTGAAAAACACGCACATCCAGTCTGTTAGCCCAAAGGATGAGCCTGGTGGCATGCTAGTCTCTGATGGAGGATTCCAGAATATATGTAGCAAATCCAAGTGGAATAGGAAGTCAAAAAAAGGCTTCTCTTTCTCTTGTGTCTTCAGCCTTCTCCTAGATTGCCTTTTCTGGGTCATCCTCATTTGTCTTCTCCTAGGGTTGACTTTTTGCTCTCACAGGTCCTTCATTGCATGTACTTCTGGTGGACAGGATTACACCCAAGGGAGTGAATCCTTGATAAGGGGATAAGGCAATATTCCTTGGTGATATGTCTTATCTGGGAAAAGAAGGGACTGAGGTCAACATCTTGCAATTGGATCTGAGAAAAAGGATCTGACTCTCAGGATCTGTTTGGAGGAACTAACAGGCTTCTTCCAGGATTGTGCTGGTGGACTGAGATTGGGGAGGATCCCTACTCCCTCTTGCATGACTATCCCTGTACATTTGTGAACACCAGTGGAAACTAGGCCTATGGATTTGTTGCTGTATATAATTTTGTTGACAGCATTATATTGGCTTGCACATGATCCCAGGCATAACACTATGGCACGGTGAGATGAGCAATGTTCATTGCCCCCTGCTTCCCATCCTCTATACATCTCAATTAAAAGGTGCTGTTGAAGAGGGTTTTGTAAAGTGAGCCATAGAGTCTGAGCAGCTCAGTGTGTGGGACAGGGAATGCTGCGATGTCTGTGTGTTGCTCAATTATTCATTTCCTATTTCTGCATATACAAAAGGTTAATCCATGAGGCGCCTGCCACACAAGGAAAGCAGCTCTTTGGAGACAGCTCCATATTATTATTTTTTTTCTTCCTAGTGGTTTTTCAAGCATTATCTCCCCTCTGTTTCTTCCCTTGTAGGTTGTGTGGGGGAGGGAGCATGTAGGATAATGAAGAGCTTTCTCTTCCCAGGCAGACAGCTCAAGAAGAAACTTGATGTGGCTGGTGTAGGCAGGATGAATGATGGGTTATTAAAATGTTGGAGTTTTAACATGGGACTTCTCCACCTCTCCGGTCCTCACCTTCACCATGCTTTATGTACTAGGGAAAAAATGTCATCACTAGAACCTGTACCTGCACCTTGTCACACTCCTGAGGAAGCTGCTACCGAAGCCAACGAATGCTCCTGTGTTCAGAGGTGATGAGTAAATTTACTGCCTTGCTAAGAAAGATGTCAGGCAGTCAGTCCTTTGAGCAAACTCTCCACTGAGTCCTCCAGTTCACTCTGTGGAGCTTTAGGGTGGGAGAGTCTGGCATTCAATGAAATGGTATTTATAAAGCATTTGGCAGAAGAAACTGACACTTTTGCAGTGAATCAGACAACAAAGCAAGGGAGGAGGCAGCATGGTATGATCAATGCTGCACTAGTCCAGAAGGAAAGGCTTTGGGGCTGTGTCCTCATCATACATTGCCACAGAAAGTACATCCTTCCATCAGAGCAGTTTTGTGAGGGAGGGTTGCAAAGCTCTACCTCCTCCTCCTTTCCCCAAAGTATGTGTTTTTCCTTGACATTCAGGGTCTCTGTCCTGCTGAGCTTCCCTTCTGTTGGAGAACTCCATCAGGACCTTTGGAGAATCCCCAGGAGACCTCTTCATGGCTGTCCTCCACTACGTTGTAGTGCCTGGGACTCAGAACAAGTTTCTTGTGCTGCTCTGAGCTGCCATGGACATGTAGGTGAGCAGAGACGTGTAGTGGAGGCTGCTCCCTGTGTCAGAGACAGGAAGGGCTGTGTTGGTTAGTGCTGCCGTGCAGGTCAATGGGGAGCTGAAGGGACAGAGCCAGCCAGGTGTGACCTCAGCCACCCACGGCCTGACCTTCTCTGAGCTTGTCAGTGTATGCAACTAGGTGACCCTCAAGCTCTTCCATTATTCATCCTGCTGGACTGGTCTCGTGGAGAAGGTTCAAAAGGTCGGCTCACTATAAACATGCTGAATGGGGAGATGCTATAGGCTGGAAATTGAGCCTGTCACACCAGAGTGATTCTTATTGATGGTGTTTGATTTGCCATTAATATTAATTGTAGTTTTTGAGGGATGGTCACAAAGATTTGCCACATGTTAACTGTCTTGGAAGTGTTTGTTGTTGGAGAAACAAATATCCAGAAGTTGTTCTTAAATGTCTAAACTTCCTCCTGCAATAAAACACAGAGCTGAACAAAATAGAGGTGCCCAGAAGGCCCAAGTGCAACCAATGAAATGGAGGCTTAGAAATGCCACTCTCAATCTATAAGCCATCCTATAGATCCTGGGGTGGCATAAGAGGGGAAAGGAGGAATCTCCTGAAAACCATCAGGATTATCAGACAGATGTGTAGAGCATGCAGGCAGCAGAGGGATTTCATGCCACTGCTGTCCCAGTGCTATGCAGACTAGGCAAAAGATACCCTTGTAACTCAGGATATCCCATATGAAGCTAATATACTAGGTCTTCTCCTGCCACATCAGGCCAGGCCATGCAAAAAAGCACTTTGCGAAGTATGAACCTCCACTCCTGAAGAACTCAATAACCTTTGTGTGGGTCTGTGGTTTCCAGGGTGCATTTCTGCCTGTCCAACAAGAAATAACTTCACCATTGGAGGCCACATCCACTCTCTTTTCAATTATGGGATGGTGTTGCTTAGAGAAATGCGAGTGAATTTATATCATCTGTGGATTGGCTGATGAAAAAAGAAGGGTACCCTCATGTTTCCAGGTGCATTGTACCATGGAGGGATGCTTTTATTTACCTGAAGTTATTGAAAAGTAAGATTGGTTGACATTGGTTGTCTAGGTTTCCTCTGTCCTTCACTGAAGGACAGCAACACAGCTCCATACTCATAGGTGGTGTTTTTTTGAGAAGACAAACCACCGAGGATCCAGGAAAATACAGGCCAGTCAACCTCACTTCCATTCTTGGAAAGGTGATGGAACAATTCATTCTGGAGGTCATCTCTAAGCATGTGGAGGAAAAGAAGGTTATCAGGAGTGGTCAGCATGGATTCACCAAGGAGAAATTGTGCTTAACCAATCTGATAGCCTTCTATGATGGTATGACTACCTGGGTAGATGAGGGTAGAACAGTGGATGTTGTCTACTTTGATTTCAGCAAGTCTTTTGACACTGTCTCTCATAACATCCTCATAGGGAAGCTTAGGAAGTGTGGGTTAGATGAGTGGATAGTGAGGTGGATTGAGAACAGGCTGAACGACAGAGCTCAGAGGGTTGTGATCAGCGGCTCAGAGTCCAGTTGGAGGCTTATAGCTAGCAAAGTTTCCCAGGGGTCAGTACTGGGTCCAGTACTGACACATCAGAAGGCTGTGCTGCCATTCAGCAAGACCTGGACAGGCTGGAGAGTTGGGCGGAGGGGAATCTAATGAAATTCAACAAAGGCAAGTGTTGAGTCCTACACCTGGGGAGGAATATCACTGTGCACCAGTACAGGTTAGCAGTAGACCTGATGGAAAACAGCTCTGCAGACAAGGACCTTGGAGTCCTGGTGGACAGTAAGCTATTCATGGGACAACAACGTGCCCTTGTGGCCAGGAAGACCAATGGTATCCTGGGGTGCATAGAGAGGAGTGTGTCCAGCGGGTCAAGGGAGGTTCTCCTCCCCCTCTACTCTGCCCTACTGAGGCCATATCTGGACTATTGTGTCCAGTTCTGGGCTCCCCAGTTCAAGAGAGACAAAGAACTACTGGAGAAAGTCCAAAGGAGGGCTGCAGAGATAATTAAGAGACAGGAGCATCTCTCTTATGAGGAAAGACTGAGTCCTGGGGCTGTTTAGCCTGGAGAAGACTGAGAAGGGCTATTCTCAGTGCTTATCAATGTTTATCTAAAGGGTGGGAGTCAAAGAGGATGGGGTTGGACTCATTTCATTGATGCCCAGTAATAAGACAAGGAGCAACAGTCACAAACAAGAACACAGAAAGTTCCATCTGAACATGAGGAAAAACTTCTTTACTTTGAGGGTGCCAGAGACCTGGAACAGGCTGCCCAGAGAGGTTGTGGAGTCTCCTTCTCTGGTGATATTAAAAACCTTCCTGGATGTGATCCTATGCAACATGCTCTAGGTGAACATGCTTTAGCAGGGGGATTGGACTAGATGATCTCCAGTGATCCCTTCCAACCCCTACCATTCTGTGCTTCTGTGATCCTTTCATGGAGCCAGTATGCCCTGCTGCTCGAGGAAGAAGTGCAGACGATGTGGTTGGATGAGGCATCCCATTTTCAAGGCTACGAATAGTGAAAGGAGTGAGCACTCCTTAGTCATTTGGTTGACCAGAAATACTTGTAAACTCTCACTGGTATTTCTAAAAAATTCTCAGAGGAAACACCCAGAAAGAGTAGATGTTTCCTTTTGGTCTTTTCAGAATGAAAATTTTCCCATTTGCATTACAAACACTAGCTGAGGATCAAGTGAAATCTAAATGAAATTACCAACAAAAGGAAAGAAAACCTGTCTCTGCTAATGGTAAAGTTTGACCAAAACCGTGGGGTAAGCAGGAATCCTTTCTGTAGGAATACAGAGTTTTTCTATTTGCAGCTGGCCAAAAGAAACCCCAGTTAAACCCAAAAGAAGTGTTTTCTGCCAGTCTGCTACAAGTAGAGCCTGGGAGTCATCTGGGGTGGAGGTGATACGCCAGTCAACTTATGTTATATTAGCTAAGAAATACTGTTTGAGAACGACTTTTACATCTAGCTTGGGGACTTTGAGGAAGATCCGAAGTTAGTCTTCAAAGCATGCCTGGAGGGGACTATTTGTTCTGCCATTGTCCCAGACAAGAGTCTGGTACTTGGGAGAATGTTGTGTTAGCAAAGCTTTTAATCTGTGGGCATTTGAATAGATGCAACAGAGACAGCTGCTGAAAAGACATTTGAAGATGTGCAAGGTACAGGCGCTAGAGACCCTCACTTCAAGTTGGATATAAATCCCATCATACTATTCCTCAGTTATGTCTTTGTGTCTCTAAGTCTTCTATCTTTGTCATCATTTGTTTAAAGGAAGGTGAGGGAAGATTGCTCTAAACTGTGCAGTATTATCAGTATGTTACTCTGCCCGTTTCCCAGGCAGAGAACTAAAATTTCAATCTACCTGATCTTGACAGTGAAAGCAAGTGAAATGTTCCTGATCCAGTATGTAACTGAATTGAAATATGGCCTATGACCTAAAGAGAGGTTCTTAGCTGCCATACGAAACTTGGACAACCACCTTCAGGAAGATCTGAACTATTCCTGGACACTGAAGAAGATGGACCGCTGACTTGTCCAGATTTACTGCTCTGATGCTCACTGCTCCAAGGTCCAGAGCTGACCAGGGAGCACTCCAGGTTACTCCTTGTGGAAATCAGGAAAAATATCATGGAAGAACTAATGCAAGTACTACTGGAGAATCTCGGAAATCTAAGAGATTCAAAGAATCAAAGGAAATAGTTTTCATACAGTGAGTGTTGAACCAGTTAAGTCCTTTGTATAGGGAGTTACCGAGGCCAATAACTAAGCAAGATCTGGGAGGTGATGCAATATTTACATGCACTCTGAGACCTTTCAGTGCTGGTGACAATAGATGATCTGAAAATGCAAAGGTGAGCGCAAACTCATGACCATATCCTGATCGCTAAATATTAGAGACCTTTAATATCACATCAAGGGTATGACATCAGGATCCAGAGATGAAGGAGATGCAAGGATGTTGGCTGAATCTCTTGCATCACCCACTTGAAGCTGGTCTTTGGACAGTGCTGCATTCAGAGAGGCCAACATGGCAATTGATATTTGAACAGCAACTTTCCAATCCACCATGATTTGCCTGGTGAATGCACTCAGGTGGGATGAAAGCAGAATGTGCTGCATGTCTCAATGAGACAAAGACCTTTGTGGAGCAACCCTCCTTCCAGACTGTTTAGAGTCTTATAAAACCCCCTGATTTAATTGAGAGGAGTGTATTTCTACACAAGCACATGCACTTAGGAACGATTATCATTTTCATGCCTCTCTAAGCTGCATATTAAGCATATGTGAATCCTTCTCGTATGTACAGGGGAGGCCTAAATGGGGCAACATCACAGAGAATCACAGCAAGTCATAGCCCTCTCCTGTCTCCCCAGCATGCACACACCCACACACATTTGAATGCAGGATTTTCTGCAGGTATTAAGTTCCTCTGGGTTTATCTGAAAGCAGGCGGCTCTAGTTAAAATAACACTGTGCAGCAGAACAGAAAATAAGATGTCACGGCAAACTAAACATCTTCACTTTCGCAACATACTAAAAAGCTCTGGGGTGAGTAGAGATGGGATAGAAGCAAAGACACCACACAGCCCTGCCAGGCTCCTTGATGGGTGGTTTTAACCGGCCATGCATTTCTATCTTGTCATCGTTCCCAGGGAAGAGCTGGGTGAGATGGGCACAGGCCAATCTTATCTTCTAAGACATCTTTAATTTTTGCTACTAAAGAATACTTTTCATTTGCAGTAACATCTTATTTTCTGTTCCACTGCACAATTTTATTCTAAGGTGGTTTTCTCCTGGATAAAGTCTGAAGAACACTCTATCTTTCTTTTCAGTAAGAAGAGCTTTGGAAATCCTGCTTTTATTTATTGGTTCGTTTTATTTCCTGTTCTTTTTCTGCCATGTTTAGTATGACTGAGTGACCAATTCAATAAAAAATGGAAAACTTGTGCGGATTGTGTAATAAAGCAGAGCAGGTTACTGAAAGCTCTGTATTATGCTTTCAATATTCTTTACAAAATACAGATTTGAAATAAAGATATGCTGAATAAGATGGGTCGCTGATATTTCATTTCAGTTCATATTATCGCTATGAATAGGAACAGTAACCAGTATATATCTTCTGAGACACCCGCAGGGAATACACTCTAGGGAACAGCCCTGTTGTTCCTTGAAAATACAAACCAAAGCCTTGGAAGTGCTCCTCTCCAACCCCAGGAGATGAGACTGCAAGATCTTTGGAGCAGGAACTGCCACTTTCATTATGCATTGTGCAGTGCCTGGTGTGAAGGCATCGTGCCTCCTGTTCTTGGGATGAGTTGACATACTGACAATACTCCTTCCAGCTGCAGCTCCTCTTCCCCTTTAGGTTGAGGTGCAACCTGCATGACCCCACTGCTCCATTTCCACTACCAAGGAAACCCCACCATGATGAAACAGAATAATTTGCCCAATACATATTGCTTTTCTGCCGATGTGTATGGTGTATGTTCACGCAATATGTGTTTTGCTGAGAAACCTGTCCCAACTCAGCACTCCTACGCAGCCTCCATCACTGACAACTTTCTGCACGCACTATTTGCTTTATTTTCTCTTTGCTGCATTGAATTTGAAGGTTTAGTACTGCAGTTGCTCAAGTCCAGGGGGAAAGGATGGTAAAGAGGAGGTGGTTTTCTTTGTGTAAGGGATACTGCAAGATAGTGATCTGCAGAGATGGGCATCTGAAGAAATGGCACTACCTTAGTAGGGGAGCACCAGCGATTTATAAGATAGCAGAAAGCTTATTTTCACCTCCATTTTGTGGGAGATGGCTAAGACAGAGTGTAGTTACAATGCAATCTTACTTTTGTGCAACAGAGTTTTTTGTGGATCATTTCCAGGTGTTTTCTGCTCTACTCCTGCGCTAGCACAATGGTAGTGCTGCTCTGTACAGGTAAAAAGTTCAGCAGCTTATGGAGAAAATGTTATCCCCCAGCAGCTGCTCATGAATTCTTATGTGCCAGCAGCAGTGCATGAACCATTCTTTGTTGTAAGATAAAATCTGACAGAAAAGCATAGCCCCTGACAGAAAAATCTGATGCAATTAAGTTTCTGTGCACAGCTCATAAACTTTGATATGGCGAATAATGGCTAAAATTGATCTTAAATCCAACATTTAAAAAACTACCCAAACCCCCCACATTCCACCAGATCAACTCCAGGTATCCATCTATGCCGACTTTGTGTAGGCAGGTCATGTTTTTTTTTTAAAGAGAAATATTAGTCAAGAAAGAAAAGAATAGGACAGCATGGATAAATTCCAGGCAAAGGTGCATTTCTAGCACTGCATATTAGCAAAACTAATTCTAGAGAAAAAGCTGAACAAAAATTATGTAGACTAGCCTTGAGGAATTTCTCTTGCGATGTAAGCAAAACCAAGACTATGCTTGATTTTATCACCAGCTTAGATCACAGGTTTAACTGTGATGTTGCTACTAGACACCTTTGTGTCTCTGCTGTGTTTGTATCTTGGATGAAAAACATGCTTTGGAGGCAAAAAAAGGTTTTTTTTCTTGTATCATGTGTGTCAGGGGAGCAGGTGGGAGACAGGGACATTGCCACCAGTGACAGCAATATGGTCCTTACTGGGAGGAGATGGGTAAAGAACATGAGCTAGGTACCAAGCATGGTCTTGTCCTTTATATGGTATATAGAAAATGGGCCATGTGAGCATCCTGAGTATGAAACAAGATAATCTGGAGAGGGAAAAGGACATTGTGAATACTACATATATCAAACCATTACACTGCACAGAACTTCCTATAGTCTTAGGATAAACCCCAGTATTTTCTCTATCCAGCAGCTGGGGATGGGGTAGCACAGGTCTGGTGCCTGGCACACTCCTTTATCCCAACTTCTAATGCAGCTCAAGTGAGTTGAATGTCAGCATTTGTGGAATAAGCTTCTTTAAATATGAGCAAAGCACCTGAAGTTGACCGAAGACCATTCATATTAACTAAACTGCTAACAACATAAAAGAGAGCCTAATAAAGCCTTAATGAAATAATATTTGGAAGCAATCTCAGCTGAAGAGGACACACAAGATTCCTTGTCTCCATGCATGCAAAATACAGGGAAATTTTATTTCCATTACTGCGTGCCCAGAGCCTAACTGTCACCGTATCACCCCATCACTGAGAGGTGGAAACAGACACCTGAGCAAAACCTGCCTGCAGAGAGGAATCTCCTTAGACACCACACTTTGGAGATGTCAAATGATCCTATTACAGACTTATCAAAGCAGTGGGGATTAGTAGAGATAAAACAACTTCCAGTACTGGTCTCTGCCTTTCTTTGCTCTTTTGTTTGTCTAAATAGCTGTTTTGGTGAGTGCAGAGAAATAATAGGAGGCAATTATTGCTTCATGTAATGTTCCATGTTTAGTTTTGTAATCCTTCAGTTCCATTTATTTTCATTTTAAGCAAAAAAGTTCCCCCTGGAATATTATAATCGCCTTTTAGCTTTCCACTCCTCTCCTCCTGCAGAAGGGCTCCTGGCTTTGTATGCACCTGATGGCAACACAAGGTTAGCAGCATCCCCAGGGCTTGGGGCATTGAATGCCCATTGTCTGGGCTGCAGTGTTGAGATCCAGACACAAAACAGCAGGAACAAATCCACCCAGCAGCCCAGCGCAGAGCTCTCTCGCTGGCATTCCTCTGTGGCATCTGTGGCTCAGCTCCTTTCACCTTCAGGAAACCAGAAAGAGGTTTTGAATGGTATGGAAGAGACAGAGTAAACCAGATGGTTTTCCAAAAGCAGCTTTTCAATGCCTTTGAAATATCTGACCTTATCTGAGCTTCTAATCAGCTTTTAGATCCTGAAAATTTCTATCCATCCTCTCCTTAGTAGGTGATCTTGTTCAAAGTCTCCTTAGGAAGATCTAGTGGTGGGTCCACTTGTGCTTTCCTCCATTTCCTCACCTTGTCCCTCTACCCTCTCCTTAGGAGGAATAAGTAGATCTCTGAGAAATACCACTGTCCCCCAGGCACCATTAAGGGGGGCTACTGGGGTCTGGAGTTACAGGATTTGGGCAGGTAAGATTTTGCCACAGAAAATCTCCATCACATAGTTTTAAAGGTAGCACTGGGGATTTAAATTGAGGGGACATCAGCTTTTCCTATTGAGTGCCTCCCTGGAGGCTAAATCAGTTTCCTTTACTGAGACCCCCAGCAGTCAGGTTGCAGGAGATGGTAGATTTAAGAGCTACTGCCGTCACGTGTTGCATATTTCCTGACTGAGCCACTCCAGGAGTGGGTCTACTGACTTTGTGTGAGTGCCTAGGTCACGAAATCAAGAAATCTCATCTCTGCTCCAGAGAAAAGTTGTAATGTGCCTGCTCCCTCCTGGAAGTACATAGCCCATGCTTAGGAGGGCAGGCAGAGAGCCAGCACTTCCAGAAATATGTCTGCATTCCACGAAACTGCCATTTTATATCAAAAAGGACAAAATATCACCTGTTTTCTCCCTATACTCTTCAAGTCCCTAAAGAGGGGATGTAAAACTGCAGAGCTGTCTGGTGATTAGTTACCCCTGTAACCAGAATTAGAAGTCTGCAAAGTTTAAGCATATTTAACTTTTGCTTGCATGACACAGATGACCGACTATAATCACAAGAATATTTGCATGACCCTGGGTTGCCAGGCTACAAATACAAGCCTGTGAGCGGTTGTGCAGAAGCTGGAAAGGAAGGAGTTGTTTAAGTATTTTGCTGGTTTAGGGCCTTAAATGATGGGCAGAAAGTAGATGAAGGTGCCATGGTTGGAAGATCCTTCATGGTCAGCTGGGAGGCAGAGGCTTGGTGTCTGATGCACCAATGCATCACCAAGGTGGTGGTGTTCATTCTCCATACTCCTCTTTCAGCTTGGTCTGAAGCACCACCAAACCAAAAATGTACACTTGAGCAGGGATGTGAATCCTACCCCTTTGAACTCTGACACAAAGTCATCTCAAACGCTTCACCTATGAGCCTGTTTATGCCATGATTTGAGGAACATACCACTCCTTGAGGCAATGGACTTGTGAACTGTTAACTTTAACACAAGGATGCTCCCCTGGACATTAAACATAAGCGTGCACTTAAGTGTTTTTCTCAGATGAAAGGGCTCTTCCACTTACGATTTTAAAATCCGAAGAGCAGCTTGCTCGTTCTGCCGGGAGTGTCTTTGTTTCATTTGTGCAAGTTAGTTTTGTCTGGCTCCGTAAATCCTGCAGCTGGTCCTGGGGAATTACATGGGCCAGCACTCAGCATGGGCTTTGTGCGCTGCGTCTTCTCACTCACGCCGACCACAGTAAACAAACTCGGGTGCCTCAGCTAAGTGTTCATAGCGGATTAAACGCCGAGCCTTAACCGATACTTACTGACAACAGCTTTTGCAGCGAAGAGAGGACAGGTGACAATATCAAGAAATATACATAATAAAGCTTTGGAGACGTGTGCTTGAGAGATGCGGGGGGAGGAAGGAGACAGGGAAAATAATGCATAATTCACAAGACAAATTAATCAGTCCTCTTTCCTCTGCCTATTGCAATTATATGGAACATGAATAATCACCAGGTTACTATTTTTTATTAGTAGAATTTTTATACCAGCAGGCTAAACAGTGGGGATGGTAATATTTGAGTGAGGAGGAACTGAAAGCTGCAGTCACATTTAGAGTGGTGCCTCATGAAGATTTCTATCTAGTTGTGCTTTCATTGTGGAAAGGGCTTTTTTTTTTTTTTTTTTTTTTTT
>WUAM01000431.1:123997693-124068833 GCA_024336885.1 Actenoides hombroni | reverse complement strand
GTAAAAATGCTTTATTTTTAAAAATAATAATAAATAAATAAAAGGAGGTTTGTAATTTCTCCAGAGTGGAAATTGCACCTGCTGAGTTGTTTTCTCAGGCCTCAGCTCCGTGGAGTACTTCAGCATAATTCTAACTTGAATTGCATGAGTTCTCCTTCTGCCTAGCTTTGGTTGGATGACTCATGGGTTTTTAAGTTGGCCACATCTTGTGGGGTCTTGCCAAATTGAATGAAGCCTTTCCTTCCTTCCAGCTCAAGGACGAAGAATCAGAGCTAGTATCAGAGGGCTGGTTCTTCAGCACCTCACCATCCTGCCTTCAAAACCTGCCTCCTGACCAAGCTCATGTCAAAACGTTCTGCTTTGAAAGTTGCATTACGGTTTTGCTTGACAAGTAGAAGTACAGAGACATGCTAGGTACTTCATAATGTTTCTCATGGGAAGCAATTTAAAATCTTTTTACTTTAAAAAAGTGTTTTCTCAATGTCTTGTTAACCTCTTGCTGCCCAGCTGTAGGAAACATTCCTGCATGCCTAAGTTTGTCTAAACCTTTATTTCCAGTCTTAGGAAGGTACTAGAGCCAGTGTTAAGACAGCCTTGATTTTGAGTTAAGTTAGAGAGACACTTTCCTTCATGTATTAAAGCTAAAGGACTTCAGCAGCAGTTGAGCCCCACGATGACCCTGAGTGGGCTGCAGTGCCAGGAGGAGCCTGCTTTGCCTTCTGCACCATCATCATGGGAAGAATATTAAATGGACTTGCAGGACCAAGAGGAGGTTTTCACTAGATTGTAGACTCAAATCTACACACTCAATGTTGCCTCCTTCTGGTGCTTTAGTTTCCAAGGGAAATTTTAGTTGTTCTCATTATTTCACTTTAGATTTTGAGCATCTTTTAGGAAGCCCTGTGAGCTCCTTTGTCCTGTTCCTTATAGGTAATGGGTTTCTCCTCTTGTTCCTTCTGGCCTTGTCTTGATTAAGGTGTCTGCTCAAGTCTGCACATGAAACGTAGCATACAGCCGGAATTTCTCATGCCATTTCTGCCCAGGGAAATCATGCAAATGCATTCTGCTTACACCACCTTTTACCAAAGGAGGAGAGTATTGAAGTTTAGTTGTATCTTGGGGAGGGATTTTAGAGGTATGTGCTCTGGTCCTACTTTTAAGTTCTAAAGACAAACTGGAGCAGTTGTCTCCTTCATCCTGTCATATAAACTGGACCTAAGACATGGACAGCAGTGCAAATGCTGCTGTTGTCCTTTCTCATCATGTTCCTTCTTTAATAACAACTGACTGCCCTGTTCCATTACCCCACAAGTCCTATCTAATGTCAGGAAAGACTTGTAGCTAACATAGTCTTGAAATTAAAAAAAATTACTTGTTATCCATCCAATTTCTATGAGAAGGAATTCTATTAAATCCCCAGAAGAAAGTGAATTATAGCTGTACTTTCAGAAGCAGACCCTTGAATAAACTTTTTTAGTTATTTCACATAACTTCCATTATGACTGTCATTATGAAGCAGATGAACATTTTCTTGAACAATTAGACGCGGGTGTGTGGAATAAAGAGTGTAGTTCGCCTGAGATCATTGAAACCTCTCTGTTTGGGTGATTCATTTTCTTCCAACTAGGCTGCCCATAATAAGCTTTTCTCTGGCTTTGTCTTGTTTCCCATTTCAGTCGACCACAATGCTTAAAGAATTGAAAGAATGTCTTTCCCCATGTCCTTGTGCTACGACTGAGCCTGGCAAACAAAAAAATAATTTTTTATTTTTTTTAAAAAAAGCAGAAAAATAAGAGAAGGAGGCAGAGCAGATTAAAAATAAAACAAGTGCTGTTTCTTGTGGTGATGGTAACTTGGGACATGAGGGCCTTGAGAAATGTTGTGGAGCAAAGGATGGGAGATGAACATTTTCTGCTCCTAATTGGAAGTGCAAACACACCCAGGTGCATAAGGAATGGCAGAATATCTCTTGTATTGACCTGGCCAATACAGGTGGAGCCACATGCAGGCATGGGGATGAAAAGAAGACTGCATCTCCTACTTCCATAACTTCAATAAAGTAACCCATGTTAGTAAACTGCTCCTGGTGACCTGGTGGAAAATTAAATTCAGCTAACCAGTGTGCCTGCAGGTTACAAAGGTTTAACACCTGGAGCCAAGGAAAGGAAATGGTTTGTAAAAATCTTTAAAAATACAGTGTCCTCTGTGCATCTTTCCCATGCCCCCACCCCATGGTCTGGGATTGCTGATGGAGGTGCAATGAGCTCTGCTTAATGCTTTGCTCTGATCATTAATTCCTGACAGCTTGTCTTTGGAGTTTATCTGGACATTGCTGTGATTCACAACTAGGCTCTGTCCTTGATGCAGCAGCAAGAAGCCCCAGCAGGCTCCAGTGTCTGTCCTGATGAAGGCATCTCCTCCCTAAGGGCAACAGCTTTATCCTGCATATAAAAGTGCAGCTTACTCCTTCTGTACCACACAGACTGCTTCAGTGACTCCAGTTTCAAGTGGACCAGTCTGAATATCTGTGATTCGATAGTTGTCTTAAAGCATGTTGTGAAATTATGACTGCACCTCACATTCACAGGAGTGGGTGTTGTGAGTCTCCTCCTTGGAGAGCTCATAAAGCAGTTAGGTATTTTTTCCTGAACAGACAATGTACATAAATATACCTGGATAATGAGAGATGACTGATAATACAGGCAGATTTGTTGAGGATGCTGTCACTTGACGAACAAGTAGGTTTGTAGTGGGCTAAAGCCATATTTCCATTGTTCATCCAAAATTAAACAGCAGCCTGCTAGGTGATCCCTTGCTGGTTTACCTCTTGTTGCAGGCAAGACAACAGCAGTATAGCTAAAATTCCTGTCTAGTGGCTAGGACTGTAAGTGTTCACTTCCTAGGGTGGTTATCACCCAAGTCCCTACTCAGCAGCCTGATATTTAGTTGGTACTGCTGCAAATGATATGGAAATCTCCTGGCCACCTCTAAGAATGCTTTGTATATCAGTCTGCGACTCAAGAAATTGCTGGAGAGTCTAAGAAAATAAAGAGCTTTCTTTGGTTCTTTTAAAACAGCAGAAGCAGCTGACTTGGGGTCTGCCCTGGGCTTCTTGTGGATATATATTAGCACGGATTGAATTGAATGGAAGCTGCTGGAGAATGTGAGGCAAGGGAAAATGTTTTTATAAGAAAAAGAAATGGTAAAACTTAGGGGAGAAAGCGGAGAATGTGAGACCTTGAACTGAGCCTCTTTTGGAAGGGGGGAATAAAAAAGGAAAAAAGTGCCCACTTGAATAATAGACTAACTAGCAACCTTGAACATATATGGTGTACATAATAAGAGTGAAACAAAGGAACCTCTGAATATGAGGCATTCTTAGACTGGAGAATAATAATTACAAGTGGCAAATTAAAAAAAAAAAAGGAAGACATATAATATAACAGAAGTAATGGGGACCTGAACCAACCTGAGATGAGAGAAATGACTGAAGGAGTTTAGCAATAGGCTGGGCTTGTGAATGGCCTAGTTACTGCTTGCAGCAAAGCCAAGATTTTCTTTCTGCTCCAGGAGGATTTTATTGATGTTGCATTATATTTGCCTATGTGTAAACTCCACTTCTTCCTCAGACTGTTGGTGAAATTTGGGAGGAGGGAGAGATTTTGAACTCAGTTCTGCTACTCTGCCAGTTTCCAGTCCTCCCTCTGCCCTCCTTGTAATGCAGCTCAGCTCTAGCACAGTGGCTGGCAGTGGATGGTGACAGTTGTTGATGCTGTGGGGTGGCATCAGTTCATGCTTGTGAGCCATCACTGGGCTCAATGGATCTGGCAGGGTCAGTGCATGGGTTCTCACTGAAAAGTGATAATGCTTCCCGTTTGTTACCAACACTCTAGTGGGAGCTAATGCACATCACTTTGAAATAGCAAGGGCTCTCCTGCTGCTTTCCCCATCTATTACAGCAACTGTGATGAGTGGTGGCAATTCCTTAAGCCAACTTGACTGCTTGTGGATTGCCTGTTTCTTACATTCTTTCTTTGTGGATTTCTTGGTTATTGCTTTTTTGTTCTATTGTGAGTGCAGGTTTAACATGGTGCTCACCTGAAGGCAAAGTCCCTGCCCATACTGCAGCTTCCCAGGTTCTTTTTCACATTGGGTATGAGTGTTGCAGGGTGTTTAACCCCAACAGTGAGATACTTTGCAGTTTTCCTGACCAAATCCTGGATGCTGTAGCTCTTTGTAACTGTCATTCACAATTGCTTCTGATTTGACTTGAATACCTCCAGGAGAGATGTCTTAATCGTCTTCTCCAGATTATCAGTGAAGATGTGATACTCACTTCCAAAGTGCTTCTTTGCATGTAACTATGGTTTGGTTTCTTCTCAATAATTAGAATTACTTCTTCATGTTTGAGGTATTGGCCAGTTTGAGCTCTACATTGCAAGGTTTCTTCCTAGATCTTCCCTTAGATTGTTGTTTGTCAGAGGCTGTGAAGGATGTTTTACTTTAGCTTTTCTCTCCATCCCTTCTGTCCTCAGAGCTTGCAAGTTTGTCCTCCAGGATGCGCCTCTAATGCTACTCCTGTACAGTGGAAGTATATAGTTGCTACCTGACATCCCTATGAGTTGGCTGGCTCCACCACCTCCCAGTTGTCTCATCTTTCCAAAACAGGAAAACCTGGCAACATGCCTTTCTGTTCACATCAGAGATGTGATTTGTCTGGACCTCTGTGCTGTGGAGGCAGATCATAGAATCATAGAATCGCCTTGGTTAGAGGAGACCTTTAAGATCATCAAGTCCAATTGTTAACCCAGCAGTTCTGGGTCACCGCTAAACCATGTCACTCAGCAACACATCTACATGTCTTTTAAATCCCTCCAGAGACGGGGATCTACCACTGTCATGGACAGCTTGTTCCAGGGCTTCATAATCCTTTCTGGGAATGATTTTTCCTAATGGCACTGCTTGTGTACGTGCAGTTTGCCAAATGGACAGATCTTTGCTGCATCTGTGCCTAGACCTTGGTTCTGAAAACCAGCACTAGAAGTCTGTGTATAAGGGAGTCTGTGGGGCCAGATGTCTCTTCCTCTCCCAATCCTGTGTGAAGTCACTAATGACTGTTATAGAAAACTCAGACACACTGATGTGGCTTTAGCCAAGCTTTGCAAAGGCTGGATTTTTTGGGTCGGTTTCTATCCTGTAAGGATGCCACTTGGCTGCTGAATCCTTCTGATGGGAAGACCCATTCCTTCACACAGCCCAGTGGGCCTTGCCAGATTCCCTTCTTCCTGTCTCCTACTGCTCTATGTGGATCCTTGTGTTGTCCTTATTCTTCACACCACAAAAGATTAAAGATAATACTAATACTAATAATATAAAAACGCCCTTCTGAGAATGGCCTGCCAGCTGGTATTATGCCACATAAAGACTCTGTGAAATAGCTTGGGTAATTTACACTCATTAGGAGGAGAATGCAGTAGATTAAAGGTAGCAAGGGTGAATAGCTTCCCATTTTTGTCAAACTTGCCTAACCTTTTATTCACCTGCTGAAGCCATTATTATATAATAATAAAAAAGAGGAGAAAGAGCCTTGCATGAACTTGGGGAGAAAAGCAGAGAGTGCAAGCTAGAAGCTATTTTCTCAAGAGAGAGAAATGCAACATTATAGATTAAAGGTGAAAAGACAGCCCTCATTTAAATCAATCCACCTCTCCGAAGCATATTTATTCACAGATTAATTAGAGTTGCAAATGAAAATGATCTGGTTGGTGGGAACGTTATTGAGGCCTTTAAAGTGCGGGAGTGAAGATTAAAAGGAAGCACACTTACCCTTTCCTTATGATCTAAAGAGGAGATCAAAAGAGTCGGTGTCAAATTAACAGCCCTGATGATTTCTCTCTTCTTCTAGTCCTCCGTTTATTATCTAAGGCTCATGTTGATACATGCAGGATGAAGACCTGCTTTCCTAAGTAGCTGGTGCATGAAGTGTGTAGGGATTCTTTAGACAATTCAGATCTGGTAGGAAGGTCTGCAGCTATCTGATCAGGGACATAGGGAATGTGTGTGTGTGGGAGGGAGGGAAACCTTAAAACTTTGTCTGTCAGATGACATGTAAGGGAGAAAATTTTCATTTTACCTATTGATTGGGGTGTTGTAGGGAATTGTTCAAGCTGCAGTTACATGGGACAGTCAAACTGCAGATTAGTTTTGCTAATCTGTGATTAAAACATGGTTAATTGAATGCCCAACCTCTTGTGAGGCTGTGATTTGGGACTCACTAATGGATAAGAAACATGATTTTGCTCAGCTTGAAGGGAGGGGAGGCAGATTCAATCCTTGTGAAACTCCACCAGGAGCAATACAACAGCAGCAAAGTAAGGAAAGACTATTAAACCCTTCTGGAAGACAACAGCAGAGGCAAATTGGCACCAGGAAAGACTGTACCTTGTCATGGGGTCTAAAGATATGCCTGTTGGAGTCTGAGTTAAGAGAAATGCAAACTCTGGTGCAGACTGGTTAGGTGCAGAGAGAGGGGATAATGCAGAGATGCCAGGGAGCATTCTGGCAAAGTCCATCACACTGAAGCTTCTTGCCTGTTGGATTGCAGGTGCTTACTAGGGGAAGATGGCAAATGACTGCATTTGGAGGCAGAGGGAAAGATGTGCTATGGTTTGAAGACCTTGCACCAGGCTAGGACATAGGGGAGGGAGACATGTTACTGAGAGAAAAGCTTGCTATATTGAGAGATTGACCACATTATGGCTAATTTATTAGATATTTAGCAGGACAATTCTACTGCCCTCCAAACATAAGAAATCCATGTAGCAAGTATGTGGCTGTAGATACTAGTTCTTCATTTTTGAGGGGGTTTCCAATCTCAGACTGGACTGGTTTATTTGGGCTTGCTGGAAAGCACCAAGCTCACTTAGACTAAGCAAATAAGAAAGAATGATTAACAGCATCACTCTCCAGGAAAAAATATTTATCTTCCTCTCTTCATCTTGTCCCATGGACCATGTTATCAACTTGAAAAAAAACCCCTCCCAATAGGAAAGAAAACAAGTTTACATTCAGCTCTTTGTAGTCCCAGACTTGAGAATAGCTCTGCTCAAAGAATCATCTCAAAAAGACCAGAAATAAATTCCCCTTGCTGAGATTTTTCAGACCATGAAAGTTGTAGTTAAACGTACTAAGTGGGATCATATTGAAAAAATACGTTCATTTCAATACCATCTTTAAAAAACCCACCCTGGATTGTTCCATATTTAATTTTTAAAAATGAAAAGAAAGGTGCAAGAAGAAGTATACTGAGAACATTTTCCCTAAGCATGTCTCACCTTTTTTTCTGAATTTTGAAGGCTGGAAAAGAAACATCACCCATAATCTTCTTTTTCTTACATAGTGGCCTTACCTGTGTAACGAATGCTGTGCAAGCTGATCTCTTTCACCACAGACTAACTCTGCTCTGGGGTTTTGGATTTGTCCCCACATGGCTGGTGAGGATAATGGTAGAAGCAGTGTAGACAAGGCTCAAGGCCTTCTCCAACTAGATGACTGCAAAATAACAAAGGTCTCTCTCGCTTTGCAAACATACCAAACTGTTACAGATGCTGTAGATCTAACATAAATGCACTTACTGAGGTAGTTCATGTTTTTTTTCTGAGCATTATTAGAAAGAAGAAATGAGAAAGGGAAAAATCAGCTGAATCCTCTGTCAGCTGTCAGCATGGGCAACACAGAACAACACTGAAGCACTTATAAGAAGCAAAAGAAACAGCAGCCAGAGGTATTTACTGTCTCTTTCTGAAGCCAGCCAAAAGCTTTCATTAAGGACAACTGTTTGGGCAGCTTCCTTGTGCTCAGTGCTTGATAAAAGAGCTGACCATTGCTCCAGAGGGGGCTGTGCAGAGGACAGAGGGAGACACAGCCCCACAGACTCAGCTGAGCTGTAGCAGAAGGTTGTCTCCGGGTCTGGATCTGCTTTAAGGTGCAAATGGTTGAGTTCATCCTGAGCTAGGAAAGAGGAAAGACTGGGATAGTGGTTTGGTACTGGCTGCATTGGCAGTCTTCTTGTACAAAGTAAATCCAAATACATGCATATGATCTGGTTGACATTCCTATTTTGTATCAGGAGGAAATGAGCTGTCTCTGCTACCACAACAGGAGGTGGCTGCTTTCCTGAAAGCCATCCCTGAAAGGTATTGAACGACAACACAATCATAGAATCATAGAATATTGACTGGAAGGGACCTTCAAGATCATCAAGTCCAACCTTATTCCTAGTCCTATCAAAAAACAGTAAATCATGTCCCTAAGCATAACACCTACCCATCTCTTAAACACCTCTAGGGATGGTGACTCTACCATCTCCCTGGGCAGGCCATTCCAACGCCTGACAAACCTTTCTGTAAAGAAATGCTTCCTAATATCCAGCCTGAACCTCCCCTGGTTCAACTTCAGGCCATTTCCTCTTGTTCTGTCACTTGTTACCAGGGGGAATAGACCAACTCCCGCCTCGCTACAACTTCCCTTCAAGTAGTCTCTCCTTCAGGTAGTCCATCTCTCTCTACTCTAATGCTTAGGTCTATCTAGGGATGCCATGCCTTGAACTCCTGCAATGTAGTATCTTTCCTTAAGAAGTCTGAAGTGGGAGGTACGTGAGTTTGGTGCTAAATAGTATGGCATGTTTGGGACCTGAGAGGCTGGCTTTTCTGCAGGAGGCTTGGCCAGACCAGGACAAGCTGAGACATGAGTAACGCTCCCACCAGGCACACGTCCTGGATAAAACTGACAGAGGATGAGGGATTTTTCCATCTATTTGTTCATTACCACACATCTTTGGTAATTTCCTGGGTTACCACCACGAGATTAAGCAAGTCTGTGTCTACTCAGGTTTTCCTTGCTATTGAATCCCTCCACCATCAGACACCCTAATTCTCCTACTCTCTGTATAAGGCACAATATAGATTCACTAGGGGGGGTGGGGAGCCAGGCTTGTACCCAGCTTTTATTTTGTACCCAGCTTTTATTTATCTTCTTGCTTTATTTTTTTGTTTCTTTCTCAAACCCTGTCCTCTCGACCTTTCATGTCTCTCCACAGCCATGCAAGCATCACACGCTTTACCTCCTGCTTGCTACAAATGTAAGCTGGGGGTGATCAAGCATCAGGGACTCTGCATGTTTTGGAAACTGTGCTCTGGCAATGCCAAAAGTTTGCTTATCAAGTCCGAGAGAGGGCTTGAGACACCTGCTCCAGACTGCGTGGGCTCAGCCAGATTTCCTTCTCTCCACCCCAAGGTGAACAGGCACTGTAAGTACTGTGATAAGCATTTTGCTAATGGAGCTGGCTCCTCCTTGAACTCTTCTGTATTTTCAGAAAAGCCCAGCTATGAAGATTTCCATGAAGGGGCTCAGTTCTGACTTGTATTAGTGACTTTGGAATCTTTCTGCAATCGCCAAAATGGCATTTTCAGTTCAAAACATTCACTTTTCCCCTTGAAGCAGGGTTTGCATTTGGATGTAGATGCAAAATGAAAAAACTAATTTTATTTTTTTTTTCCACCATAAATATTTTGTTTCTGATTTGAAAAAACAAAGCACCTGTGTGTGCAAAGCCATGGTTTGTGTTGAGTTTTCTGTTCTGATTTTGACCTGCATGCATAGGACAAACATTTTGCATCTGAAGGATTTAAATGAGTCAGGAGACTTGTTCCTCTCCCAGCTCTGCTGACAGGTTCCAGGGCGTTTTCAGATGCTTTCCTGAATTGATGATTTCTAGGTCAAGGAGAGTGTTATGTTTTTTTGACTGTTTGTCTTCTGCTAATCGCTGTCAACCTGGAGATTTATGCATTGATAGTGACTGCAGATGGGGTCACTTTTAATAGGAATTCACACACCAAACAGTGAAAGGCTTGTTGGGGTGTACAGCACAGGAGCTTTTACCAGGTAGACCACAGATACTCAGGGACTCCACTGTACTGAAAACATTTCTGGTTGAAGCCGTGTTATTTTTCTTGGAATAAATACATTTGCACATACTGTTTTCTTGTGATAGCTTTTATGTGAAATTGTCCCATTTGTTGCCCAACATCTGTGGTTGCCTGTGTCTGCTTACATTGTTCTAATACACTCGGTGTATGAAGCTAGTCCTTCACTGTGCATGGTGAATCTGGTTTAAGGGGTCTCCAGGTATACTCTAAATACAGCATTGCTTCCTGTAGTGCAGACCTCTAGAACTGAATAGCAAAAGATTCACTTGCACCCTGTCTTCTTTTTTTCCAACGAAAGGAAAATCTAGAGTTGTCAAGAATGCCAGAACAAATCACTGCACCTAAGTGGCATTAATAGAGTGGGAGGTGGTGAATCCTTCTATGATCTTTACACTAGCATTCAGGTTTATATAAAACTACAACTCCTACAAAATCCAGAGTCTTCATTTCTTTTGACTTTTTCAGGACCATATAAATCAAATTATGTCTTTCCATGGGGTGAACGTGATAATTCAAGGGATCACAATATACTTCCTAGTTTTTGTAATCTGTTTAAGATTAAGAATTAGTGGAGAGTTACAGAAATAAAATAACCTACATATGGGAAAGGATGCTCCTCATACAGCTATCGTGGGTTTTGTTTGTGAACTTTAAGTAAAATTTATCTTAAGAAATATCCCCACTTACTGTTAATGAAGAAAATAAGTGATGCTCTCCTCTCTTTTGTATATGCACAGTGACTTGATATATGTGAATCTCCTTTGCATTATATCCTCATCTGTTAACAGAGAATTCAAACTGGCCATTTTCAGACCTTTTCTGAGTTTAGGTCTATTCTCTCCTAGGCACCTGTGTCTCCCTCATCTCATCTTGTACTTGAACAAGCACATCCCTTTGGCTCAGATCACTTGTTTCTCTATTTCTTTCTCTTCCACAACATTGTACAATATTCCTGGACAGATGTGTGCACACAGAAATATCTCTGCAAGTTCTTTCATTATAATGACACAAAAAAATCAACTTTAACCAAAGAATGTATTTCAGGGAAACTTTCCAATGATTTTTATAGCGGGGAATTGTAACCTTGATTCCTGCAGCCACCCAACAATGCGTGATATGGGACTATAGGGTTGTAAACTTCTATTTTCCTAATGTAAACCCCATGCTATGCATCAGCTAACCTAGCTATGTGCTAGCTTAGGGGTTTGTTTCAGAGAGGACATGATCCTACAGCTTTACTCCATAACGGGAGTGGCACCTTTGCCATGAATGGTGGAAAACTGGTGCAGAGTACTGTCAGTTTCAACAGTTTAAAAGATGTAAGGAAAAAAAAACGGTTCTTACATAGTGCAGGCTCAGGCTCTTCCTTTGCCTTGTGGGTCACATGCTCAGGATGAGCTCTCCCATGCTCTCTTTTCTGTTTGCTGCTCTGGTAGCTGTGTGCTTGAGGGCCTGACATGCACAAACACATTATGTTAGCCTCTGGTTTTGGGCAAGTGTGTTGTTGTTGCAGGAGATGGCATGTGTTGGGACAGTATACATTGAAGGGGTTAAATCAGCTCAGCCACGATGTAATGCCAACTGGTAGATTTGTCATCAGATCTCTCAATGTTAAATTGGGTAAAAGAATAAACTAACCTGTGGACCATGATTATGCAGCCACCAGCTGACATTGTTGTCTATGTGACATCTGGAGAACATCCCACCCTGGTCTGGTGGGTTGGAGGAGTGGTTGAAGATGGACGTGAGATGTCCCAGCCAGAAAGCACATCCTGAGAAGGAGTTAGGATCCTCTCAGCCCACTATGAGTCATGAGAAATGAGGTGAAGCAGCTGAGAACAAACATTTTATGGATAGGTATTAAAAAGAAAAAAAAATAAAAATAATAAAAAAAATCCTCCAAGCACCCTTTGAAAGCTCCTGAGCACTGGGAGTGATGCAGAGCTCTGGTTAATGGACACTCCCTAAGGTTTCCCCCCCATGTACCACAATTGATTGCAGCAAGATTATGATGCCATTAAAATTCACTCTGCCCATAAACTAATGCTGTGGAAAATGCTGACGTTTATAGCAGCTCCTACAAGAGACATATTTCAGTATGAAAGTGAGTTCTAATGCAAGAACTTTATTTAGGTAAAACAACATCCAGGGAGGGGGGAGAGGAGGAGGAGAGGTGGTGGCAATTGCAGAGAATTCTATTTCTTTCAACTAATGGGTATACGGATGCTAAATTTAAAAGACATTTTTAATAAATCTATTGGCCTTTGACAAAATCAATCCAAACCCCATAAACCAAGAAGTCACCCACTTGGTATTAATGAGGCTACATTTGCATTTATTTTTCCTTTACACTAGACAAACCATTAATTTCGTGTTTATGCTTCCTTTGAAGTCTGAATGCTTGTAGATAGATGGCCACATCAAGTCTCCTGCTGCTACATTAATATTTTGCTATAAATGATAAATTTGACCATTTTCTACAACACCCCTTTTTTCTTTAAGAAAGCTGAGAAAATGTGAGCAATAAGTCTTAAGCCCCTGAAAGCTTAGCTGTTTTTTTAAATACTCTGCAGTCATTGATTATTAAAGCAGTCATAGCTTTAACTTTGGGTTGCATTTGATGGCACCCAGCATTTTACTGCTGTAAATTGAGAGATGTTCATTAACTAATCAAGGTCTCTGATGGTTTTTGCAAATCATCCTTCATTTGACTGATGCAAAAACTGGACACAGCCAAGTCACCTCTGCTTCACCCCATCTCTGGCCTCTGAAGGTCTCTTCTTACATCTTCTGGTTGTTTCCATGCAAGTGAAGTACATCCTTGTGTGCCATCAGGACAGCAAAGGTGCCTTTTGCCAGTTTTATAATAATTCACTTAGTTTGTGCTTTTTCTTTCAGAATGCTTTATTGACTGCACAGCTTTTTGGGAGTGACTGGTACCAGAAGCACCCCAAAACACTGATTCCTAGAAACAAAGGGAAAGACCCTTCTGAAAAACTTGCAGGGGCCTAGGATGATGGGTAGGAGGGAAATTTAGCTCCTGCAAGGACTCTGCAAAAGGTTTGTAAGTTTTAGAAGTCTGGGCCCTTCCTTCAAATTACAGTCCCATGATCCAGAGAAGAGCACAGGTTTGGTGACGCTCCATGTCCCCATGATGCTCCATGTCCCCATGTTTGATGTGGGTCTGAGAATGGATTTTGTGAACTCAGTATGGGTGGATTAGACCTCTCTTGGGTGGAGTGGGACAGTTCATATCCAAAAGGGTCCCTGTGGCCAGTGCATGTAATTGTGTGGCAGTAGGGAAAGCCTAGGAAACACATAAGATGACTCTAGAGAAATAGTGGCTCTCTGATGGAGGCATTTTCTTCAGAATAAGGACCCGTTCTGAGGTTGGTAGTCGCATCTCAGACATGTTGCTGGGCTTGGTTAACTCCTTTTTATACCACTTTGATGGGACTGGAGGAGGGATGTCCAGCCTTCCCCTGCCCAGCAGGTTAGACCTTATCCTGAGACACTTCTATAAATTGGCCCAGATATTTCTCATGGACCCTGCACCTTGGAGAACACCTGGCATCCTGACTGGCCAGTCCTTGTTGCATGAGGGCTGTGCTTCTGCAGGGATTTAGATACTAGCAGACACTCAGCTGCCAAAAGACAGCTTTTATGGTCTATGTTTCTTGATGTAGGTGCCTAAATTCTTCCTTGATCACTCCTTAGAGATTTTCAGTTCTGCCCTTTGCCTGTCACTCCTTGCTCCTCAAGAAAAGCACAGACCTGTAATCTTTCAGGATGACTGCAGGGCATTTTGAAAGAGATGATAGTGTGGTTTTGTCTGACAGACAGAACCTGGCGTTACAGGAAGGCCTGCTGTCCCGCCGGTGCTGCCTTTACCCACAGGCAGGGTACTAGGGCGTGAGAGGCAGATTCAGCAGACTGAGCACTGATCGCCTGGGTCTCAGCCATGCACATGCCACATCCCAACCACTGCAGCAAGCACGAGTGCAAACTATGCATCTGCAGCAAGTTGGGTTTTTGTTCCCTTTCAAAGTCCTCTGGCAGCACATGTCTGATCCATGCCCCTTTTCAGCTCTGCTGCAGTGTCCCTCAATGACTTTGGGATACAAAAAATGCATGAGGTGCAGGGATTTCCAATGGGCTGCAATGAGCCTATGGATTAAGGGCTTCTCTGGGATCTGCCTCTTCTCCTGCCCACTAGATCTGTTATCTGCCAGGTAGCCCAGCAGTTTATGTGGTGGAGGATACAAACTGCATTTCCCCCCTCTGCCCTAAATGGAGTAGTTCTGTGCACGCACTTCCTAAGCAATGAGAGGGGACGTGAGGATGAATTAGCAGATTAAATATCACTTTTGTTGTTGTTGTTGTTTTGTTTTCTATGAAGCATCTTTTATAGATATGTTTGGGTTAGATTTCAAATAACCCTTGTTTATTTTCTTTGCCAAATGGAGTCTGTAGAGGAGGGGAGGGATGTTATATCAATAGGGGAGTGGCTATTGACACTTGCAGCTATGAAGTGCCTTTATGTGCTTTCAAATGGCAAGATTATGCTCTGGATGGCTTAGTGCCTGAATTGTCTCATGCTCTATTAACAGCCTAAATATGGAGGCATGAAATGATCTTGGGGGTCTGACATGAAAGACGACTGAGTATTGAATGTGCAAGCTTCACCCACTTTGTCATTTTCTGTGCTTTTTTTAAGAAAAAAAATTAAAAAAAAATGGAAGGATCATTCCTTCTTCTACAGATATCATGAAACTCAGCCTGCTGGGATTCACATCTCCCTTCCCACATACATAGGAAGGACTTGACAGAGCACAGCAGTCCAACATATCCCTTGCTAAGAGTTAGGCTGCTTAATTCAGGAGGTTGGCATGAAAACCTTGAGACTTGTTTTTTTAAGAGTTGTGTTATTACTCATCATTCTCATTCAACTATTTCTCATTCAGCTCTCAGCGTCTGGACTTTAAAGGTGCACATGTCCAAGCTTCATGCCAAACTGGTTGAATGAGAAGCATAGTTAAAGAGGAAATAGTGCCTCAATTCAAGTCTGTAAAGGATGTGATGTTTCAGAAATAAAATTGATCTTGTGAGAGTCGTGTTTAAGTTTCCCATCTCAGGAACTAGCTCTGATAAACACAGTTTATGGCAGGTTTTGGGCCAGTGAATCTCTCCCAACATCCAAGATACGTGCCCAGCAGAAGCTCAGTGTTTAACCCTACTCCAACTGGCCCCTTCTTTTTGCCCAATGTCCTGCCAGCTGCTCACATTCTGAAGACAGTGGATGTCTTCTGGATATATCCATGGGTTTTTTCCTTCCCCAAGAAGTATAAACATGCTAAAGATCAAGTGAATGTGGTAGGTACTTCCTGTCATTAATTAGAAAACAAAGCAAGCATGAAACAAGTAAGTCTGAGTTATTCTTATGAGAAACTGCAACTCAAATAAGGATTTCAGAAACCAGCCTCCTGCCTTTAATTTCATATTTTGGCCTCTTTGCTTTTTTTTGTTTTGTTTGTTTGTTTGAGGTTTTTTTTTGTTTTTTTGTTTGTTTGTTTGTTTGTTTGTTTTCCCTTTCCCTTTGAAAAAAAAATAATACATGTCTAGCATCCAGTGACCTGGGAACCACTCCTAACACAGACTTCTCACTGTTGTTAATGTTCCTTCTCATGCTATGGTATAACCAGTGTCAGAAAAAGGCTGAATCTGATGGGGAGTCTGGGCCCTGGGGATCCTCCCCACCCCTTCTGCAGGAGCTGTACTCATGCTCTGGGAAAGGAGGTTAGCTGAGGAGGAGATGTCTCCGTGTAACCCTCAACATCTGCCTTTGAGTGGAGCTGGGTTTGTAGCCACAAACCAAAGGGAAACTCCTAAGCCACAAAAACAAATGCAAGCATAAAGCCCAGCCAATTTTAATGGTGGTGGTTATTAAGGGTTTTATTGCACCTTGGACCTGTTAGCTTGTACTGCTCAGGGGCAAGGCAACATGCTTGGAATAACCAACCTTATGTGAGCATATCACTCGTTTTCACCTCCATCCATTTGTTCCTACTCTGATGTTCTGGTGTGTATACTCATAAAAGGATAGAGTCAACAGTATCTCCACAGCTTTAAACCTCTGCCAAAGCTGGAACCTGTGCTGGTCAGAGAAGAGGCAGACTCAGACTGGTGGCTACTACCAATCCTGATTCTGCTCAGTGAAGAAAATTAAGCAGAATCTCCTCCCTGTAGAGAAGATCTGCTATATGACATAGAGACCATCACCCATGGGATGAGACATTGGAAGATTGGTGTCATCAATAACCTTGTAATTATATGGTTCACTATCAGATCTTGAGGCCTGGATTTTAGCTGCTCCATAGGCCAGAGTCATCATTCATTTATTCCTTGATAGATCAGCAGGGGTTTTTCTTATTCCCATTGTCCCCTGTAGCTAGCACCTACTCAGCTAAGGAAATTTGGAAATGAGGGAGCTTAAAGGTAATACAGAAGGACATGGTGCCTTTGTCCTACTTCCACTGTAGATCACAAAGTGAGAGGAAGATAACAGTGATCCCATGTGCTGCAGGATTTCTTTGCTCTTGTCTTTGGTTGGAGCCCTGCCCAAGAAAAGGCCACCTGAGGACTGTGATGCCCCAAACCTTTCTCATCTCACCATGAGCACCAGTGACCTGGACTTCCTACAGTCCATCCTAGATGCATACTGGTGAGTCACAGCAGTCAGCAAGCCAGTGCTACTAGTCCTCCAGCTATTTTTGCTCGAAGGGAAATGAGCTGATTGGTTCTGCCAGTTCTTTCAAACCAGATCCAGAGAGATGGAAAGGGAGGTAAATGGGAAAAAAGAGGAGGAAGTAGAGACACAAAGACCGATGGTTTGATAGAAAAGGAAAATAGTACTCCCCAGTCTAATATCTGCCCTTTATTCTGTATTACAATATGTTGAGACTTTCAAACTGGTTGCTGGAATCAAGGCTGAAATTAGTTTTCAGCCATTCATTCATAACTGTTATGTTTAAAAGCAAAAAAAAAAGAGGGAGAGAGAAGGTGGGGGAAACAAAAGTAAATACAAAAAGAGAAATGTTAACATGTGTGGCACAGAATGTATACAGCAGACAAAGCTCTGCTTGTTCTTTGACAATGGCTTTGAAAAGCAGGTGTCATAGCAGCTGTACAAGGTTAAAGCACAGGGACCATTATGTACAAAATGAGTGAGTCTTTATCCAGAGTCTGCTTCAGCTCTTAAGAATGTGCTTCCTATTGTGCCAGTGTTTGCTGGAAGGACTCCATCTATACAATTGAGAAATTTTTCATTCTCACCTTCCCCCAACCTCCGTTCCACCATCCAAATCTACAGTTATGGATATAATACAGACCTCTGGCATTCAAGGTCCTCATTGCCCTATACTTCTGAAACAAAAGCTATTGTGCTGCACCATGAAAGCCTGCCTGTGGCAGAATAAAGCTGTTCAGCAGTGGATCCTGAGAGAGTATTTGTGAGGAGCTCTCTAAAGTTAAAATCCCGGTGAAAACAAAACACTTCCAATTAAAAATGTTCTCTCATTTTGTTTTGTGTTTTTGGTTTCCTTTTTTCTTTCTCCCTCTCTTGGAGATGTTCAGAGAGATGCTCATATAAAAAGGCAAGTGACCTGTCCTTGCTTTCATTCTCAAAGGGAGAAGATGGAAAGAGAAACAGGAATGCACATCCTGGGAGACAAGCAGTAAAAAAAAAAAAAAAAAGTTAGAAACCAGACCAAGCTGTATCTTCTTCCCAGTGGGTAATGGAACAGCAGCTACCTATTTTTTAAAATTATTATTATTATTTTTGTAATAACAAGCACAGGGTATAATAGAGCTATCCCATCCCCAGCTTTTTCCCTTCCCCATAGCATATCCAATCTGCATCAGGTCTCTAGTAGAGGGAGCATGACAGATGATTCCTATGTTAAATAATTTGTCCCCTGGGCATGTCTTTTAGACATAACAGTGTAATAAGGCATAGTGAAGACATGTAGCTGGAAGATGTTCCTATTGCCTGTCCCCGCCCCAAATCACAAAATCACAGAAAGGGAAGGGTTGAAAGGCACCTCTGGAGATCATCTAGTCCAACGTTGCTAAAAATGAGCCGTCAGAGTATGGGCAACCAAACACATCCTGAAGCCACAAAAGAGATCAATAAGAACTTTGTTGTAACCACTAGGAAATGTTACTGGGTCAAACCCAACCTCTTATTTCAGAAATATTGTCCCTCTTGGGCTATCAGTCCCTTCTTTCTGTGAGATATGTTCCCATGCTTGTGGTTGAGTCCTTGTTGGCTTTGTTGTACTTACTGCAACCTATTGCAAGCACAACTCTGTGTAAGCAATGTCTCTTGAAATCAATGCCTACCTTCTTACTGACGTTAGTGTCTAGCAAGTCTTCACATCCATGATGCAGAGATGGTTGATGTGGAACTGAGGTTGACAAAGAGGAGGACTTAAGCCCCAGGACTCCAGTCCTTGGACTTCAGATGATGACAAAGGCTGGATTTGTTCTTCTTCCATCCTTGGGCACTTGGATGGTACTCAAATGCCAGCTGGGAGCCACTGGGCAAGCGTCCTTCTGTGGGCTTCTTTCCAGTGCACCCCCTCTCCCTGATGACCTTCCCTGAAGTAAGTATGTGTTTTTCATCAAGACCTGCTCAAATTTTATGGGCTGTTCTCACTTCTTTTAGCACTGAATGCACAATCAGGTGCAGGTGTTACACATTGGTTACGGGACTTTGTGCATGAACAGTACTGGGTAGATAGATATCCAAATGTGAGTTACTGTTATCTACTCTACTATACACTAGGCTCTGAAGTTATAAACTAAAGGCAACAAGGCAAAGGGCAGTGAGATAGGGGAAGTGATGTTGGTTCGTAAGTCAATGACAACTGCTTTCTACCAGGTCCCCAAAGTAATAGACGCAATGTTTCCATATCCACCAGTGAAAAGCCCAGAGGGTAAGAACACTTCGGATTTCAGGGTAAAGACACTGCCACAGCAGCCTCTAGGCATGTAGATGAGAAGTTACAGCACTGCAAGTGAAAGGCAAACATTGAAAATACAAATGGGGGAGGCCTTGAGTGCTACAAAGGTTACATCACCCTGCACCATCTCCTGCCGTCTCTCACTCTCCTCTCTCTCTTAGAGCAGGAAGGAACTGAAGCACTGTCTGTATCTCTGGATGTCTTATATCTGTGTCTCAGCAGCAGCATATTGTTCTTCAGTCTACATTTGCATAGTTATCCATCCTAGTGGTGTAGCTTCTCAAAGAAGTGCCTGGCTTGAGTTTTGAGTTTATACTGAACATACTTCAGAACTGGTTTTATCACAAATCAAGTTGTCTTGACACTTCACCATGCAAATGCATAAAAAAAATAAATAATCCAGTGAAGAACCTTGTTTCCAAATCGTTAGAAGCACTTGAGCCTTTAGCTGTATGTTCCTCAACATATTTTATTTATGTTGCACTGCATCCATTTGGGTGCTTATTAAATGCTGCATTTAGGAAGCAGTTGTATTCAGTGCACCTTTATGCAGTGTTCTTCTGAATATCAGGTCTATTTCCAGTTTGATTCTCCTCTGGCACTGGTATTATCACTGACCCTTTGTAATGCTGCGACAGGTCTCTGTGGGAGCTGCTCACACTGTGATCCTTGAAGAGTTAATCCCAGCTGACGCCTTGCAAACCACAGATGGACCATTTCCCCACTGATCTTGCTTTGCCTCAGAGCACAAGCCTAAGAATTAATTAATGCCAGGCATGGGAGGAGGGTGGGCATCATGGCTTGGCCACTGGATGTGGAGATCTTCTGAGTGTGAGAGGCAATATTTTAGGGCCAACAGTGTAGAGGGACAACAACAGCATTGTCATTTCCTTTTTCATGACACACTTCCCACCCCATCATTCCCCTTTTGAGGTAACCATAGTGTCAAATGGCTCACAAAGAGTTTTTCTGCCTCTCACAGAATAGCCACTGGACAGTATCACCTTTCTCATAAGAGACTAAGCAGATTCACAGTTCTTGTGTGGCTTCAAGAAAAGGGAGAAATGGAGCTAGAAAAGCAAGCTGATGTAAAGAAATGAGCTAATGAAGTGAGATCACAAAGTGTGCAACCCCAGCCGGTCGTATCTTTCTCTCCAGTTACCTTGGTAACTGTGTAGTGATATGATGTTGCTTGGTTTTGTATCCTGCAAGTGAAAGAAGCTCAAAGTACCCACCACTGGCAAAAATACTGGTAGGATATCATATTCATCTACAAAACATGACAATTAAGTTATGGACTCACTAGATACTGTATTGAAGGGGTAAATATATATCCCCCAAAGTCTGGATAAAATGACTTCGGGTTTTCTATGAGCCAGCAATTTAGTGCATCTTTTGATGGGATTTCTTTGGGCCAAATCAAAGGCATCACAACAGGACCACTTTTTCAGCAACATGGTTAGCTGAATCTTTACATCCTTTCAGTCTTAGGTCTTTCTGCTGATTATAATGTTGGTTAAAGAGAGATATGGCCTTCTATTCAATAGAAACAGACTTAAACTATGTTTAGATGGGGATGGAATTTCTTAACAGGAAGTTGAAAAAACCACCAGCTCACAGTGGTGTAGAAACCTCTCTGAGAGATGATAGACATTGATTTGCATCAATAGTGAGTCTGAGCAGGTTCAGATCCACCATCTGCCTTTCAAGCCATTGGACTCACTGGTGTGAGCTTTAGCGGTAGAGGGGAATGGCTGCCATGAGCTCATTCTTTTCCCTAGTTGTCAAATATTGAGGCATTTCTTCTCTCTAAGGGTGACAGGGAGTGCTATTGCATCTCAGTCACTTTCTCCACTACTCCTCCATCTCTACGGTTACTCAACAGCACTGGGTAAGATAGTTCAGAGTGGCCAGCATGTGGGAATGGACCTCTATCTGGCCACCCTACCTGACCAACCACCAGCTCTTGTTCTTATATCCCCCCTTTCCAGCCTCATTTGTGGCCCCCAGCCCTGAGGTTTGGGGTAATGGTGTCATGCAGGTACAGTGTCTTTGGGGCACAGTGCTGTTCATATTGTCTAGAGAAAACTGGTCTGCTTCAGAATTCCTTGTTCTTCTCAGTCCAAGAATTTCTTTGTTTTCTTTACGAAACCTGCAACAAACTACTAAAATGAATGGCTCTACATAAATTGAGGACTTGAACATGAAAAGGAGATGGGACAATCAATCCAGGAGGAGAGGAAGTAGCACTCTTCCACTGGGGGGGTGGTGGGGGGGAAATGCCCAAATAACTTATTTAATACTGCATGTCATATCCTTTCCAACCTCTGCAGCTGCTGGCATTGAAATAGCATGAGAAGAGTTAGGCTGGGAGTATTGTCAGCTCGGCTGCAAAACCTGAATGTCCAGAATTTCTCAGAGACTCTCTAGGGGAAATGTGAATTACATATTTGCACTGACATCTTTTCCCATGCTGTTTTATGTGCAGTTCTGCAAAGCCTTAGGAGTGTGACCTGGAGACTTGGATGCTCAGAGATGGTGGAAGGTGGTTGGCTTTAAGAGCAGATATATTGAAGAAGAGCAGATATTTTGAAGAAGACCAGGGATGGATACAGAGCATTTTCTCCTTGTGCATCCAGGTAAAGTGACAGAGGCCCCACCAGGGCTGGTGAAGTTCTTTAATGAAAAAGTCCAAATCTGGCTTCAGAAAAATCACATGACTTCCCTTTGCCAATACTGTGAAGAAGATAAACTAGAAAAAACAACCAAAGAAACCAGCTGTCTGGATATTAGTTTAGAGGCTGATCATGGGAGATGTGTGTACATAACTCATGTCTTAGTTCACTGGCTGAACACTGACAGTTAGGCTCACCAAAACTTGGACAATTTTGTTAAAAAAAATCCTAGGGTTACCAATCTTACTTGCCTGCATAAACATCTAATAATTGCCTTTTAAAGGAAAAAACCATAACCACATTGTTACAGAGAGAACAGGTAGAAAGATCAGAGCAGAGACAATAGCAGGGATTTGAAATTTGCCAAGTCCTTCCACTCACTTGAACTCAGATCTAATCATTCCTGCACTGTGAAGCACATGGAAAGGAGGAAAAGCAGAATAGACATTGATAGAGTGCTGTGGCCAAAAGCTGGTCCCTGCCATCAAGAGGAGAGTTGGAGGATGACAGACGGATGGACAAGCAGGGGGAGTCGGAGAATATTTTTCTTCTCCAGTACCCTGAGCAGGTTCACAGGTGCCCAGCTGTGCGTTCAGGGCTGTACAGCCAACCGGCCACTGTCAACAGCACAGCCTAACAAGTCAATAAAAAGGAGGGAAGATGAAGAAGAGCAACAACGCACCTGAAATGGGCTGGAAAGACTGAAAAGCTTAAGCATGTAAAGGTTGGCTAACCAGTGCCCTGGAGGAAGGGGGCAGTGAGGAGGAGGGAGGTGGACAAGGGAGACAAACAGTCTTTATATATATATATATATGTACATACTTAATCTGTCTTCAGTGATTCTTCAATGTCTCAGATGAAGTAACAGAGTTGTCCCACCAATTAACCCACTAGCCCTTGGCACCAAGGCCTGGAGGGGTGCCTGTGTTGCTGCTGGGAGAATCCCGTGTGCAGCAGGGCACAGGACACCTGTGTGGGCACCATTGTCCTTTATCTTGTGCCGTCTCCTTGAAACACCAAAGCAGGTCTCCGGATGGAAAACTGCAGAAAATTCCTCCAGACAATAAACCGAATCGATTTACTGCCTATAATAGAGGAAGTTCATCATAGCAAGGCAGAAGAACGCAGGCCAGCACTGGATCGACGAGTTTCTGCTGCCATCCTGCGGCCACGGTCCACGTTGCTCTGCTTGAGCCTGATAACTTTCTGCGAGATTTCTCATCTGGGCAAGATGGAGGCAGAAGTCCCTCGAGTCTCCTGGGCAGCCACCTGCACCCACGGCAGCATGTGCTGGGGCTGCTCCTCTCCACACTGCTGCTGGGGTCTCCCAGAGATGTAAATGCAAACACTTGATGCTTTTTCCCTGCCAGTCTGACATTTTTACAAAAATATTTTGTTAAGAAGGTTTCCCCCAGGTTTAGATCTGTAGAGATAATCTGCACACCCTTCTCCACCATAAGTCAATTTTTACCAAGTTGGAGAGTTGTGTTGCCATCACTCCTGCAACAGTAGAATCGTGAAAACTCCAGAGATTGCACAACTCCAAACAAGACAAAGTAACTTTAACTCTTTGTGTATTCAGGTCACAGCCCAGAGATTTCTTTTATTCAGATCAATAGGCCTACCAATGCATTTCAAGCCAATACCAGCACCTGTTTAGGGTCAGGGTGCTCCCAGAGTGATGCCAGGACAAAGTGAGAGGCTCCGGTGTGTTCAACATGCCGTGCTTGGGGTCTGCAGGCCCGCGCCTCATGTAGAAATTAATCAGTCAAATGTTGTGAGTTGCTTTGAAAACACAGAGGCCTGGAAGCATTCTTGATATAGACTGAGAATATTTATATGCTTCTTTCTTCAAAGTAATCCACACATTAAACTTTGTCACTGCTCTGGAACTGTTTAACAGTTTCGCTACTCACTACATCAGAAAGCAGCTTAAGAAAGGAATGTAGATGAAAAAGAGGACAAGGGGAAAAAAAAGGTACTTAATCAGAAAAGCCAGAGGGGACTCTGAAGTTTTACCCTGGTTTTCCCAATGAAGAGTAGGAGATGGGAGAAAGGTGACTTGGAAGAGAGCAGGATGGTGTTCTTCACAAAACTTGGAATGCCCACATGTGAGGGGAGGTTTGGCCAATAAAAATGCAACAGTTTGACACTCCTGTATTTTTGCTGAAAAACTGACCCGGGATGTACATTAAACCTTAAGATTCTGACACACAGTTCATGCAGCATTATGCTGATGGCATTGCATAGAAACATCTACTCTGCTTACTAGAATTATGTGCCAGCTCTATTGCGGTTGCTTTTGCAGCAAAGTTCACCTAAAAAAAAATAAGTTGAAGAACTTTTTAAAGAGAAAAATGAGTCTTTTATTACAAAAAAATAAATCAAATCAAACCAACCAAACAAAACCCAACAAAACAAACAAAAAAGAAAAACCACCTCCTCTCCTTTTCCTTGCAAGAGACAGCAGCAAAATACACACACAACAAAAACAAGTAAAGTGCATTTTTCTAGAGTGAAACTGCACTTTTCTCTGTGACTTTCTTGTCTACCCACATATATCTGAATGCTTTTGAATTAAAAAAAAAATAATTAATGATGAATTTAAAATACAAATATACAATGCAAAGGATCTGCAGGCACATCCCCTCATGGGCTGGAGACTTCTTTTCCGTCCTTACAAGGACAGTACCTTCCAGCACTGGTGCTCACTAGTGCACACCTACACCTTTTGAATTCCCAGAGTGTGAAGAAAGCTGCCCTAGAGGGGGAAAATAAATCCTGACCCTTAATGGCTATGCAGGGGATAGTAGAGGAGTTTCTTCCTCACCCCTTGTCCCCAGAGGACTTTGATGGAGCCTTGCAGAATCACATATCCTCACTCCTTACATGCTGCACCTTCCCTCTTTCCTTCATCGTAAAATCAGAGATTCATCAAAATCCCTCCTTGTTTCTTTTGGTCTACTCAGAACATTATAAAAGAGGCTGAAAGGCACCTTGAGAGGTCTTCTAGTCTGATCCACACAGATTTTATTAGAAATAAGAAGTAAACACAAGAAAAAAAAAATGAAAAAGAAGATGATTTAAACAAGTGTCCTGGGTGCTCTCTACCCACTGATGCAGAAGAGCATTGCCAAAGTAAATTCTGTCTTTCCAAAAAAAACTTCAGACAGATACAATTGTTCTCCTCAATGCCAGGCTTTGGGTCTTGAGAAAGCTTGGGCTGTATTATTTGCAAGCACAATTCCTGAATTTCCAGAGGGAATTTGTTGGTGTCAAAGCAATAGAGAAGAAAACAAAGGCTTGAAGAAGAAAGACTTGAAATGGTGTTTGTGACAGATGTGTCTGAGTCTTTAGATTCTGGCCACAAAACCTGAAAAAGGAATTTACCATCTGTTTTTTGGATGTTAAAAATTACCCCCCTGCCTCCTTGAAAAAAATAGTTGCTGCTAGTTTGATATAGTTCTTCTATGTACAAGAATGATGTGGTTGGCACATGCACCAATGGTATTTCAGTAAGTAACCCTTTTTTTGCCTTGGGGACCTAATGGCTGTGGCTGCAGCATCCCAGTGGGTGGGATGGAGTTGTAGGGGATATTGCCTGCTCCCCTGTGATGCAATGTGGGAGGACACAAAGGTGATCCTCTTAGATAAGAAGGAACACTGATCCATGTTGGTATTCTTGCAGATAGGTGAGAGGAGCTAGGGTTGTTGTTGTATTTACTCTGATTTCCTTCCAGTTCCCTTGGGTCGCCTCCCAGGAAACCTCTCTACCTCTCCAGACTTCCTACTGTGGTGGGCTTCATGCTGCAAAGGAGATTAGGGGATAGAGAGGGTTTGCAAAGAAGGCTTAAGACTGAGATGTGAGCCTGAGATACACAGATGGCTGGTGGGGGCAAAGTGGAGCTTTTCTGGTGGTGAAAAACACCATGCTTTTGGCAAATCACAGAGCAGCAGAGCACTGGGACATGCTGATGAGAACTGATACAACAAACCACTAAGTTATGCCTTCCGTGAGTGGTGGAGAGAGCCATTTTCCGTCATGAAACCACTGAACAAAAGCATCATCCTTGTAATAACATTCAGTGTTAGCTTTATTTGTGCCTTGGATATGGCAACTAGAACATGCCTGCTCTGGTCTCCCTGTAGTTTCTGTGCAATCTGGTGCTTGCTTAGTTAAAGCACAACATTGACTTCCAGAGCCACTTACTGAGAAACCATTAATCACTTCTTAAATACAAAGAAGCTGAAAAAGACCCGTTTCTCTGTGGCCCAAAACAGTGTTTAAAGTTGTTCTGAATGGTCAGATAAATGGAGTTTACCATTGCACGCCAAAGTTATATGCTTTAACTTATATAGTATGTGAAATCTTTCTGTCTACCTCTTACAAGCAGAAAACATTCTCATGGATTGCTTCCAGTATAGAAATGAATGAAGGCGGCAGGATTCAGTACACCATATTGCCTTGTTTGAGCAGTCACATGTCATAGCCTCTGAAGTCTTTATGAACATCAAACACACTGACCTTTCAGGCAAACACTCCTTAATTGAAGACTGTACAGACTGTGTCATAACGTGCATACAAGATATTGCAGTTTTATTCTACTTTTAACTTCAGTTTGTGCCTTTCTTGGCTTTTAAGTACTTAAATAAGTAATCTCAGTGTTGTATCAGCAGAAGAGGAAGGGTTGTAAAAATAATAAGAAAACATTGACCATTGAAGGGGGCTGTAGATGAGCAACAAATACAATACTAGATTAGAGAATATGATTCATGTAGTGAGATGAAGGGATAACTCCCATGCTACCTAGAAGGAAGATAACAAAAGTGGCACACATTTTATTTGTATACAAATGCATGAGTGGAAACAGCACAAAGTGATCAAGAAATTATTTAAGGTGGGAAAAGAAGGCCTATCGATCCAAATCTGGAAAAGAAAGGAAATCTAGGCTGGCTGTCAGCAAGAGCATCGATTTATGGACAAGTACATTATGAAAAGGCACTGTGTGCTTGTAGGAGCTTGTCCCTGGGGACCACTCCCGCCTGCTTCACTGAGAATACCTGTGCCGTTTGGTTCACACTGCTTTGCAGTACAAGTTTCTGTTGTTACTCAAAGCCACCTACTCAAAGCTAAATACATCCATCTGTTTGGGCATTACTCAGATTCTTCCTTGCAAAACTCTGATCCAGGAGAATATCCACTGTTCAGGAATATATTTAATTGCATGGTTAATTGCACAGATGCTTAGCTTGTATTAGTGTTAGTGAGATGAGATCCTACACATGCCTGTTCCTTTTTCTTCCTTGCTCTCCGAAGTCTTTGACTGGGGTCCCAGATTGAGCTCGCTGGGTCATCTCCCTCTGGGGATTTGACTTAAACAACCTGTTTCCAAACCCCAGTAAATCTAGAGAAGACACATTGGCAAAAGCTCTTCCAGCTAGGTTCCTAAAGGTGTCTAGGTTCCAATAGAGGGTAATGCATTCACTAGTATAATTCACTTGTCCTCCATACCCACTTGAAGGTCCAGCTCCTGTGCACTGGTTTGGTCTTTCTGCTTCATTTAACAATAACCTGGTCTGGGGACACTTTAGTGTGGGTTAGTTTTAAGATCAAAAAATCAATAATAGAAAAAGGGAAGGATGTAGAACTAAGTTGAGGTTGGGTGGGAATAGGGGTTTCCCTACATATTCAAACACTACCTCTTGTGTTGCTGCTCCTCCAGGGTGTTTCCTTATCACAAAAGAGAGAAACAACTAGCAATTAATGAGTTCCTTGTGGTGGACAAAAGGTCTCCTGTTCATGTGTTTCCTCCTTCTCCTCCTGGGGGCAGGCAGGAGTGTAGTACTTGAGAGGTTGCATGAAGTTCACCCTTCCTGAGAAGCTCTTCTTGCTTGGACATATACAAAGAGGTGTCATGGTTGAACTAATGAGCTTGTGGAGGGAAAGTGTTCCTTGTTGCTCTTTGAAGACCCTGGTAGTGTGAAGCTGTGGCTACTGCTCTGTCCTGTTGGGAAAAATGTGCAGTGCAGCTTTGCTACCTGTGCGCTCCTGGGCTACAAACCCTTTCTTATCCTGCTCTTCTGAGTCACACACTCCACCCAGCATGCCCCAACTAATTGCAAAATGTCTTCTATATAAAGTTTCTTGATGTGCCCAGTATTTCTGGGACAAAGATTACTAAGCCATTCCACAGAATGGTAGCTAGAGGCCACCTAGTGATGGAAGGAGTTACTTCTTGGTGTGGTCTGGCTCTTTTGATGTTAGCTGTTTTTCTCACCTGATGACTAATACTCCTGAGTCAAGCCTGGTAACAGAATTCATGGGCAAATAACACCATTAGAGGTCTGTAACCTCATATAGGTAATGAAATGCATGAATACATTTTTGGGGCATGCAGCTAAAGAAAAAGCACAGGAAAATACCTTTTGGCAGGACTAATGTATTTCTTCTGAATCTCCTTTCTATATCCTTTCCTTTCCCTTTCCTTTTCTCTTTTAAATCTCTTTATGTTATTGTAAGGAAGAAACAAAAAAGGCAATTTGAAATGAAAACTAGAAAATTTTTTCACTTTGCTAAATTTGATTATGAAGATCTTGAATTCTCTCTCCCCAGATCAGTTTTGAAAACCAGACCTGGAAGAAACCCATCCTGAGCTTACCTGCTGTCACTCTCACTTCAGCTCTCTTTTCCAGTGTGTTCACTCTTGGCAAAAATCTCAGGCAAAGCCAGTCCCCTCAGCACTGCAAACCCAAACCCCTTCTTAAATAACACTTGCAGTACTGCAGTGCCCAGCAGTGCCCTGAAAATGGTTAGCCCACCATTTCACCTGGCATACCTCATGTCAAAGAAGCAGCTGAGACTTATACTACTTCCCAAGCTCATTTTTATTGACCTCTAGAATGTACTGCAAGTGCTGTGCCTGACGGTTTATCTCCTTCACCATGTAGGAGTTCAGTGAGACCAGGAAGGATGGATGCAAACAAAAGTGTTATTAGCATGTTATTTGGCTCTTACTGTGTAGAAAAGATGCAAGGTTCTTTTGGCACAGTGGTACATTTTTTCCTCCAAAAAAAAAAAAAAAGGGTGGTAAAAGGACTTTAATTGAAGCCCGCAATGTTGTATAAATGGAAGATCTAAGTTTTAATTGAAAAATAATTATAACCACTTAATCATTTTAAATGAGGGCTGTAATTGCAGTCAGTTCATAATAGCCAAATACAGACACTTAGATTCCTGCAATAAAGCAGGGATGGTACAGTTTGATTTGCTAATAGCTCTTCCACTTCTCTCCTCTTTTGTCTCAAAGATTAATTCAGGCAAGGGCTATTAGCGCCGTTAATTGGTTCTGCAATTTAGACCTTGTGCTTGTGAATGAGTGACTGATGCAGACCTATCAGCCAATAATGTGAACACTTTGTCAATGTGTTTCTCATTGTCCGGCTGCACATAACTCCCCTGGCAGCTTCTCTCGCCACCCAACCCTGGCTCCCGGGAGGGATCAAGAAAAGTGGGTCTCCTCTGGGGTGAGGGATTCACTTAGCTTTAGATAGGTCACCTAGATGTCTTTGAAATTACGGCCGGCTTATGAATAAATTAATTAGGTAGTCAAGGCGTCCTCCTTGGCAGGGACAAATCCTGTATTCAGGAGAAAACTTCTCCACCACACTAGAAGAAGAAGATTCAATGGGGTTGTGAAGTTGGTGAGGAGACGTGTTAGCTGGAGGGTGGACATTGCTGGTGGGAAAGGTCTGCTGGCTCTGGGCAGGGTCCTGTCGTTGTCCCCTTCCCAGGGAAGACAGTGATGACTAAATCCAGTCTAAATCACAAAAGTCACAGAGAACAACACAAACTCTACTCTCAAACAGGTATTATTTTTCACTTTAGCAGTCGTGGCATTGGCGACAGGCAGTTGGAATAGCTGGTGGGCACAGCTGGCAGGACTTGGGCTAAAAGGAGCAGCTGGCAGCATCCTCCCTGATGAGGCCCTTAGGAAAACACACCCCTGTACTGGTTGGAGTGAGAACAGAACAATTCTCTTCAGTGATTTTACTTTTCATCTCAGTTCTTCTCACTGACTGCACTGTCTGAAGCCAGCAGCACATTTTCCCAGGCAGTGGCTGCTTCTGGCAGTGCTGACACCTGGGGTGCAGAGTTAGTACCGAGGATGGGTGTGCAGACCGAGGCCACTGCTGGGGCTTGGGGGGGGTGTGCAGAAAGGAATAGGCTGCACCTGCGGGGAGAAGCAGCAAGGCCAGGTGACCCCAAACTGACCACCGAGGGATTCCATCCCATAGACATCATATTCGGTACAAAGCTGAGGGATCAGGAGGGTCTTGTCTCTCTCTTTGTCTGCTTATGCCAGCTTTGTTTGGCTTGGGTCCTCTTCTGGTTTCTTCCTTGGAGCATCTGAGGAGGACTCTGTCTGTTCTGCCTTCGATCCTGATCTATGTGTTCCAGAATCCAGCTCCAGAATACAGATTACAGTGATGTAATTGCTATTGGGCAGTTGGGTTTGCTACTGGTTTTGTATATATTTGTATATATTCAATTTTTTTATCGTTATTATTTTTATTTTGGTTAAGGCTGTTGTAGTTCCCTTTTCTAACAGCTAAGTGTCTCTCTCTTATTCTCCCTCTCTTCCCCTTTGGGGAGGGAGGGGGGTTAACAGAGAGCATCTGTTATAGGTCTAAGGGACTGCCCTGATCCTAAACCATGACAACAGGGAAGGCTTTGCCCTTGCCATTTCCATTTTTCTGGAAGATAACTGACAGAGATGAGACTATGCCATTTAGTCCTTACCAGAAATAACTGTCATTTTGGGCCCAGCACAAGTTAAGACTGCAGGTCTAAATTCATTGCTCCATCCTACTTTTCTGTTCTGTTTATTTTTAAATTTTTCTTCTCCCAGAACTTTTTATTTTAAAGTTGTGCATAATTTATTATTTCATTGCATTAATTTATTGATATATTGCACTACACTAATGCAAAACTACAATATTTATGTACTCCATTATTTATTCATGTTTACAGTTTATTTATCATTTTTACATAGTAAATATGAGGCCATTTCACAGAAAAAGCCAAACCCACCCTCCACCACCATTTGCTGAAAATCCTTCTGCTGAGAGCAGTGTTGGCAGGTTATTTTCCTCCAGGGCTGTTTTATCAGCACAAGGAAGATTTTCCTGCTTCCACCTCAATCTGGAAAAAACCAGAAGCAGCAGAGCCAGACAGTGCCCTGGCCAGCATGGGTGAGCATCACCCAGCAAGCAATAGGCTGTCTCTCCCAAAGTCCACCTAGGGGTATTGTCCTGAAAAGAGGGAAGTTGTGTCTCTCTCTACCGACATCTTTTCATGTGACACCTCACACAGCACATAGACCGTGAACCTCTGCAGACAGGCAAACTCCAGGTCATCTGCCCATTGTAACTTCAGCTTCTCTTATCCTTCCTCCTAAGGTGTTAGTTTGGAAAATTCACAGGAGTTCAGCACCCAGGGAAACAGTATGAAAATGGGTAATCCTGGGATGAATGTTGCCTTACAGTCACCCCACTTCTCCTGTCTGCAGAACCACCAGATCTATTTGAGATGAAAAGGCGGGGGGGGGGAAGGAAATCAAATTGTTGCTGTGGTTTGCCGGTGTATAACAAGCACATGAATACTCACGGGTACGTATTTATGCTTTAATCGTATTTGTAGCATCAAAAAGCACACTTAGAACTATGCTCCTGTAGAGTTCTGCTCTGGCGCAGTTTTTTAATCCTGATTGGCCATGCTGCAAGACCCAATGGAGACATTTTGATATCTTTTTTTTTTTTTTCCTCCCCCCTCCTTTTATTTCGGGTTGTTTACATTTGCTCCCTTATAATGAACAAATTCTGCTGATTAAAAACACTTGCCTTTCGTATCAAACCTTATTCTGACACTGTTTACTGGAAGATGAACCAGCACTTGCTATGGGGAAAACCACAGTCTTGGAATGAGTTTTTACAGAAAAACTAAGCAGGGCAGAATGTGTTATATTCCAGTGATGGGAAATCAAGGAGGAATTGCTCAGATGAGAGGCACTGTGAAAAGTGGGCAGGGGATAGGAAACAGCAAAGGCAAGAGCCCACGATGGTGGTTGATCTTCCTAGATGACCCAAGTGAGAGTCACAGATTGCACTTCAACGTAAGAAACAGTTGTTAAAGGTGCTGGTGAGTTTTGAGTGAGAGAAATAAGTGGTACTCTTACATCAAGTTGATAAGTTTAGGTGGTTGAAGGAGATCAGTCCTTGATTATTTTCACTGTGAAATGCTGTCAGTAGATAAAACTGTCCTTTTGGGTACAATTATGAAATATTTTTTTGTACATGATACTGCTCATGCACTGGGACCATACTCTTCTGGCTACTGTAAATTGGCACAGTCATTGAAATAAATGGAGTGATGATTTGGCCAAAATCTATCCTTTTGCATGTATGTAACACTTCCCACACAAGGACTGAGGTGTACCAAATGGAGATGTAATTTTCGGGCCTCCCAGGTTGATTGAAACCAAGGCAAATTTATCTGTTTAGTTCATTTATTGGAAATAATCCCCGGCTGTCGTGAGTCCTTCCAGTCACCAGGTGATCCTGGTGGTGAGAAACACAGGGAGTGTATTTGCACTCTAGTCGTAGGCTCTATATTTAGGTATGTGATACTGGGAAAGCTTTCGGTGATTAAGCTCTGTTGACCGATACCAGAAGTAATGACAGCCCCAACATGCAGCAGGTGAGGCGTGTCACCAGGACTGGGTATCACTATGTCCAAAAAGGGATCTGGGAGACAGAATGAATTGTTAAAGTGTACATCAATCGCTAACACTATTATTTTGAGAAAACAAGGAAAATGGAGTAACGTCATATTTAAAGTAGAGGACTCTTGGTGATAAAGGAAGTTATCCTTTCCCTGTTTGGTATTTACTTTCAGGCAATGCTTTTCATGAATGATGTGTAACAAACTTCAGCATTGGGCATTTTCAGAATTTATTTTTGAGACTCTGCAATAAATTATCTTTAGTGAAAATGACATCTCTGTCATGGATGCTATCTGATGGCAGGTCAGAGCTTTATGAGCAGTATAGCTGCTCTGCTTTGAGTGTGGGAATGGACTGGATGACTTCCCAAGGTCCCTTCCAGCTTGCTTCATTCTCTCAAAAATACACAGAAACTAAATAATCTCTAGGAGCCAATCACTATGTTCTCACAACAAGCTGGATCTTCTTCAGAAGCAGCTTCACAGAGAAGTCTGTCCACACACAAGACCAAACATCTGGGAGAGACCCAACGGTCCTTGAGCAAGGGTAAACGTAACCAGGTGATAATGGTCCATTTCTTCATGCTTCCTGATGACCTTCTACTTCCACCACCTAAATGTCATTCCACCAGGCTCCACTTCTGAAGGTCTCCCTTCCTGGATGTTCCACATGCCATGTGCATTGCTGAAACAGAGCTCATCATCTCCTCCCTCCCATGAAAAACAGCAATCCAGCAACATCCTCCTTTACTCTCCAGCTGCAAACAGGGTGGCACCAGGGAAAATTGGTCTAGGAAGGAAATAGTGAGGAATGTGACAAAATGGGCAAAAAAAGACATTGCCCAACAAAGTGATTTTCTGTGATAAGGGATTCCCTAACATTCTGTGATAGGTCAGGTCTCTTAGGTGCTCATCTTGCAATAATATATAGCAACATACCTCCCTTGCCCTCATTCTCTGTCCATCTAAACAAGTCCAAATTTGCATTTGGATGAAGGGGATAAAGCAATTGTAAATGAGAATATACTTTTGCTGTTACTTTTCTGCCTTGGTCTGCCTGACAGACCTAGTCCTCCCAAAGCAACCTGCAGGTTCACACCATTCACTTCTTAGCAGCTACTGCCTTTCCTGTGGGCTCTCAGCCCAACCTCACCAAGGAGCAAGGTCCATCTGGATATTGGTGCACTGTCCTTTGCTATATGTTACCCTCTTTTAAACACTATCTTTTGCTTAAATGTTTTGGTTGAGCAAACATGCTCAGATAGAGGCATACTAATTAACGTCTCTCCACTTGGCTCAAAAGCAACATCCCTGCCAGGAAAGGATTAGGTTCTTCATAATTTTTATCTGTTTTAAAGCGTCACTGTGCTTGGTCTCCTGGAGCACACAGTTGCTTCTGCAGAAGCTCCCCCCTGGCTGTTCCAGAGGGACCTGCTGGTCCCAGTCTGCCCTGCACCAGCTGCACCTCTGCCTGAAGGGAGAAGGTAAACAAAGAACGAGGCGTTCACACTGTGCGTAACAAATGGTTCTTGGTACCGAATGAGGAAAATTATCTTACCGAAACAGATAAAGGGAAAGGGTAGGTTTGTATGGTGCAGACCAGACCTCTCCTGACTCCCGTCTGTGACGTAGGCTGTGCCTCCAGCTAAAAGTCCCTTCTGCCCTGGCTGCCTGCCCCAGATCCAGCCTGTGGAGGCTAGTGCATACTGAGGACTTGACTACTGAGTGCTCAGCGCCATGTCTGTGACGATATGCCAGTCCATGGGGTTCGTGGTGTCTGCTTTAGGAATAGGAGGCATCATCGCGTCAACATGCATGGACCAGTGGAGCACCCAAGATCTGTACAATAACCCAGTGACAGCAGTGTTCAACTACCAGGGCCTCTGGCGCACGTGTGTCCGGGAGAGCTCTGGCTTCACCGAATGCCGTGGCTACTTCACCATCCTGGGGCTGCCAGGTAGGGCTTGCTGGTGATTAGGGCAGAGAGGTGGGAGGGCAGAGCCATAGGCATGTGCCAAAAGCTGTGCATGAGTGGTGGTGATGGGTGATTTTTTGTGCAGAGCAGAAAACCTAAATTTTAGCTAAAAGGGATCTCAGGAACTCACCCTATTTGGATGACGGCTTCCTTGGAGGTATCTCAACCTGAACTCCCTCCCATGGCCAAGCTGAGGTTCAGCAAAACTCATTACAGCTGATTATGCATCAGGTTCCTGAGGTGTTGTCCAGGCAATACACGCAGGCCAGTGGCTACTCTGGGGGGTGATCTGTCCCCTGTGCTGTGGGTTGCTTCAGTATACACATCTACCCCAGCTGCATGGCTGTGTGTGGGTTCCCCCCAGAAATCACTAATATTCCTGGCATTGGAGAATATCCTTTTCTAAGAGGATATGTCACAGTACAGCTCACTGTATTTCTGTACAGGCTAACACCACCAGGCTGAATTTCTCCCTAATTCTCCTTTGGTTCCAGTTTTTTCTTCCACGGATATCATTCCTGTCTTGGTCGTGCCCAGAGTATCTAGGGGTGCAAACAATTAGGTTACAACAGGATTATCTGGGTTTTCTTCTTGCCTTAATACAGTGAGGAAAAAAAGGCACTTAGACTACTATATCCATCTAGCCTCTGTGCTTTAACACAGCAAGAATAGAGGGAAGAAGCCAATTATATCAGCAGATCATTGCAGAACTTCTGCAAACTGGCACTTCCAAAACACAGAGGAATAAGCATTGTGCACAGAAATTACTTCCTTTACAAGTAGTCTCTGTGCAAATCAAACCAGTATAACCCAATGCAGCTGTGGCCTCAGATACCAGTAGGAAAGGTGTTTCATCCCCTGAGCTGTATTTCCATGTCACTCATCTCTGGATCCTCATTCCCAGATGGTGCCTGTTGTTAGCTGTGCTGCAGCATCGCTGTGCAGGTGCCGGGGATGCCTGGGAGCATCTTCCTCTTGCTGGACCCATGTCTTTGTATGCCCCTGTTTGTTCACACAGGCTCTGGGGTGCAGACATGTATTTTCCTAGAATGACATGGGCCTGATCCTGACTGGGCATGCAGTTGTGTATCCCCTAGCAAAAGCTGTGCAGTGTAGCAGGTACAAGTGAATGAAGGATGACATCCAAAGAACAATGTTTGGGCAGGGCTTCTATTCACACACTGCTATCACAGTCAGCAAAGATGAGCAGTTTCACTAAGGGAAAATGTGTGCAGCAAGGGGCAGGATGGGTTTGTTACACTTGACTCCAGCAAGCTTGTTGCTTATAGGTAAAGAAATTAAAGTTGCTTTAGAGTTGTATAAAGCAAATCCTTCCCACGCACACATACCCACACTGCAGAACGTCCTCAGTTCTTCAACTCTAAAAGCTTAAAGTTACATTTACTAACTCTACAGAAGAAGCAATTAAACTTTTTAGGTGTTCAGCTCTGGAAAGGATTTTAATCTTTGGAGAAACCAGGATACTTGAGAGTTGTCATTTTTTGTTCTTTCAAAAATACCTCCATAGTTTTACATTACAGAAAAAAACTAATGATTGTTTTGCAATTCCCAAGCCTCCAGACTGGTGTCTGTAGGGTGGGTTGCAAATTTCTTAAATAGAAATGCACAGCAATGATGGGAAGGTGGATCTCCTTCACTTAGCAGAAGGGCTATGGAAGATCAGTCTGTCTCTTCTCAGCTACATCCAGCAAGCTCTGTGGCTCCTTCCCAGTTGTGGACAGAACTGAGCATCCTATCCTGAATGTCAGAGTTTCTAAAGAACCGGTCATCTTGAGTGGAATTACCATGTGTGTTTGCTGGGATTATTGCAATAACCTACAAGGGGTTTAAAAGGGATTAAAAAATAAAAATCCGAAATAATAAAGCACAACCTTTAAAAACAAAGGTGGATGGGACTCTGAACCCCTCAAAGTTGCTCTCCCTATCCTCAGTGGTGTTGAAGAGTCAGTGCCTTTCCTGAAGGTGTGTAGGTATATGAATAATTATGTGCTTTTGTCTGGATGAGATTTTTTTTGTGACCGGTGCTATCAGCACTGCCCTACAAAGTGAGGTGAATTTTTTTTTTCCTTTCTTTTTAATGAACAGCACTTGCTCTTCTCAAGTCACCCCCTTGCTCCCTCTTCCACCACCCCAACCTGTTTTTTACCTCCTGTTATATATTGTCTGACATTTCCAGTCTCTAGAGAAGCTGGTGCAAAAACAAGCGTCCCACTGCTGTGCTTTATAGATTGGCTCTGTCTCCTGATTTCATCTGCTCCTACAGGCATTGCTTCCCTCCTGCCACTAGCAAAGGGCAACAGTATCCTAACTAGAGGGTAGGAAAAATTATGCTAAAAATCAAATTATTAATTTGCTAAGATATTATTTAAGCAGACCATCCCAGTGTTTATTTTAACCATGCTGCACCTTGATCTCCATTAAACCTCCCTTGCTAACCACACCATAGTTAATGGTTTGTCAGCATTTCCATTATAACCCCCTATTTATTATTCTGACAATGGCAATTTATATTGGGAACAATAGTGCCGGAGTGAATAAAAATAATAGGATTCTAGCAAAGCAGTGAGGTGACCTGAGTATATCAATGAAGTTTTGGTTTTGAGGGTTTTTTTTACCTCAATCCCTCTCTCCCACAGCAAAGATTAAACTTGTCTTGCACATCATCTATCTTCAATTTAGTTGGGAATTTTAATTTCAATTAGATCGAGGAAAAATCAAGATAACGGTTGAAAATGAGAAATAACACAGTTTATGGCTCTCACCCTTGCTGCTCAGCTATAAACAGTCAGTCTCTGGTGAAATATGTCACTTGAGAACTAAGCCTGTTCATTCTGATTTTGTTTTCTCTCATTATTTTTTTGCTGCTTGCTTTGGTGTGTCAGCAGACCTTACTGTGATTGTCTGGAGGACACAATCTGAATGTGAACACAAAGATACCAGACAAATAGCAACAGCTGAGCTCTAGCAAGGCTGGTAGTTTCACATAGTGTATAACTCACAAGGTACTTTCTGCTAAAAGAAGTATTTTACAGTTACTTACAAGTTTGCTAAACTACAATAATACGGCCAGTAATTTTTCTGTTATTTGTCTTGTTTTTGTGTTGGGTTTTTTTGTTACTTTTTTTCCAGACCTCTTCAGCTAGACTAGTTCAGCCATTTTTGAAAGAACATTTTGTTCTCAAGCCAAAACCCCTTTTGACCCTTTCAGAGAGGCTGAGGCATCTCTCTGCTGTGGAACAAAAGGCTGGTGACATGAAGGAATATTTTTGCTTTTCCAACAGCAAACTTTGAAAGTCTGAGTGCATCCTATTAAACTTCTCCAACTGGTAAAAGGGTATGTGTTGCTAGAGGGGTCAGAGTAAAAATAGCCCATGGGAATGTAATTGTGACTGTCTGGACCTGTGTATATAACAAATGCTGTCAGTTTTACTGGTGCAAGGTAGCGAAGATTAGTATATGTTCCCTGAGGAGAATTCGTGTCTAGGTAGTCTTAATGTTGGTGTCTCTGAATTTTTTTCTTCTCTATCAATGTTCTGAAAAGGTTTACTATTATTTCATATGACCAGCACACATTTTGTGGCATAACACTAGTAAAAACCTTTCTCTGGGGATTTTGGAGACAGGGCAGCCCACTGGTCAAGGAAACTGTCTCTCTGGTCCCTGGAACTGTTTCATGTTTGTAAGGATGGGTACTGCTAAGTGTCATGTCATGATCCTATTCCCTTGCTACTTAAAATCCTTTAACCCAGCCAGTTCATCTCCAAATTTTGAAATGTCTGTAGGCAAGTACTGTCACCTGCTTAAAGTCTCTTGAGACCAAGTTTCAAGCACAGAAGGCTTTAGGTGGTCTAGGTGGGTTGGAGATTTAATATAACATACTAAGGGCACACATGAGGCTGTGGTGGGTTTGCACTCACGGTGGGAGCTGAAGGAGGAGTGGGGATGAGGAAAGAGCTTACATGAGACCCTTAGAGAGGTTTCAGGCACCCCAATCCCCACTGACACTCAGAGTGGGGAGAGGTGACAGAGAGCCCAGCAGAGGATGTGAGGAAGCTAGATGTGTGCAACACATCCTTGCCGCTGCCTCATGCCTTTGCAACATGAAAGGACAAGAGACCTGAAAAATAATCTTACAGGATCTAGGCTGAGGGCCAGAAATAATCTTACAGGGTCTGGGCTGAGGGCCAGAAAAGGAGCAAAGCAAGGGAAAATGGCAAGAGTCTGTGGAGATGTGTGGCTGGGCTACCGCTCATAGGCATTTACAGAAGGACTCAGTTTCATGCACTCTAGCTCTGCTGAGGGACCTCAAAGGCCCTCTCAAGGGCCTGAAGACCAATAGGGTACAGTGGATCTGAGCTGGGACAGAGGCCTTCCATGACCCCCTTTCCCTACTGAGTTTCAGAAAGGCCAGTCAGTCCTTACCATACCATGGATCACACACTTCTGGAGGCTGTGGCCATCACAGTAATGGAGGGACAGAAGGGTGGGTTTCCTTTGTTTCAGTCTGAACAAGCTGGAACTGACTGGCAGGGTGTGAGTTATATTTGCAAATTTTAAAGTAAACATGAGCTGTAGGAGATTTTTTATGGGAGAGGCAGTGATAACATTCAGGAGTTGCAATGGGCCCAGTGTACGGTTTTGAGATAATATAGAGTCCACACCTGGGTAGATAAAGTAAGCATGAGCTGAAATAAAAGTTGCAGAAGGGAGCGGTCCCAAAGTACCCTTCCTTTTCCCAGTTTGGGTAAACCACTGGAGATGTCCCAATACTCAGAGTGGGAGCCCTGTTCTCTGCTTCCTGGTGAGGAACCTTGGCCTTTGCAAGAGCTGTCTCCCCACCATGTCCCTTCCTTGGATACTGCTCAGCATTGCCATGTGGCGTGGAAAGCCCTCTGGCCCAAGCATTCAACCACTTTGCTGGAGACTGAGCAACAAGCATGTTTGGAGAGAGATCTCCATCCTTCAACCACTCCTGACTGTAGACATCTCCCAGGGGTGTCTGGAAATGAGCATCTGTTTGAGACAAACATGCTTAGACATGCTCTACAGCTATCCTCTGCCCTAGCCACTTTTCAGGTTGTGCTCTGAGCCAACAGTTCACATAAAACTCCAGGTAATCTTCTGTTACAAGGTGGGTGCTGTAAAAAAGAGGTAATGAGCCTTTTGCAAGGGGAAGATTTTTCCCTATCATGAGTAGCTCAGAAACAACCATTAAAAATAAGCTTAAAATAAGAACATTTCAGAAAGGCATGGAAAATTGGCTAGGGGAAGGCTTGAGATGGAAACAAGTTTGTAGTTTTTCTTCAGAACTTTGCTTCAACCAACCACTGATGAAGGTATTTGTGGGACCTTTGAGTTCCCTGTGTTTACAAGCATGATGCTAATCAGAGCATGAGAAATGGCAAGTAACTACTTCTGGGGTTGCTGGATAGCACCTCAGGGAATTTTCTTTGGGATGAGCAGATACAAACACCCCCAAAACACAGTAATCATTCAAAGATTACAACATCTGGAGTGCTGAGCATGGCTGGGTGTTTGTTTGCCTCTTAGCTAAGGACTGCAGCATGAACCTCATTACTGAAGTTGCTTTTTAAGCGTCATTTTTGTGGGGAGCACACATGAGGTTTCAGGGGGGGAATATGCAGCCCTGTGCTGGTTTATCATCTTCAGAGACCTGATTCAATCTGGCCCTCAAAATCTAAGACAAACTGGTTCATCTGGGCATCCTTCCATACCTGGAGATTGCTGATGATATTTTTTGATTGCGCCTCCATTGCTCTGGGATTTCAATGCCCCTGAGTAAGAAGGATGATAAGGGGCATCCCCCCAGCAGCAGGATAAATCTATAGCAAGGCAACACTGCCTACGTTGCAGTCTCCAGCTCAGGGCACAATCAGGGGCAATCCAGGGCATTGCCCTCTTTCCAGTTGGTGTGTTGTGGGAGCAATGGGGCTCAGTGGTATGAAACTGTGGAGAGAGAGGGGGAGGGGGAGAAGAGAAGATGCCTATGGCTTGAAGAGCTGTTCCAGCTTCATGCAGCTGAAACCAGCAGAAAGAGTTAGAGGAAGGAGTGGTGGCTTCCGTCCTGGCAAAGCAAACTGTACAGTCATGGTGCATGGGAGGGCCTCCACTGGTATTCATGCAGCCACCCAGATGTCCCATTTAGCAGAAAAAACAGTAGTTTAAAAAATAGTAGAGATTTTTTGAATAAAAGAATCTGGAAAAAAAACCCAATATTTGACCTTTGTATTCTCCATTCTCCTTCTCTTCCCAGGGGTTATTTTTAGCTGTGACCAACCCATGGGGCCATTTTTCTGTGCAGCTCTGCAAGCCATTGCACACTAGTGATGGAGAGCGACATGACCCTTAGGATTAGGGGCTATGTCCTAGAGGAATATCTGTGCCTGTGACACGTAATTTGAAGTGATCTGTCCCGGAAAAAAATACTGTAGTCTCTTACCACCAGGTGGCAAGAGGGAGGCAAGTCCTGGGTCATGAAGATGGGGAGGAGTCCTACAGAGCTGCGGAGGAGCATCAGGGCTTGGATGCAACCATCTTTTCTGGACCTGGACACAATTCTGCCTGTGGGACAGTGAAGGGTGGGATGGAGAGCTGGCCACATTACTTGTGTCAGCACTTACTGTTCTCCTGGCTTCTAGGTCCTCCCCAGTCCTTGTTGCCCTCCCAGCTTCTAAGTCCTCTCCAGTCCTGATTTATCACAAAGCATTATCCAAGATGAGGAATGTTAGTCAGCGTGGCTTCTGCATCCCTGAAGATAAGCAGCTCTTACCACCTCTGGTTTTTGAGGGCTCACATCTATGTTTTTTCTTCATGCTATTACTTTTACTGGCAACTTCTGACCTTTAGAGATGTTGGAGTTAGCTGATACAAACTTGCCAAAGAGTGTGAAAATGACTAAATTTGAATGCAATTGCTGGAAGCAAAGACATCTTGTGCCTGACCCGTGAGGGCTTTGGTGGCTGTGATTTCTGGCCACTAGATATGTGAATTGTTCTCTGGCTGCCACAGCAGAATCCAGTGCAAAAGCATCTCTGTCTGCTGCCCACTAGCTTGCTGAACAGCCACGAAAGCAAAAGAGGTGTCCTGGGTGGTCATTCTCCAGAAGGCAGAAGCAATAGCCAACGTGTAATAACTGCATTGTAACTCATCTATCCACAGCAATCAGCCTCTCCTTTCTTCCCGATCGCTTTCGCATGGCTTCAAAAGCAGGCAATGGTATTGGCAGTGCCTGTGGCACAGAGTGGTACCAGGACAGGTTAAAGCAGGAATTTGTTTCTAGATCAGGGCTCAGGTAAATCATTTGGAGCAGGGTATTAGAAGAGAATGGATGAGTGTGAAGTCTAGAAGGTCCTTGTAACTCACTGTGCTCTGCTGGCAGAGTGTCATGTCGAATTTATACAGCCCCTCCAAGCCCAGCACTTCTCACTGTGCAAAGAGATAATTAATGTCCTAATTTTTATATCCCTTGCTCCTTTTTCTAGGACCATTACCCCAGCCAATACAGACAAGCATCTGTAAAAAGGCACTTTTCAAATGTCCCTGTGCCCTCCCTCTCCTTCTCTCCACATGGATTTCAGTGGGGCCATGTGATGGGGATGAGGGAGGTTGGAGAACAGTGTTGCAGGAACTTTGCTGGATCAATTTGGGGCTCTTGATTCAGTGCCCTGGGTTCTGCCATGGTCAGCTTCCAAGGGAACCTCAGTGATGCTTGAAGTGGGTGCAAGAAACAACCATATCCCTCTTTGTTCCCTGAGTGGAGCTGGTGACCACACATCCTCCCACAGAGGTCACCAGTGGCATCTCTATCTATCACCATGCCTCTTCCGTGGACATCTGCATGGATGGCCAAGTGTAGAGATGTTCCTCTCTTTGTCTGATGGCAGATCTACTCCTCCTTTGCACAAGCAGAGGGCCAAGGAGGTGGTGGTCCTTCCCTCTGCCCCTCTCAACACATTTTCACCATGAAAAGCATTCAGAAGAAGCCTGATGGGCAGCAAAGGGTTTTGATGGGGGGGCGGCACATGTTCCAAGTGGGTTGCCCAACACTAGGTGGAACATGGCTGCTTAGCTGGGAAAGGACAAGCACTTCTAAAGGACAAAAGCTCGTATCTCTGGCCCTGCCAGCACAAACCTACCTGACGAGACTGAAACTGGACTATCTTGCAAAAACAATTTGAGCAAACACACCGCTCAATGGAAAGCATCTGATAAGAGCCGCTGTGTTTCTGGTGGCTCAGTCAAGAGGACTTCGGTGCTCCCATTAGGTCTGCAGCTTCATCAGGGCAGTCTCACCTCCTCTCTCTGGGGGAGACATCATGTCCACAACCATCTGCCAGGTGATGGGGTTCATCGTTTCGTCGTTGGGTGTTGCGGGGTGTATCGTGTCCACTGCCATGGATATGTGGAGCACGCAGGACTTGTATGACAACCCGGTCACAGCCGTCTTCCAATATCAGGGACTGTGGAGGAGCTGCGTGCGGCAGAGCTCTGGCTTTACAGAGTGTCGGCCATATTTCACCATCCTTGGGCTGCCAGGTAGGGAAAAAAGATATACCAGATTTAACTCAGCAGCTCTCCTGTAGCTCTGCGCAGCTTTCATCCAAAAGCAGGAGCAGGTATCTTAAAGGGCTTTGTTTGGAATAAAAGTTCCAGGCTACTCAGTGTATGAGCATAAAAATATGTGCATATTTGTTAGCAAAATAATACATTTACTCAGTGGAGGTTACAAACTGGAGCATGAGTAGGTGATCTCGGGATGAACATCACGGGTTCAGCCCTGTTGCTGGCATAAATCAGCACAGCTCTATTGATGTGAGGCGAGTGAGCATGGTTAAACCCACAGATATTATGTCCCTTTGAATTGAAACACAAGGAAAACAGCTGCATGTAATTTTGCATTGTTATCAGGATAATGATTTCTACAGAAAACAATTGGTTGTTTGTTTTGGTTTTTTTTCCTAAAGTGGAAACTGAATTAAAAAAATCTGCCTGGTAGCAGAAGATGTAAGAAAGGCAAGAAGGGGAGAGGTGCACACACTCACTTCATGTTACCTGAATGGTTACAGAAATAGATTGCAGAGGGATATTACTTTCTCATTTGCTTGCTTACTTTACAAAAAGAGTTGTTTTTCCCACTCCACTGCATGCAAAGGCACTCCAGTGTTCCCAAGCTAGCTGGACCCATGGGAGGGAAGCAGCCAGCCCAGCTCACCATGCCTCCCTGTGACCTGTCCTGCCCGTGCCCTGCCAGCTAGCAACAAATACAGCCCTGAGAGTGTTCTTCACTCTTAGTGCACCGTTGCAAATAGGCACAAGCAAGCACTACTGTACATAGCTCTTTTGCATCTGTTGATTGATGTAGAAGAGAGCATGATGTGGGCGCTCAGCCCTGGATCCTCAGGGATGCCAACCTCGCTTCCTTACTGCAAGACAGGAAGGTGTGTGTCAGCTGCAGTCTTTGCTTTTTCAGAAAAGGGGTGCAATGGAGTAAATGTGCTTCTGTGTACCCAGCCTCAGGATTGCTAGGTGACTTGTTTCTCATTTGGAAGATCAAAACTGGTGTTGAGAGTCACTTCTCCTCTGGGACCATTTGTTTTATAAAAACGAAAAAAAAAAAATCTGTGTTTTAAACTATATATACACACAAACGGTGGTCTATATATACATATAATGCTGTGTGTAGGCGGTTGTGTTTTAAAACATGAGGCAATGGTAACCATCATTTTGATGACAACTCATAATCAAGGTTTTACTTTTTGTGTTAATTTTAGGTAGTGTAACAATAAGGAAACATGAAAAAGAGTCACAAGCATTTTCTGTTGTGCCTGGAGACATGCTGTCAGTTTTGTTCTCTTTATGTGTCCATTTCATTGATAATTACCCGAGAACATGTAATTCCCCTGCTTGAATTTGGTTAAATTAAACCCCTATTTTTTCCCCTAAACTTTCTATATTCCATAAATCATAACCAGTCATAAAGGTAAGTTTCCACCTTTGTATTTTGTAAGAGAAATGCGGGTGGTGTTAGTTTAGATGACTTAAAAGTTGTTTCACTTCATTCACTTCTCATCCCTCACGGCAGCACTGGGGAAAAAGGCAAACTTTCCAATTCCAGTTACATCTGAAAAACAGTCAAACAAAGTGTAGTTTCAAGTCACTGACATTTATTTTGGAGAATAAGCTTACTTTTTTACCATTCTCTGTATGCACTATTTGTTTTTATGGAAAACAGGTGTGCAAAATAAGCAACCCTATGCATGCAGGTATGAAGCAAAGTTATCCTACCTCTTGCAAAATGTGTATGTAAAAAGGCAGCTAGTTTCTGTGCTTGACTTTAACTGGAGGGCTGTTTGCTACCTGTACTCCTGACACAATTTTTTTTCCTTAGTCTCCTATTTTGTTTGTCTAAGTCCTTCCACTCCTTCCTTCTAGGGGAGGTCATGCACCTTTGGAAAGCAGCTTTATTCAGAGGACTTTTGATGGATGCCAGAATTCACTTGAAACTGCAGCGATCTCTTTCCAAACAGCTCTCACTTTCAGTCCCATGAGCTAAGTGAAGAGCCCTCCACACCACAGCAGATCTGGGGGCACTTTATTCTCCTTTCTGTCTGTTTGTGGTGATGGTGCATAAGTCAGACTCATGGAGAGAGGGATCGCTGCTGATGGCTACTATGCATTTTCTCTGTTGTGTACTACTGTGTTCCTCTCTCTCCCCTTTCCAACAGCTGCAGATTGCTCCTTTTCAATGGAGAATCACCACAACTCGACTTCAGTGCTCCAGCAGAAGTGCAATGTCCCGGGAGCTGGTTAGCTTGCCTTGCCTTGCCTGCTGTGGCACCCAAGGCACTGGGAACACCTCTCCTGGGAAACCACAGTATCTCTGTGAGGTCTTATCCTAGGATCGCTTCTAGTAGGGTTAAGACCACCATAGTGGTGGCACCTAGCAAGAAAAAGGTCTATAGGAAGCATCCTAGGGATGAAGGACTGTCCTGAGGATAAGGACCTTCCATCATGATCCATAGTGTCTTATGCTGCCCTGGAATATCAGCCTCTCCTGAAACAAAAGCAGATGCAAAGAAACTTTAGCCGTTGTAAAGACAAATTAGTGTTGTGCTTTTCTTCTCTCTGCAGCTTTCTGCTTTGCATCAGGTGCTGCATGAACAACCTTTGAGGGCTGATAAGGCGTATCCGCCAGCTTCTTGTTCTCTGATGAATAATAACTAATGAGCTCTCACCTGGGGGCTGATGAATGGGAGATTGAAAATCACAGGCTCGTTAGCACTTGTTATCAGCTGATAAGGGCAAATTGAGTCATAAGAGCAGCAGCCCCAGTGGGACTGCCAGGTGGGAGAAGGGGATGTATTCCCAGCCTGTGGGATGGCAGACCACTGGTTTTCTTGTGGTGCCAGAATAGTTCTGTTCAGGTTTGTGGTACCCCACAAGAAAGGAGACCCACATGGGCACCCCAGCACCCACCCTTGCCCTCCTGGGGAGGGTTTACAAATCTTTATGCCGACCTGTGCAAAGCCAACAGGGTCTGCTCCCTGCTGCACTGCACCAGTTCCTCCTGCTCCAGTCGGACCATAGAGGATTCTTGGGCACCCTAGTTATCTTGGCCAGTCCAGCAAAAAGGGTGACAGACAGGCTGAGTGAAGTCCCTGGGGCTGTAAGTTATGTTGCCTGCCCTTCTCAATCAGTCATGAGGTCACAACATCTGCACTGAAGAGGGACAGTCACATTCAGGGACCATCAAAGCCAAACCCAGGGCTGCAAAAGTCCATGGGAGGGCAAGAAGAGGCTGCAAAACATTGCAGCCAAATCAGAACGGCCCTCTTCCAGTGCTCTGCCAGCACTGCTGCCTTCCTGTCTCTGCCGGGGATGCGTGCACAGGCTGGGGAAAGAGTCTGGGGCCAGCAGCCAGCACTGAATTGCAGGCAAGGTGGGATTTGTGCCACCTTGTTAGAAAGTCGCCTTGGTATTCAAATGCATGGCCTTCTCCTTTCACTTGTCCATTTTAAAAGATGCAAGTTTCATTTTGCTTTTTTCTCTACTTTTCTACTCCAGCCTAGAGGAGTCTGGAGGGTTTTTGTTACCTTCAGCTGATTAACAGCAGCTCTCAGCTCCCACAGATATGACCCACCAACATCACAGACTGCATCCAACCAAGCATTCCCACCTCGATGGCTAAATAAATTCAGGGCTAGGCTAGGGTATTTGCAGGTTGTATTAATGAATGTGGACTGGACTGGCATAAATAACCATGGAAAGGATATGCTGGGGAAGGTCATCGCTGCAGCTTTGTTGCTCTCTCTTGGTGTATATGTAATATTTGTCAAGGTGATTCTCCTGTGCCATGCATTTTACTGTAAAGCAGAGATGTACAGAACTCCATCTGGAGTCACACAGCAGTTGGAAATACCACAGACAGCTGGTTGGAGCTGTCTGCTTTCAGTGTTGCTTGGGATGGAAAAAACCCAACTTTCTCAGTTTGGTTATGAAATAATTCGTGCTTATACCAGCTGTACACCAACTCCTCTCCAAGAATTTAAAATTAATAAATCATAACTGGTGCTGATGAACATTTACAAAAAATTATACCTAAGCCACCAGACTCTTTGGGAAGTTGAGACAAACAGCCACATCTTCAGAGTAGCCCCAGATAACACTGACAGTAGATCTGGTTCCCATTTTCCAAGGTTTTCTTTTTTAGTATTTTCATTCTTAGACAAGCAATTTTTAAAAACCTCCCAGGCTCTGACAAATCTCATTTCTGTCACCTAGCATGACTCTTGTCCATTGTTTTGCAGCAATGTTCCAGGCTGTGAGGGCCCTCATGATCGTGGGTATTGTCCTGGGCATCCTTGGCCTCCTTGTGTGCATTTTTGCTCTGAAATGCATCCGTATCAGCAACATGGAGAATTCTGCAAAAGCCAACATGACTCTGACCTCTGGCATCATGTTTATTGTTGCTGGTAAGTGGGTGGTATCGTGCCTTTTGTGTACAAGGCATTGCAATTGCCTGGACTTGAGGACTGGGCAAGTCTTTATGCACTTCTGGTCATAGGTAGCAGATGCTCTGGAGCAACCCGATGTATTGATGCCTGCATGAAGTTATTTGCATTTGTCTTCCAGTCTGGCCTCCTGGAGTCACGTGCTTTCTACCTCTGCTTTGTAAAAGAAAAACAGTAGTTTGTATAGGACAGAACATGAAGGCAGAAAAAGCAGCCCATAAATAAAAAAGAATATATAGATATTAATTTGTTTTATGTACACTGTTGTTACATACTATTACATCCTTTTTTTATACGTAATAGTTTTTTGAAGAGTCTTAGGCTTTATACATATTAATTTTATGAAGACTCTCACTGTTGTGGTAGCCTGGCTTGTCATTTTTAAATGCCTTGTGTTATTAGGAAGGCTGCAGGAATGCCTACCGTGACCCAGTTACCTCAAAATTACAAATGCTTAGTACATCACTTACAAGTTTTCCCACAATTTTTTTGCAGATGAATAATCAAATCAAACCCATATCCTAATGACGGGAAGGAGGATGTACCTATTTAAAATCCTTATAGTTGAACAGCATTTAACTTCTGTTGGAATATGAGATACACCCCACAACTTAAAGATGTATAATAAGTACAAGTTGAAAAGAGGAAACCTTCTGCCACACAGCTTTAATTTTGCATTTAAAATCTACCAGTTTACCCATTTGAGTCAGTAGGTTGAGAATTTGGCCAATGAAGATATTAGAAAATCCCACTGTCCTGAGGAGATAGTGTCTAAAATGGTGATGTGACTGAGCCCTGGGATGGGACATCCCTTGGTTGAGCTCACCCATTTCAAAACAAGGTCCCTAGTCTCAGCTAGGTGAGGAGTTGAGTACCCATGTGCCATGGTGGACCTGGATCTTGATCATACCTCTTTGAGCTGGAGGTTGTGTTTCCTCCCAAAAGAAGTTCTCAGGACAGAAGTGTTAAAGACTGTGCCACTGAAGTACCATGATAGTGAAGGCTATGTGGGGATCTGAGACGAAAGTGTTACTGATTGCTCAGACCCTCCCCAGTGCTGTGCTTAAGTAGATTTCAGGAAAGACACAGAGGTCTTTGGTGTGTTTAGTGAAGATAAATAGGACCTGGGATGCCCAGAAAAGCTGGAGTCCATATTTTTTGGTAACAAACACTGATATGACCATATGTTTTGTATCTCCTTCCACAATGGTGTACAGTACAATGATGACCTTCGGCAGCATGAATCATGCAGCTAAAGAGAGCAACAGTGAAATAACAAATGACAATGCCATAGCTGTCATGCTCACTTACAGCTGGGCATCACAGCAATCACTTGTGTGTATGAATAAGAGAAGTTCCAGCCTCTTGAGTCTGGTCTTCCAGGCTGCTTGTAGAGTCAGGCAGACATCACTACCGGGAGATGAACAGGTTGTGAATTAAGTGAATCTCTTCTTTCATGTGCCAGAAAGTGTGTTTTCCCATTCAAAAAAATAATTTCTGATAAGAAATCTTTTGTCCATGTTTTTCACTGCAAAACAAATCTTTTAAAACTTCACTACTGGATATTTTCAGCAGCTAAGGCCAAAGGTGACTGCTTGTGCTATGTGGGTCTCATTCTGTCCTTCTGTCTGACCTTAGGCCTGTGTGCCATCACTGGAGTGTCTGTGTTCGCCAACATGCTGGTCACAAACTTCTGGATGTCCACAGCCAACATGTACCAGGGAATGCAGAACATCCAGAACAGGTAGGTGGTCAGCTGGCTCAGGATGCTTCACAGTGAAGATCTCTCTCAGGGCCAGACTGTACTGCAGCTGAAGGAAAGGCAAACTCTGGGTCCATATTAGCCTGGTCCCAGGACTTGGAAGATTTATTGAGTCTCTTTCTTATCTACACTGGACATAATATGTCCAAGTTAAATGGATGGGATGTCTCTGTTCAAGTAGCTTAAGAAGGAGGTAAAATAGTCCATGGAGGATGAGCCTGCAGATGGAACTGTGCTCACAGGAACTTCTGCAGTGCCAGAGGGAGAATGACAACGTTCAGTGTGTTTCAGAGGAAGCAGACTGGACCACTGTCACAACACTAACCATCACTCTCTGTTTTGCAGGTACACCTTTGGCTCAGCCCTTTTCGTTGGCTGGGTGGCAGGTGGCCTGTCCCTTGTAGGAGGCATCATGATGTGCCTTGCTTGCAGAGGTTTGATTCCAGAAGAATCCCGGTAAGCCTATCTGTGGTAGACATGGGAAGGTATTGTATGAAATCTTGGTTGTTGGGATAGCATACAGCCAGCACACCGCAGGATATGTCTGTGCATGATACCCCTGTTGCAAGAGTTACATGATAATACACCTGCTTGCCCTGTATCATGGATCAGAAGTGACCATTTCCCTTCCCTGATTACATGACTTGCAAACAAATAAAGAAGGCAGGAGATTTCAGCCTTAAAATCTAAAATTTGCAATGTGCTGGCTAGGTCAGGCCCATTAATTGCAGCTTTGATTACAAATTGCTCGGCAGATCATCAGCAGGTGTAGATTGCCTCATCTGAGCTACGATTTACATCAGGTATGGCTTTGTATGCCTAAGTAGCTGCTCACTCTAGGTGGGTCCTTCATTCAACCAAGGTTTTATTCATGGGACAGAAAGTAAAAGTTTATGAAAAAACATGAAAGAGACTTGCAGCCTGTCTGTGGATGGTTGTCTCTGAGAATACTGAGTGGCTCCAAGTGATGACACAGTACAAATTTTCCTAAAATCCAACAGCGAACAGGAAAACGGGATGCAACATTGGATAGTTACCCTCCAGTGGCTGATGCCATTCTTTGTGTCTCTTTCAGTTACAAGGCGGTGTCCTACAATGCATCGGGACGGAATATCTCCTACAAAACAGGGCCGTATAAGGTTGGTTCAGGGTATGAACCTGAAACGAAGACTAGGAAGGGTGCAGGATATGAAGAAGCTGCTCGAAGTGAGGATGGGAGACGCTCATACCCTTCAAAATACGACTATGTCTAGTAGACTTCCTGGGCTTAAGTTGTGTTATCTTTTATAAAATATTTTTTAACTTCAGAAGCAAAAAGTATACACAAACAAAGCAGTCTGTAAATAGGATTGTGTTTTTTATCATGTTTCCTCTACTCTGAGGTTGTATTCTAGCTTGTTAGGAGCATCAGCTTTATTCGACTGCCTGTTACTGTGCCTACCATAGGGAGGTCTATAACAGAAGTAATGCCTTTTTATGCTCTCAGAGTAGAACAGTTTGCTCATATTTTACATATAAACTCTGATATCAAGGACCAGGTTCATGTCTTGTGCTCTTTTCTACTTCTTCTAATAGGTTGAAATTCCCATTTAATAATAACACAGATGTAGAAGCAATACTACTCTATTGCCTTCTTCCTTTTGAGCAGGCTTCCACCCAATTAGGCAATGTCATCCTCTACTTTCTCAGAGTTTTGTGAGGTGAACAGTAACCCGGGACCTCAATGTCTTATGTTCATCAGTAGAAATTGTGTTTTGGTGAAAAGTTAGCCTATTTTTGCTCTGGTTTTGCCACCTGCTGTTTTGTTTTGTTTTGTTTGAGCAGGTTGAAAAGCAAAAATCATAATCTATTAGTCTTCTATATTATATTGCTGTGTATTTTAAGTAAAATCAGTTGTGTCCCTTTGACTGTGGCCAATGCATACAGGCATGGCATTTTCCTCCATAGTGACTGCTTATACTCAGGCACACCTTTCCTTTGCTGGTCGTACTACAATGCTGATCTGTGATATTTAATCTGATTTATGTTACTTAGACATTTGCTATAACCTGTGTTACCGAAGTGTATTTATTTCTTCTGATCTCTTCAGGGAATATATATAATCCATTGTTATTCCTATGCTAGATATTTGCTGTAATAGCTGAAAACCCTCTGTGTGTGACCGGTGTTCCTGCAGATGTCATCTTTAATGAAGCCAGAAGAATTTCTCATTTAGAATTAATTAGAGTTACATTTGGAGCAGAAATCCCAGGGAACATTAGATGTGTAACTCCATACTGACATCAGGACTTTCTTGTGTTAATTCTTCCCCCAATGATGTGAAGATTAACTCCTTAGTGGGACATTGCCTCCTCTAGGCAATCCATCAGAGAGGAAGTTTATTTGAAGGGGTCAGAGGAAGAAACACAAGAGTTTATGTGGGAAGGGAGAGCCGTGTGCTGTTAGCAGGTCCTCCTGCCTGGCTCCAGAGCACATCCTAGTGGAGCCCTGGAAAGTGCCTATGAGCAGTGCAAAGGTACTGACAGAGAAGTTAGAAATTAAAAACGGGTCCAAAACCTCCAGAGTTGATATTTTGATAGATACCTGCAATAGGTTTTAGCTCCACTTGTAGAGATTATAAATTCTCTGGAAAAATTGTTTTGGTGAAATGTTTGAGTGGTTTCATGTTCTGGAGGGACTGGAGGTAGAGCTGAACATTTCTCCAGGGTTAGACCTCTGGTAGGTCAAGCTATGAATCTAGCCGGCATCTTTGGTGGCTTGTATGAATAGGGAGGGTAGGCTGTCTCACTGAACACCAGCGCTCCCAGTGAACACAAACTGTACTCACCAGTTCTCCACAACCATCACCTCTCCATAATCACCAGATCTCTACCACCACACAAGAGGCACATCTCCAGCACAGGTCTCAGAGCTGTGGAAAGGTTGCACCTTGGGCAGGTCAGTGAGAGGGGGAGAGGGTTTTGGGCAGGGTGTGGTGCCAGGAGCTGATGACTGGAGGAGATGACCACCATGAAGGGAGGTGGGAAGAGCTTCCATCCAACAGAAGCAGTTGGTCCCATTTCAGGATGGACATTGGCCCTGCTACCACCTGGGATGAATCTTTGCCTCTTCTTGATGTCAGTGCTGACTCCTTTTTGTACCAGTGGAGGACTTGCTTTAAGGATCTTTTTAAAGAACAATTTTGTTTTGCAGAAGCAAATCCTGTCTTATTTTAAAAATACCTATATTCTTTAAAATAGTTTTGTCCCCATCTCTGAGTACAGACTGAGCTTTTCTGTCTTTTTTTGCATGCTGGATTTATTTTTTGTTTGTTTGTTTTGTCAGTAATTTTTTTTTACATGAATATTAAAGAAGTCTGTAAGACCAAAACCACTGTTTTCCCTTAGTCTCTCCTTGTCATGAACAGCAGCTACTAACTTTTCTGCTCATCTAAACTCACCCCAGCTTTGGGTTCTGCAGAATCTTGGGAGCAGTATTCTTGGGAGCAGTATGTGCAGTTGAGGGAAAAAATAAAATATGAGACCTTTCTTTTTCCTTTGTAAGATATAGTTAGTTATATGTGGAGACAAAATATCAGTGAAGCAGATAAATAAGCATTAGGGGGCCCCAACTCACTGATGCAATGAAATTAGAGGTTGCTAAGACACTGGGCTTGCTGAGGAATACAGTTCAGTTCAGCAAGTGCATTGCTCTTTTTGAGTTTGAGGCCGCTTTGGTCAGGCCAGCATCTGCTGCTTTCAAGGTAGCAGTTAAACACTTCTAAATACTTCATTGTTCTTAGGAGGGCAAAAAAATTTCTGGTATGCTTTCACTCCCGCCAGCCTCCACTGGAAAGGGGCTGAAAAGCACAGGAATGTTTAATTTAGATAGGAAACACATAAGTGGTGGTTAGGTAAAGGTACACAGAGTAACGAAAAATACAGGAAAACACCCAGAAAAAAAATTGAAATACAGGTTTCTGATTGTATTAGAACATTAAAAAAAAAAAAAAAAAATAGTGCACACACGTAAAATCACAAGGAAGCACCTTTGAAAGCTTTCTTTTATTTTTATGCAACACAAATAGTCTGACAAACTCACCGAGCCAGCTATCTCTCCGTTTCACTTTGATGTGTACAAGCGTGTAGATGACAAGATTGTGGGCAGGAGCATTATGGAGAGGCTAGAGAGCTGAGACAGAGCTGTACCCAGGAATTCCTCTCCTCAGTAGACTTCTAATCTTCCTGCATCAGTTTTCATTTCCTTACCTCATCCAAAAACCGGAAGTATGAAAAATTTTAATGCAGCAAACTTTACCAAAAAAAAAATCAAATTCCAAAGCAGTGAATTATTTCTTTATGAGCCTGTTTGTGGTGAAACAACACCTGATATTAGAGCTGCTCCCCTCTGTTTCTGGCCAGGTGGTGGCTGGAATGGGCACCACCAGGAGCTGCGGGCATTGTGCATGAGGGGAATGGCAGCGCAGGGAGAAGCAGCAGCCACAGCCACAGAGCTGTGCTGCCTGATGCACATGGTGCTTCCCCATCTTGGGACATGGACTCTTTTCAGCCCAGCTGATCTGTCTCCTGAAAGGCCTGCAGCTGAAACCACCTCCTTAGAGAAAGCTCTGGGTCTTCATTGAGAACAAAGCTCCCATTTGCAGAGTTTCCTTTGCAGCCCTGCAGGCTAAAATAATGAATAAATAAATTATGATACTCTAATTATTTCTTGGACTTTGAGGAAAAAGTGAGATCCAAAGGAGCCCCCAGGATAACTCAACATTGTCTCTGTGGCAGCTCATTTTGTTCTAGTACTGTTATGTCCCAATGCCCACATGCAAAGGACACAATGCCACATGCCCCCATGCCACATCCACAGCCTGCAGTGCTAAGAGAGAGGGGACACTTGATCTGGGGAGCACCCTGGGGCCACCCACCCAAAACACAGCCTCTGTAGCCCTTGCTGTGCCTGGGTCCCCCAGCACTTCAGGGAGGCACTTTAAGCTGAAGGGTGTGGATTCCAGCTCTGAAACTCAGCACCATGTGCATAGCTGAGCTGCTCAAAGAAGCAACACGCTGCTTTCACCTGGTCACTATGAAGACAGAAACTCGTGGAGGGCATGGTGCTGTGCCAAGGCATGCAAAGCAAAGACATCTCCATCCTGCCTGGCTGCAGTGTGAGAGGAGCAGTTAAGTATTTTCTGGGCTGAACTGGACTTGCTGGTTTGACCAATCACAGAGCCACAAGTAGCTTTGTGACTCCAGAAGTCTTTGGCTGAGTAAAGCCTGGAAATAACAGGAATACTGTAGATCTCTGCCATTGTTACTGCTAAGAGGGGGAAGACCCCGCCCTCTGCCAATTCTTTTGCCTTTATTGGCAATAAACTGCGAGCAAAGGATGCATTTGGTAGCACTTGCAGAGTCAAGGGAGATGAGTCGGGGAATTTGTGATTGGTGATGTGTGTGGGTGCATGTGTGCCCACATTCAGGAATAGTTTTGTTTCCATAAATTTGAACATCCTCCCGTTTCAGAGGAGCTAATTAAATATAGGCTTGTCTAATAAAGCAAATGCTGAAATGGCTGTGTGTATTATCTGCCAGAAGAGCTCTAGATAGGCTCTTTCTGAGCTTCTGCAGCACTTACAAGTATATGAGAGCATGGCAGATTTGCATGGACTTTGACCAAGGGAAGCAAAGACGCATATCTGAACCTACAAATTGGACTATGAGATAAGAACTCTCCTGAAATCTATATGCAATTAAAAGCCCAATCTTCCTTCCTATAGTGACAAGGTTATTGCTTTTATATAGCTGAACAGAGATGAATGAGTCTACGGATTAATAGCACTAAGATTTATGACACTGTGCTTGCCCAAAATATTATGGGAGAATAGCTCTCTGGGTGAGATATTTCAAGCTGAATAAATTTGATAAGATTTTTCTTTTTCTTTAGTTTTTTTTTTCTGCCTGGTATTATTTGTGAGAGTTGTGCTGCATTCAGAGATTGTTAGTGCTGTGGTATGAATATCTACTAATTGTCCCATGCATATTTATGCTTTATAAACGTATTACTGTCCTGGACAGTTACCAATAACTGGATACCCATGAAGACAAATGTCATTAAGAAAAATAAATCAGAAAATACACTGTTCTGAAGAGCATGAAACTCCAACAGCATTAAACTCTTGGCAAGGGCCTGACCAATGATTTCAGTGTAGCAGTACTGCTTTGCCCCGATGGGAAGAGGGTCATGTCTATGCCCCAAGGATGTGCTAAATGGTATGGCTCTGTTACAGTACCTGTAAGCTGGATGCTGGTTGTGCAGGCATCAGCTGGGGTAGTAGTTGTAAAACCAACCCTCCAATTTGCAATGGGAATGCAAAAAGCCCCTTTTACAGAGGGAAACCCTGATTTATGTGGTTGACCGGTTCTTTATCTTACTGTCTCTGAACTTGCTTTACTGTTTGCAGGGGCTCCTGGGAAAAGCCAAAGGAGTTACTTCTGGTAAGAAAAAAGGTGAAAACCATGGAAAACCCTCTATGCTGTGCTGAACTGAAGACAAGGTTGAAAAAAAATAGGAGGAAAATAAAGATCTGTGGGAATTGAAGGGGAGCAGTTTGGGTATGGGAGGGATGGGGATACAGGCCTGAGTGGCGGATGCAGGGCAGGGCAGAAGGGTGAGGACTGGGCTGCTTCCACTGGAGGAAAGGTAAAACCAGGCTCAGGAAAAAGTATGGGTATTGGACAGGCCTTGCTCCTCTAAACCATGCCGTGATGCTAGGATTGCATTTTCCCTCTTTTAACAGAACTTCCAGATTTTTTTAGCTTTTCAGGAAAACCCTCTGGGTGTTAAGCAGCATGGACGGGCATGTGTGCTCCAGCCCATGGACCAAAACTGCTCCACCACTCGCTAGCAAGCTGCAGGCTGCCGCTACAAAGAGAGTCGATTGACTCTGCCAGCACCAGACCCCAGCCCAGGGTTGCTGTCTCACAGGGAGCAAGGGCAGAGGTGCCTGAGCTGGGACAGCTTTCTTATCACCCCTCTCTTAGGAGCAGGTTTCCTTATCACCCCTCTCTTGCTGCTACCTCCACCTCTAATTTGCTACAGGTAAAAAGCTCATTTATTTTTCCTAGTAACCAATACAAATGCTCTGAAAGAAGTGAAAATATCCTTCCTTTAATTTATTAAATGCAGTATTTGTTACAACGGAAACTGAATAAAAAGAACAACAGCTGTTAAATGAAGCATGAAGTAAAACATCTGGCAAAAGAATTGTAAGGAATGAATAACAGCAAACAGGTATAGAATTCAGACGTGAATAAACAGAAAATGGAAAAAGTCCTTTTTAAGGTTTCAGCTCCAGATCCCCATTGTATGGGTGGGTATAAGCACACGGGTGAATGTGCACATACCAGGAGACATGGAAATCTGCAAAATATGGGGGATTTTCTGCACATTTGTGAACAGTTTGGAAAAAAAAGGAAGGCATGAAAGTACTTTTGCTGTTCAGTAAAATGAAATTAATTCACACTGTCCTGCTCAGCCCTGGTTGGGCTTTTTGCTGCCTAGCATTAAAACCTAACTGGAAATTTTAGAAATAAGCAATGGTAGAAGTCTGAATGATGGTGGAAGGAGCTGGAGAAGAGAAATTGAGAAATGGCAGTATTTCCTCTTGCATTTTCCAAAAGTTCTTATCCTCTTTGGTGTGATCTGCAGCATCTGTCCAGGGAAGACTCAACCTTCCTGAGTTGTCTCAGAGAGACACAGCATCGGTGTCATCTCAAAAAGAGAGGCAGACAGAGCCCAAGATCAGCCCTGGAGAGGCTTCGGAGCAGCTGCTGCCTGTTCCTGGTCTTGTGGCTCCATCCAGTGGCTGCTGGCAGAGGACTGTCCCTTCCCTGTCACCATCAAGTGCCGGCTCCACCAGGTCCTCCAGGGAGGCAATTTCCAGGTTACTGCTCTCACCTGTAAAGTGGAGAAGAGCACAGGGGGGAGTATCAGGGCCAGACCCACAATCACATTTGCACCCTGTGACCTCTTGTATTGCTCCCAATTGCATGAATACTGGTATTTTCCCCCAAAGAGGGTGAACAGACACACATTAGGGGAAAGACAGAGGTCTGCAACTGGATGAAGGGGCCAAGGGCCAAGTCTCTGCTGCTCTAAGTTTGAACTCCCTGCACAGAGACTATGCCCTCTGGTACTACTGATGGGTAGGATCTGAGAAGAGGCTATGACACGCCCTTTTTTTTAAATGGAAATGATGTCAGAACACATCCCTGTGGCCATTTACACAAGATACCTGGAGTTTCTTAGAGGACTGGCTGGTTATGAGTGATGTCAAGCTCACAGCTGGGAAGAGTGTCACTCCACTGGGTGGTCTCTGTGCCACTGCACCCAGGAGTTTCTCCAACGGTCTCAACAGCATGGGTGTGGCTGTCCCTGTGCAGGGAAGAGCAGGTTAAACAGGGAGCCCCAAAGCATTGTGATAGCACAGCTGGGTGAGAAGGGAGAAGACCACCAGGCACCCCAGGGTGAGCTGGTTTCTAAATAACTTAAACTCACTAGCCCTTTCTAGACCTGTTCCCATGGGACTGTTTCAGGAAGCAGATGCTTTGTGCATGGGATAAACCATGGGGGTTTCCCTCACTGAGCAAGCACTTGGGTGGGTAACTGCCTGGTGTGTGCAAGGATGCTGGAAGAAACCTTCATCTGCACGTGCAGCCCAGGCTGGCGGTGTGTGACACATCACTGACAGATCTTTTTGGCCTGGGACACACCACACTATATGCAGGGAGTACCTACTGCTGTCTTCCATTAATGCATGGGTGAGAAATGCTTTGGAGGTCTGCAGGGTGTCCCAAGGAGTCCTCGAGGGGCTGTGGATGTCTCTGCTCTGAGGAGCGAGCAGGGGGATCCCTGAGGCCTCAGGCTCTACTTCATCTGGTATCGCTGTAAGCTGTGACCCACAAAGGGACCTGGGGCTCTTTGGGCGTTGAGCTGGAAGGCAATATTGAGAGCAAGGAGAATCACCACCCGTCTCCTGGTAGTCCTGTGGGTCACCCTTATGGGAGCCACGTGGCCCACCTGACATGGGGTTCTATAGACAAAGGGGGAAAAAGGGATTTGCAAGCACTGCCAGACCTGTATTTTATTCTGCTGTGGCTTTTGGGGACAGCAGTTGGTTTTTCCTGAATATGTCAGGCCAGCTGGTGTGAGCTCAATATGCAGATAGCAATTGCAGAGACTTGCATCACCCTTTCATACCCTTCTCTCTCTTGTTGCCCCACTGGGTAAAGGGACAGCATCCCATGGCCATCAGTGGGTGGCCACAGGGCCTCACAGTCAGTATCTAGAGAGGACAGGAGTTCACCTCACCTGAGATGATGGAGAACTGAGAAGCACTGTTGGGCTTCTTGAATTGCTTGGCTTTCTCCATCAGGGCTCCGACGAACTTGTCCCGCAGGTCAAGGAGACCAGGAAATTTCTTAGATCTCTGTTGCCACTGAAGTGTGACCTGTGCCTGCAGTCTTTTGTAGGTCTGAGGGGAGATTGTCTTTGCAACCTAAAACAGAGGGCAGATGAGGAGTCCAACGTTGTCCTCGCACAGCATCAGGTAGTGCACCCTTGGCAGCACACCTCAAGAGCATTCTGCAAGCTCCAAACCCTGTCCAGACCCCAAGGAAGCTCTCATCACCCCTGACACCCACTGTTTCCTCAGCACAATGTATACCATGCAAACAGCCCACATTTGCAAAGTCCTCATCTGCTTCAGTAAATGACTGCTGAAGAGTAAATCTCAGCTATCTGGGGCAATTTCTAGGCCACAGGGGAACTGCACTGTCTTCTCTTGGGAAATATTTCAAGCTTGTGGAGGGCTTGTGACTACGGATGTCCTGGGTTTGTAGAGATGGAAAATGATAAGAAGTGAAGGTTGAGGGGAGTGTACACCACTGGCTCTGCCTTTGAGCACCTGCACTGCTTTTGACAGCACCTCAGTGTTCCCAAATAACTTGCCAGGGACAGGCGGGACACGCCAGGGCTGCAGCTTCTGTGAAAAGAACCCAGGAGTGCTGCTTTCTCTTTGTGCCTTCGGGACTTGAAACAGAAACGCTGCCTAGCTCAGAAAGATGGGTTGGCAGAGCAAGGCTGGTGCCCAGCAGCAGTGCCCGCTGCCTGCCTGCTGGCCGCCCTTGCACCAGCTCAGCAAGGTGCTAGGTGGTGGTGTTGCATCGCCGGCAGCTCGGGAAGAATCGCAGAAAGAGCTATTTAAGATGCTTGGCATGTAAAGGATTTGGATAGTGAAAGACCCCTCAAAATCCCCGTGAGACGGGCTGCTCTGCCCTCAAACACCCTCCTTCCCTAGAAGAGAGGGAGCTCTGGGTAGTGTAGCATATGAAAGGCTGCTTGTGAGAGAGATTTGTTGGAGGGATACTGATAATCAGCCTCAATGGTGGGAGCACAGTGGCTTATTCACTGTGCTACTGTGTAGTTCTGCCTCCACCTTCCCATTTGCCCCTCAGAATGTGATTGCTCCAAAAGGGGAATTTGTTTACACCATCTGTTGCTGTTTTGGTTGCTTCCCCCCAGGAAAAAAACACAACAAACCAAACAAACAAAAAGAAGCAACAGTTCAGAGCAGTCTTTGTTTCCCTGCACTGGCTCAGGGCTGGCATTGCAAATGGCACTGAAAAAACAGACTTACCCTCTTTATCCCCATGCTCTCCAGCTTTTCCTCCAGTGCTTCCTGCTTCAGGAGGTTTGGATTTCTCTGCAGCCCTTCCAGCAACCTCTGCTTGCTATCCAGGGTGGCCTCCTCTTCTGGAGTAAAGGTAGATGCTGCTACCAGTGCAGTCACTCATAGGTTGTGCCCAGGGGAGCGGGCTGGTGGGACCCTTCTCTTTGAGGACATGGGTCCCAACAGTCCCAGGGTGAGCAACTGGCTGCCCTCAGCACACTACATCCCTCTATGAAGAGACAACTTCCTCCTCTAATTTGATTAATTCCAGCCACAGGTTTTACAAAATCCCCCCTGCAGCCCAGCAGCTGCCTGGGACAGCTTTCCCAGGTGAAGCACTAGTAGCAGGGCTAGTCCTGGTGCTTTCACACTCCGCACAGCCAAGAGGGGACCAGTGAGCTCATCCTCTCAGTGAACCCACCACTTCCAGCTTTGCCCAGCACCCCTCGTCCTCACTGCACAACACTCCAAGCCAAATGCCAGCCTTAATCCTGGAGCTCTTGGGATAGGGATGGTCCCAAATCTGGTACTCACCTGGTGACTCTTCATCAGCCACAAATTTGGTCACCTCCTGGGTCACTGCAGAGAAGAAAGAAGGGTCAGGATCACAGAATTTCCTAGATTGGAAAAGACCTTTAAGATCATCGAGGCCAATCATTAACCTAACACTTGACAAAACCATATCCTTCAGCACTATGTTTACGTGACTCTTAAATACCTCCAGGGATGGGTACTCAACCACCAGCTGGAGGATGTCAGTGGTCAAACAGGCTTCTGCTGCTCCTCAGGGCTGGGGCCAACCACATACCCCTTTGCTATTTGCTCACAGCCATCTCCAGTTTATGGTATTGTTCTTTTCTGAGCAGTAGCACCTGGCCAGGTCTGTGCCTGCACTGCAAGTATTAGGGAACTGAGAAGTCCCTGTTTTCTTTCCCTGGCACTTGATTATAGAAGACCCAGAGTGTAAAGAAGAAACCACAGCATGCTTCATCTCATTTTACCCAAATAGCCACTGGCATCATTATGGAGGAGGCATGGTCATCCACGTTCTTTGAGAGCTCTGAAAGCTCATTCCTTTGAGCTATGACTACAATGCAAAACCCACCCAAGAGACACGTGAGCTTTGTGCCAGCAACCAGAGCTGTGGCATATGCTGTTGCAGCAGACAGTCAAGGGACTGGAAAGTATCTGCTCCACAGTTTCATGTGAGAGGACATGAAGGCAGCTCCCTGGAGAGGACTCCATGGCATGCTTTTGTAAAGGGAGACAGAGAAGACCTTCTGATCTGAAGGGCTGTTAGCTATCAAAAACTTATCTAGACCACAACTGATTCACTTAAAAAATGCAATCATTACCTTCAGATTTGCTTGCAGAGAGCAGCTTGATCTGAAAGAAACAGACTGCCTCATCGTCCAGAATTGCTATCTACTGCTTTGCCAAATTCTACCAAAAAAATTCTGCCAGTTTGTTCACCATCTACTTTTGGTACAGGAGATTTCTCAAAGTGTCACAGTGGAACACTTTGCAATAACCCATTCTGACTGAACTTGTAAATTCCTCCTCAGTGTATCTGTTTTCGGGAAACAGAATTAGCCTGTTTTGAAAACGATACACGGTCAACACTGACCAGCCTTGAAGCACAACAGTCTGCTGCCTTCCGTGCTGCCCTGCTCTCACTTCAACCTACATCACCTCCAGAGGTGCTGTTCGCTCATTTCCCTGGCTGTGTCCTAAGCAATAATTAAACAACTACAGTTAAAAGGCATCGTTTTCAATCGGTGAAACAGTTTGATACTGTGCTTGGTCTCTAGCTAGGGATTTGCTGCTGCCCCACGTCACAATTTCCCCTCCTCTACACCCAACCTGCCACCTGGATGATACTTCATTTAAAAAAAAAACCCAGATCTTTGCTGAGAGCAAGCTGGTTTGCACTTACCACAGCTCTGGGTGAAGCCGGTGTCCCGCACAGGCTGAGCGCGCCGGGACACGGAGCAGCGATCGGGGGTTGCTGGGCGGGCTGGGTACCGTGGCAACGGCACTCACGGTCAATCCGCTGCCCTGCACACGCCTCTGCCTCCTTCCATAGCCCGCAGCTGCTTCCCTAGCTCCGGCAGGAGGAGAAACAGCGGCAGGAAACCCAGGGAAATAACAGCATTATCATTAATAACAGCACGGTGCAAGAGAGCCAGGCTTTCCCAGGCTCTCCTCTGCGAACTCTCGGGAAGAGGGGGCAGTGGTTATCGCTGCCTCTTTGCAGCAGGAAGAGTGCCCAAATCACCTTCCACCCGCCTCCCAGTTTCAGGCCCCCAAAATGCTGTTTGCAATTGGGAAGTTCCAAGGCTCCCGCTTGCAGTCCTTCAAGACCCAGCCCCAACAGGCACCCAGGGTACTGGTGACACGGGCAGGGCAGAGCAAGGGCAAGGGGTTTGCCAGGAGTTCTCTGAGGCTGCACAGGGTGGAGCCAGTTAATGCTGGTACTACAGCCAGTGCCTTTTGCCAGCCTATGAACATTTTCCATCCCCTAGGACTGTTTTTCCAACCCTACACCAGGATCTCTGCTACCTTCACTGCCAGGTTGCTTCAACTGCACAGTGCTTCTCCTGTCCTTGCAAGGCTGGTTTGCTCTCAGGCCAGCTGAGCAGCACTGAAATCTACTGCAAAGCCTGCAAAGTTCTCAGAGACAGAAGGGCTCCTCCTGCCCTGCATGAGCCCCTTCACATCTCTATCTCTGCCCCTCTTGAGTTGGTTTAATCAGCTTGTCAAGCACCTATATACCTTTTTGCCTTCTGAGAAATGCGCTCACAATTAAATAATTTATGCTGGGACAAAAAATAAATAAATCTGTGGAGCAAAGTTTTATTCACAGTGCTGGGTGCATGCCTGAGTGGCTTCATGCACCCTGAACCCCCTGGCTTTCAGGTATTTATACTGGTTTTGAGATTGATTGTTGCATTTCTTTCTGGGCAGCAACACCCTGTCCCTTCCCGCTCCTATGCCCATGTGTGCACCTTATAGCCTTTTTAGTATCTGGGTAGTGATACCCTTGTCCTGATCGTGCATGCACCTTAAAGTCTCCATACTATCCGGGTAGCAACACCCTGTCCCTTCCCGCTCCTATGCACACGCATGCACCTTATAGCCTTTTTAGTATCTGGGTAGTGGTACCCTTGTCCCGATCACGCATGCACCTTAAAGTCTCCATACTATCTGGGCAGCAACATCCTTTTCCCACCCGCAAAGTTCCCATGCTCCAGCCCCAATACCAGGTCCTGGAACTTACAGACCTTCCATCCACCGACAGTGAAACTTAAAACACTTCGCCCCCTCCAGGCCCATACCCATCCTTTCCATATCCACTTAAACTCACTTACCTGAAGCAAAATCAACCATCCTATTTATTGCAGCCTGTAATCCTATCTCCCCCAGGGGCCTCTCCCTGTTGCATGGAAATACTAAGGGTCAGCACCTGCTCTGAACCAGTCTGGATTGACCTAGGTGGCTCTTTTAAGCACTTTTTAGCTCTCTATCAGCTTTTACCTACCTCTCTCTTCTTTCTCACCCTCCTCTCTCTTATTCCACTGCCTCAATATGGCAGAAGACAGGAAAGCCTTGATGCAGGGCTCCAACTAACCTCAGAATAAATCCCACACTGATGCAGACAAGACATGAAAGCCTGTGGAAATGGCTGTGGATCAGTATGACATTGTAGGCAGACACAATTTCCCTGTAGGGTTGACTTATTTTTTATCTTTTTCAGTGATTACCTAACGCCACCAGATCAGCAAGCCCCTTTCCTTTGGGGCTGGTACAGCCAGAAAATTTCATTACTGTAATTATTGCTGGTACATATATTGTTATCAGCACTGCAATGTCAAAGAACCTGATTCACTGCATCAAGCATAGTATACATATATACACGTGAATACATATACATATATACACATATGTGTATGTACGGTTGTAAATATAGCCCTGACTCACAGCTGCATGTAGACCTGTTTGGTGATGGTGCATGGTCCCTGCAGGTGAGGTTTTGTTGCCTGAACTAACCCCTGCTTGAGAGGAGTGGGTTGCAGAGGCCACTAATTAAAAGTCCCCTAATGATCTATTGCACACCCTGGGGGTTAGGCTGTGTTGAATAACCTTGGCAACATGAGCAACGTCTTCATGCACCAAAGCCAGCTGTGTTTCATCTGGCTGCCAGTACCAACCTGCTTCTTAGCAGTATGGCTGCGATTGCCCCTTTGCCTGCTTCAGGCATGCCTGTGGGTGCTAGAGCCTACTGGTGTTTCCCCTCCATTTCTTACAAAATGCTGTGTAAGATCTCAGACAATGCAACCATTGCTTCAGCAGGATGTTGGTATGGTGAAACCACTGCATTAGGCAACCTGGGAATCCAGCTACAAAGATTTATTTCTTCTCTTCAGTTTTATTTGCATTTGCCTAGGGCAGGTCCTCAGCTTGTGTAAAGCATTAAAAGTATTTTGACTTCCAAGTTGTAATGTAGTGCAATACCAGCTGATGAGATGGAGTTGCTGGCAAAAGCCATCTTTATCACCCACAAGGGAAAAGTTGTTACTCCTTCACTAGGACTGAGATTTTGCTCACTGGGTGACAAGGACATCATCCTAGGGAGGTGCAGGTCCATTGCAGAGGTACCAGCTAGCACCACCCCGCTGAGAGCTGAAGGCGGTCACCAGCACCTTTTCCACTCCACTGTGCAAAAAACCAGCTCTGCTGAAGTGCTGGTAGAGTTGGGTCTCAGCATGATGGGCTTTCACTTTCCAGGTTGGCAGACTGTGTGTTTGCTGTCCCAGCCCACAGTTGCTGGGTTGGGCTGTTGCATGGTCCTTTTCTCTGCAATCCTTAGCCTTTGGCAGGGAAATCTGTCATTGTTTCCTTCTCCACCCTTCCCTTCCACAACCCTGGGGCCCTCCACACCTTTCTCAAGGCTTCTTCACTCCTTTTAAAGTCCAAGGGTGCCCTAGGTGCCATCATCCCTCTGCTCCCCTGTTGATCTGGGATCCTGCAACCATTGGGCGACACCTTACCATGAAGCAGAGAGGTGTTAGGAGACCCAGACTCTGCTCATGACCTGCTCAAGCAGCTTCCCTTTCTCCTCTGACTCCTTCCCAAAAGCAGCCATCACCTCCCTCCCTTTCTCAGCTTCTCCTCTCACAGTAAAATGTGATCTTATGGGGCTCATACAAAGCACCAGTAGCTTGCTCGGGCAGCTGCAGGAGAAAGCCCCCACACAGGACCTTCACTGAGGTCAGATGTGCTTGCTGCTATCAACCCTTCTTTACTAAAAGTCCCTACAGTAAACAACAGACAGGAGAGAAAAATGAGACAGGGTTGGACCTTATTTGCAGAGCAGCCACTGAGTACCACAGCAGACTTCCCCAGAGATATAAGCACTCCTCCATGTTGGCCCGTCATGCTTTGGCCCCCAAACTGGAATTGATCCCACTGGAAAAGGGAACAAGTGTTTTCCAGTATATAGATGATATCCTTATAGGGGGAGAAAACACAGAGGAGATTAGGGTGACCCAAAACAACATAATTTCCCATCTAGTGGGCATAGGATTGACAATCCTGCCTGAGAAGATGCAAGCCCCTGCAAGTGAGGTGAATTTTTGGGGAATTTGGTGGAAGAGAGGAGTAACCTGCATCCCACCAGACACTCTCTCTTCTTTGGATCTAATTAATATTTCAGATTCAAAAAAGCAGTTGCAACACATTTTGGGCCTGTTGGCATTTTGGAGAAAACACAATCCAGATTTTTCAATCCTTGCTAGGCCCCTATATGATTTGTTGCAAACCCAGTGGGAGTGGTCACAGCTACAGGATGAAGCCTTGAGCAACCAGTGTTTGAGGCAACTGCATACCAGGCACTAGGCCTCATTCACCCCTCAGACCCTGTCCGTGTTGAGTGGGGATTTGCAAAAGCTGGACTATCTATCCATCTCTGTCAGAAAGGCCCAGAGGGATCCCCTCGGCCTATCGGGTTTTATTCTCTTAGCTTTAAGGATGTGGAGAAAAGGTATACGCCATGGGAAAAGGGCCTGTTTGTAGTTAGTTCGGTCTTGAGAGAGACTGAACGAACCGTTCAACAACAGCTGATAATACTCAGAGGTGCTTTCAAGGTTATCAAGCCCACCTTGGCAGGGACCCCACCTCCTGACGGGTGGGCCCACAGGGCATCTGTCTGGAAATAGTACACTCAATTAGAACATTATTGCAACATTTTTAATGTGTCTGAGGGAGCTCAAAAGCTGTTGCCTGTCCATGAAAAGACAGATGAGGAAAAGGAGACTGATGGACTCCTTTCTGTAGTACAGGTGGCCCCCCCCCCATTCTCTGGGCAATTGCAGAATGTGTGGTTTACAGATGCTTCTGCTAAAAGAGAAGGAAAAGCAGTGATAGAATCATAGAATCATAGAAACGTCTAGACTGGAAAAGACCTGTACAATCATCTAGTCCAATCATCAACCTAACACTACCAAGTCTACCCCTCAAACCATAACCCTCAGCACCCCATCTAATCGGCAGTTAAACACCTCCAGGGATGTGGACTCCACCACTGCCCTGGGCAATCCATTCCAATGCCTGATAAACAACAGGCAGGAGAGAAAAATGAGACAGACCTTACCTGCAGAGCAGCCATTAAGTAACACAGCAGAGACTCAGAAATGCTTCTCACCTCAGCTCATCTGCAAAGGGAGCTCAAGCAGGTCAAGTGTCTTCCACTCCCCCATCCTCATCCCTCCCATGGACACAGCCCTTGGTGAGAGAGGGGAGCCTGTAGAGTCAAGCCATGGGACAGAAAAATGCAAATACTTGCTTGTTGCCAGGGACAGAAAGATAAATTAGAGAGGACGAGGACAGGAGTGGAGTGATGAATATGGCTGGTGAAAGGAGGCTGGGAGCAGCTGGGGGCTGTCTGAAGCTGTGCATGAAACAGGGAGGACTTCTGGGCTATAACCCTACTCTCCTCGCCTGCATCCCATCAGCCCTGGCAAGTCAAAGTTATGGAGGAAAAGCATGTCCCAGTGCCATAGGCAGGCAAAACCTGCTGTAAGGGAGCAGGCAATGAGGGAAGGAATGCTAAACCAGTTTGGAGCACTGGGGCATGAAACTCATGGCCCCGGGCTGAGCCATGAGAGCTTCACCCTGGGAAAGGGAATGGCAAAATATTCCCCCACACCACGTTGCTGCTCTGACAACTCGCAGCACTTGGCTTGACACCACCTGACCTTACACTGGTGCAGCACGAGTGACTTCAGCAGTTACTGGTGGGCGGGGAACGACACAGGGGACTGGGAGGAGACTCAAGCCCCATGTCTGAACACAGCATGAAGTGCACATAAACCCTGTGTGAAGAGAGCTTTCTTCTCCAGATTAATCCCACCATGATTTCTAGCTGTGAAAACCAGGCTGCCGATTGCAGCATGCTCATGAACTGCTGTGTTTACAGAAGATAGCATTGTGGAGATGGCAAACATTCGATGACGGGCCACCAATCCACCCCCGCCTTTCTGCTCCCAAGTTAGAAACAGCTGTTCAGACAGACTCAGAAGATATTTGCAAGCTGGGCTCCTTTTCAGGAGGCTGGGTGGATTACCGTTGCCCTGGGAAAAGAGTAAATGCAAGGGGATGCATTGCTTTCCTGCAGGATAAAAGTCACTGGGTGCCCTGTTGGGATTAAATGCAGATTTTCGCAGCGCTGAACAAGGGTGACCCATGCTGCTGCACCTCATTTCCAGGGTAGTTGAACCGCATTTATTTTAAAGGGATTTGGGAGTCCTGGAGGGCCATCCCTATCCTTTCTTGGTGCTTCAGCATCTCTTTTCCAGGGGGAGTTGTGACCCTTTGCAGCCAGAACAGACCTCAGAGGATGGGGCAATGCAGCCCCTTCCTGGAAGGAGCCAAAGTAAAAGTGCAGGAGCACAAGCATTTGAAAAGCAGGACTAAATTTTCCAGGGACTTGCAGGGGAAAGCAAGCTCAGGGGAATGTTAGTTTATTAACTGTTTTATTTTTACTTGCACCAGTAAGGTCCCTCTCAAAAACGTAGGGTGTAAATTTCATGTGAGAAAAGCACAGATTAATGAAAAGACAGTGGTTTGGGCTTCTCTTCATTAGCAATTGCTGTCAAAAACAGTGCAAAGCCTATTCTGTTTGCAGCTTTCCTGACATAGGTAGCTGCTAACAGCACCAAGAGGTGCAGAGATGAATCTTCTCCCAGGAGGTTATGTACCCCTTCAGGAACTTTTCCCTTGGAAAAGCTCACTAGTAAGGCCTGTAAGTCCGTTTGATTCAGGAAAATTTGGTTTATGAGCACCTATAAGGAAACATAACTGAGGCAAAAGTCACTGGAGGCTATGTTTGATGGATACCCATCGCCATTCTGTACATGCTCCTTAGTGTCACAAGTGTGCAGGGATGGTGGTTATGAAAAGGTCTTTCTTCTTTCTACAAAGCCAGCTGCTGACACCAGTAGTGACTGTGTTTTGGGCCCAGGATGGGGAGGGCTGGAAGGATCCTTACACCATGTCATGTAGCATCCTCAGAGTGTGTGAAATCCCGCAGCTCTGCATTTTGGATCAGGTCCTCATACGTGGTGGGGCAGTAGGCTTTGTATAGTTTTTCAGCCAATGTGTTGCTGCCCGCAACCACAGCTTTCCGATTGTGGTTCATGAAGTTCCACAAGTGCAGTGCATAGGAGTGGTTGAAATTGGGGCTTTTGTCCCACACCTTGTAGTATCGGCTCCAGGCTGGGTACGGTATGGGGTAGAAACGCTGAGGATTGAGGAACGAGATGTTCTGGCAACTGTGGTCCTCGGTGCCTTTAAAATCTGTGAGATTGCAGATGGCTTTGAGCATTCTTGTCATTAGAAAGGGCCCCTGGTTCCCCCAGATGTTCCCATTGTACTTGAGAACAAAGTTCTCCATGCAGTCCCAAATAAATTTGTGGTGGGCAGGGAAGCCAAAGATCCCATTGCTGGAGAACTGTGACTTCTGAGCAGCTAAGAAGCTTTCCTCAGGGATGGGCCTGATGGAGATGACATCTGTGTCCATGTAGATCCCCCCATACTTCCAAATTAGTGCCAGTCTGCTGGCGTCGGAGCTGACATGGACCCAGTTCTTCTCCTGCTCAGGGTCTACCTGCAGAGATACAAAGACGAAACAGTGATGCCATCAGCAGAGAACGGACCACTTCCATCCTTTGGGTGCAAATGGAACCATAAAACTGTACCTGCATACCTGCAAATGTCAGTGGCTGCCTTTTCTTCCTTCAGCCATTGAACTTTATTGGAATAAGATAAGGGGGCAGTGCAGAGAAATGCTTTGTTAGTACAAATGAATGCAGGAACATTTCATGAGTGTTTTGATGGAACCGACAATGTTAAATCAATGATACCATGAATCACTGCCTGCTATTTCAGTGGGACACAACCCACTTAACGCACTCCCTGATCACTCCCAGCTCTTTGAAACAGGCTGGAGGGTTTTCATTGGCACTGTTGGTATTCAGAGTCATTTTTTCTCAGGAAGAGGAAGAGTTTGGAGGAAATATGCCTGCCTTGCACAGAGATGGAGCCAAAGAAATTTCACAAAAGCTACTTGCAAACAATTTGTCAGGAACTGGTTTCCAGGGTGGAGTTCACCAGATCCCACCTTGGTTTTGCATATCTTGCTACAAAAGTTGAATTTTCTCTTGTGTCTTATTTACTGTGGGCTCTGTCAATGTGTGACAGCATTAACGAGTGCTCAGATGACTTGTGCAGCATATTTTATTCAGCCAGCTTCTGTTGAGAAAGATTATTAAGCGATGTTTTATCAAAACATGTATGCAAACTGTTTCTAGCAATATTTGTTTGCCAAAGAATCTGATTCTCTAGATAGGGGAGAAAATGCTGATAATGTGTTCAATAAACAGATAGATTAATACACTGCAAAATATGGCAAAAATTAATCTGTTCTAAACAGAAACAAACAAACAAAAGACTAATTTCACATAACTAGTCCTGTGTTCCTTTATTCATTTTAAGTCTGCTCCAGACATTTCCTTCCTCCCTATATGTAACTATTTTCCTATTTCCCTCTTTTCCCCTTATTATAATGCTCACCTGGTTGTACCACTGGAGCAGAGGGGTCTCCTGGAAGACAGTTTCCAACTGGAGAGGAAAAATGAAGACATTCTTCATAGAAGACAAAAGAGAGAAGGCTGTATAGCTGGAGTTCATCTCCAATGCTGTGTCATTTGTAAGTCCTTTCATGAAGAGGATGACAGGTCGGTCCTGGTAAATCCTGGCAGCAGACTCCACAGAGCAGGACACCAGTGGAGGCGGCTCCAAGCGCTCTGTCGTCTCCAGAAAGATGATGCTTTTGCCAAGGCTCAGGACCTGCTCAGGTGTCAGGAAGCGCTTGGACACAGGCACATAGGAGAAGCAGCCGGACAGCAGGGAGATCTCATACAAAATACCTGAGACAAAGAAGAAGCAGAGGCATATCTGGATTTTCTTCAACATTCTTGCTCTCCGTGGGCCTTTGGTGTCATGCCTCAGATGTGGATGCTATGGAGAGACAATATATGCCAGTGTTATTAATCAGCGATTTTCCTTCTCAGCTCAGCCCTTCTCCCTGACTGCACTGTCTGAAGCCAGCAGCACATTTTCCCAGGCAGTGGCTGCTTCTGGCAGTGCTGACACCCGGGGTGCAGAGTTAGTACTGAGGATGGGGGCGCAGACCAAGGCCACTGTTGGAACTTGGTGGGGGTGCAGAAAGTAAAAGGCTGCACCTGCAGGGAGGAGAGGCCAGGCCAGGTGACCCCAAACTGACCAAGGAGGGATTCCAGCCCATAGACGTCATATTCAGTATAAAACTGAGGGATCAGGAGGGTCAAGCTACTTTGTCCGTGGCTGACATCCAAGGAGGACTCTGTCCATTCTGCCTCCAATCCTGATCTGTGTGTTCCTGAATCCAGCACCAGAATCCAGCTCCTGAACCTGGTTGCCCTCGGCTGCTGGGCCCAGTTTGGGACTTTCCCGGTGCCTGCTCCACAGCACCAGTGGTGACAGTGACATAATTGCCATCAGGGGCTTGGGTTCACTACTGATTTTGTATATACTTGTATATATTCCATTTTATTATTATTATTTTCATTAA
>WUAM01000431.1:123955503-123997593 GCA_024336885.1 Actenoides hombroni | reverse complement strand
ATATTTCGTATAAGGCTGAGGGATCCGAAGGGACTGTGGCTCTTCTCCCCTCCTGGGCAGCTTGGCTTGGCTCAGGTCCTCTTTCGGTTCCTTCCTCAGAGCATCCAAGGAGGACCCCATCCCTCCTGCCTTTGATCCCCTGTCAGCGTGTTCCTGAATCTGGTACCAGAATCCAGCTCCTGAACACAGCTCCTGTCTGCTGCTGGGCCGTCTGGGACTTTCCCAGTGCCTGCTCCACAGCATCAGTGGTGACAGTGATGTAACTGCCATCAGGGGGGTGGGTTCAACACTGGTTTTGTATATATTTGCATATATTCCATTTTCATTATTATTATTATTTTCATTAAGGCTGTTCCAGTTCCCTTTTCTAATGGCTAAGTATCTCTCCCTTATTCCCTTTCTCTTTCCCTTTGGGAAGGGAGGGGGATTAACAGAGAGAGTCTGTTGAAGGTCAAAGGGGCAGCCCTGACTCTAAACTGTGACAACCCCTAGTCAGGCAGCGGGAACCGACCAGGAGAGGTCTTGCAGAAGGGACATGCAGGGGAAAGGAATGACACAGCTATGCAGTCATTGGATTAGCAGAGAAGGACCAATGGAGAGAACAGGGAGAACAAGGTGAGAAGGATCATCTCCCGCCATGCTAAGGCAAGGACTGCCAATCCAATCCCAGGGCAGGCTGGTGTAGTAAAGTGTTCCCAAGCACTGCAGCATCATGCCAACACATGCTTGTCCATAAGCAGAAGATGTCCAGGGGATGTGAGGAACAAAATGTGCCAATGGAATTAGGTGGCCAAGGAGGCTGTGAGTGCCAGTGAGGGGAAGGTAACTGTGGTGGGTTGACCTTGGCTGGGTGCCAGGTATCCACCAAGCTGCTCTATTGCTCCCCTCCCTTTTCAGCAGGACAAGGGGAAGAAAATAAGATGGAAAAAAAACCCAAAACAACCTCATGGGTCAAGATAAAGGCAGTTTAATGAAAGCAAAGCAAACACCACACACAGAAGTGAAGGAAAACAAGATTTATTCTCTACTTCCAATCAACAGGCAATGAACAGCCCCTTTCTCAGGAAGCAGCGCTCCAGTACGCATAGTGGTTACTCCAGAAGACAAGCAGATGCCTCTCCTCCTCCCTGTTTTCCCTGGCTTTTATTGGTGAGCTGATGTCGTATGGTATGGAATATCCCTTTGGTCAGTTTGGGTCATCTGTTCCGGTTGTGTCCACTCCCAAGATCTTGTCCACTACATCCCACTGCAGGGGGGATGCTGGAAAAACAGCCTTGGTGCTGTGGGAGCCCTGCTCAGCAGTAGCCACAACACAGAGGTGTTACCAGCACCTTTCCAGCCCTCAGTGCAAAGCACAGCACTGGGAGAGCTGCTATAGGGAAAATTAACTCCAGCTCAATCAGACCCAATACAGTAAAGATTACAGTTTTGACATGTCAGCCAAAGCTAAAATGTTAGCATGTAGGCACCAAAGTCTTATCCCATGATGGATTCAGGTCATGCAGGGATGGGAGCTGCGGAAGGTCCAGAAAGAGGCAGATATAAGGATAGAAAGCACTTTTGCACAAGCAAGAAACCAGGACCTACCTGGATTATAGTTCCGACAAATCCACATTTCCAGCTCGTTTGTTTGCCATCACAGTGGAAATTGGACCCCCTTAAAGACCAGTTCACCGGTGAAGACACCCAAATCGTCTGGAACATATGCAAAGGGATTTCTGAAGGCAGGAGATTGATGTGCAGAGGAAAACTGTCTCTGCTGCAGTCTTGCTCTCAGTCCCAGAAAATGTTTGCGGCCAAACAGGACCCACCTAAAGGAACAAAAAAGGGAGAGGTTTTAGGTGATAACCATCTCATGACTGCATCAGCCTGGCCCAGCTCCTCATTCCCGGTCTCACTACAACATGAGCCCATACAGCACCAGGAGTTCCTGCTGGTGAGAGGCAGGATTGAATCTTATCTGCATTGCACTGTTTGACAAGCTTGTGACAAAAGGAAATTCCCTCCTGAAATGCCACCTGGTTGCATCTGAGCAGCCCATATTTGCTTTGCAGAAATCTTCAGTCAGGGTCCAACAGAGGGGAGACACTTTAAATGACAACCCACAGTCCAAGTGACCCCTGGAAGTGTTTAAAGCTTGATTAATTAAAGGGAATGGGAGGAAACATAGCTCTGTGTGCTCAGATAATTAATGAGATGCATTACCATGTCACTCAGACAGAATAAAGATAAGACTGAAGCATAGCAAACCCTATGGAAATTCCCCTGCAAGTGCTGAGCACATGCTTGAAGCTGTGGAAGCTCCTGATCCATTTCTCAGAGCTGGATCTCATCAAATTAAATATTAAAGCAATGACTGTTCCCATTAGTACAGCTTTCCATACCACAGAGCAGATTTTGTTGTTTTCCATTGCCACTGCAGAGGGTTCCTCATTGCACCCTGGGTTCCCATGACGGCATGGGAGAAGATGCCAGGGGCGAAGTGGTGACAAAGCTATAGCCACCAGGCACCAGTGTGGCTGTGGGTATGATCTGCTGGACAAAGCAGCCTGCAGAGGAGGGAATGCAGCTTTTTTATTGTGATTTTTCCTATCGTTCACCTACTTTGTCTCATTGCCCCAGAGGAGCTCCTGGTGTGAGAGGCAGCACCCTGCGCCTAGGGCCTCCCTGCAGATATTGAATTTGGGTGGAAGACAGGGAACAGAGAGCACAAATACAAGCAGTTTGGAAACAGTTTGCTCCCAAGCCTGCAGATAAAGCAGCCTGTGCTGCAGGCTGATGTTCAGACGCAGCATGAATGCCCACTGCTGAGCCCAGCACAACAGGTCTCAAGAAACACCAGCAGAAGTGAGATTAAAATAAACTACATTACTTGAACTACAATATCTCCTTCCATGTTCCCCTCCTGCCTCTTTCTCAGACACATGCTTTTGGCTTACTCCAGCCATTTGAAATAAAACAGAATAAACAGAAAGAAAAAGTCACCCCCTAGCAGCTCCTACACCAGTCTCAGCTTGGCTAGATTTTTAGGCTTTTATTCTTCTTTTTCTGGTTCTAGCTCTGAACTAAACCATTCCTGCTGCTGTTTTTGTCCTGCTGCTCCAGTGCAGTCCAGGGACTGGAGCTCCTCCCTTCCTTACTCTGTTTCTTGCAATTTTAAAATCTCGATGCCACAGTCTTGGCAGAAAACCCAGGATTGCTTTGATTAGAAATGGGATCATCAGGACATTCCCATTACCAGGTTAATATTTCTTCTTTGATGGCCTAAAGATCTGATGTCTCAGGTCTTTATGAGCAGCCTAGCAAAACCAGGCTCACAATAGTTGCTCAAATTTAAAATAGTCTGCAAGGCATTTTATTTGCAAATTGTGGGGAGAGAATAAGAAGGCACTTCGATAGATACTGGCTCTGTGTACGACATTGTGAAAAGAAACGTAAATCTACATCGTCTTATTCTGGGAAATTGTTTTGGTTGGTTGGTTTTCCAAAACCCCTATGTGGCGAGTTATGAATTCTCATCACATTTGACCTGGAGGCTGCTGTTATCAAAATATTCACTTCTCTGCTCAAGTTAAAAGGACTGCAAAACCAAACGTTAAAAATAAATCCCAGCCATTGAATAGATTACCCTGCTGAGTGTGTTGCTTTTCTAGATGCAGCAAACAGCATGCTGGTTTGATGGCCCATCTTGTAAAGATATTTCTTTTCTTGGGGCAATTTCAGTGTTTCAAGTGCAGGTTGAAAACGGATGGGAGACTACAAGAGAGATTACTATTAATGCTAGTGTGCTACAGCACTGTTAACTGCTGTGTGATGATTCCTCCAAGGTGTCTGTGAGACACGTGTGTCGGGAAGGTACACTGGGATTTTTCAGTAAATGCCACCAAAGGGAATATATCAACTGCCAGGGTGCTGCACCCATGCACATCACAGCCTGACCCTACAAATGCTGGGGTCCTGGTCCCTTGGTCCGGGTCAGTGGCAGCATGACCAAAGGGATCCCCTCCCAGGGAAGCCCACCAGGTATGACCAGCCCTGAGGGAATCAGAACACAGGCTCAGCTTGCACAGGGACTGTCGTCTTCTCATTTGCCAAAAGGATTTTTGTAAAATAATAAAAAACCCCTACACCTGCAGCTTTCAGTTTGCACAGCCCTTTAGTTCAAATCTGAGTTCTAGACTGTTTGAAGCAAGTCACCTATATCACAAATCACAGTTTATGCATCACAGGTAAATAACACATGTTACAGTCCTCTGGCTATGCCAAAATCCACCGTCAATGAATCCTCATTCCCATGGCTTCTGGATATCCCTCAGATGAGAGGGATCTCAGAGAGAGACTCCCATCCTCTTGTCTATCCTCAGCATTGCATCTTTCCTCCAAGAACCAGTGGGATTTGCATTTGGGTCTGCACCCATCCACCTGTCTGACTGTTCTTATTTCTCCTGGCAGGGAATAATCCGCAGGGAGTCCCTGTAACACACACAGCATTGCTTGAATCTTGATTTAGGCTGGACATTAGGAAAAACTTCTTCACTGAAAGTGTTAAGCAGTGGAACAGGCAGCTCAGGGAGTTGGTGGAGTCCCCATCCCTGGAGGGATTTAAAAGACATGTAGATGAGGTGCTTAGGGACATGGTTTAGTGGTGGGATTGGCAGTGTTAGGTTAATGGTTGGACTCAATGATCTTGAAGGTCTTTTCCAAACAAAACAATTCTATGATTCTACTATACACCGGTTTATTTTCATGTCTTCATGGAATCTGCTTGAGTAAATTACAGCTACAGTCAATTTAGTTCACATGCATGCACTTTAAAGCCAACTTCCTTACAGATTTAACACCAGGCACATTTGAAAACCTCTTTCAAATGGAAAACCTGTAGAAGAATATATCAAATGCATTGCAGACTGTAATTAATGCAGCCATTCTGACCTCTAGCAACGCATGCAAGCGAAGGGGCTTCTTACCTGCTTTCTGATTCTACAACCTGACATGTTTAGAAACAAAGAAAAACTCACCTCTTGGCTGCAAAAAGCAGGCAAAGTGTGCAGTCTGTTGGGAAGCAAAGCCAAGTTGAACCACACTGGAAGGTATCCACAGCCAACGGAGAGCCCTTTGCTTGTGCCAGAGGAACTGTGCTGCCTCTGCGCTATCTTCTGTCCTGCCAGGGCTTGGAGCAGTCTCATGGCTTACTCTCCACCAGCTCTGGTGTTTGCATTCTTGGTGAACTGAGATAAGGCTGAGCTAGTCTGAAAACGCAGCTAGGGGTGCATTTTCTAAGGAGCAAGCACACAGGAGCACGCAATGCCAGGTCCTTCAGAGCAGCCAAACATGCAGCCGTGCTGCTCTTTGGGGTTCACAAGAGGCAAGTGGGAATGAGCAAAGTGGACACCAAAAGGCAGACCACTTGCACCTTTTAGGGGGTGATGTGCAGCATATTAAGCCCCTCTTTGTATCTAGAAATGAGCTAGGAGGATACTTTGCTATAGGTCAAAGAACAACTTTGCTGGAGTGGCATTGACGGTCTGAATAATTCCAAAGCAGGCAACAACAGGGCCTCCTACACAAATGCATCCCAAATAACATCACATATCCTAAACTGGTTTCCTGACAAACTCAGATGCCTGACCAATTCCCCATTAAAAATCAGACAGGTGGGGCTGTTTGCTGATCCATCAGAGCCTTTGCTTCTCCCCACAACCTGTCCCTAGGACAATGCCTTGAGGGGTACAGGAGCACCATCAGGTGCCCACAGCATTGGCATGACTCACCTCAGATTGGAAGGATCCCCCAGAGCTTTCCTGGCCCTGGGGTCTAAGGGCTATGAACTGCAGTGGCCATCTTGTGCTCAGACAGCAGAATTTGTAAGGGAGAGGTGGAGCTGTAGCACCGAAGAGGTGTCCCCATTGCATTCCTCCTGCAACCCTGACCTGTGCTGGACCAGCACCACTCAGCCCATGTGAGGAGACCAGAGCATCCTTCTGGGATGCAAACCCTGGCTCTCAGTCACCCACAGGAATGAGGCTTTTTGCAGCTCCTCTCCTGCTCTTTTTCCTTTCGCCTACTGATTTTTGGCAAGGCTATATATATATCCAGGGCAGATTTACCAGCAGGGCTTTGTCCAGCCAACAAGTGCCAGCAGCGTCGCATGTTGCACACGTGCAAGCATGGCAAAAACACTTGCCACTCAGAAAACCACCTCTCTCCATCAACAGCAACCACTTGGTGCTTATAAGCCACCACAAAGTGTTCTGTACATCCCCTCCACAGCTTTTGATAGCAGCAAAAAGCCATTCTGCCCGCTCTTGAAAATTAGCCATCAAATATGCCAAGGTGTGCCCATTTGCTCCTGGCAGCTCGGGGGCACCCCACCTTGCCACACTGCAAGGTGCACAGGACCTGCCCCCGGCTTTGTTTGCACTCCAGCATATGTATTTCCTGCTGCGGAGAGCTGGCGGAGGATTCAAGAGCAGCTAATGTCGACACAACCAGGCAGAGCAAACAGTGCCCAGGAAAGCTATCGAGATAGTCAGAGCTTAATCAGCAGATAGCGCCCTTGGCAAAAATGCCAGGAGAACTCCAATTCCAAAGCTGTCCCTTGGGCAATGACGTAGGTGAGGAGCCCCCACGCCCCGACACACCTCTCTTCAAGAAACCCTCTCCTTTGACAAACACCTACTCAGGTCCATCGTTTGCAGCCCGACCTGCAAGGAAACAGGATGGCCAGTGTGCAGCTCCAAAGCTGGGATCTCCTCCAGGGATGAATATATCCCTCCCCAGTGCACATCTGTAGTGTCTGCTGAGCCTAGAGGATGCATTAATACAGGGGCATGCGTGGGAGCAGCCAGCAGCTGGTATTAAAAGTTTCATCCCAGCTTTTGTCTTGCACAGTGTGAAAGCATCTCTGTCCTGCACCAGCTCTCCCCATAGCCTCAATGAGCCACCCCAAGCCCCACACCCTGGAATTAGGAGGGTAATTTTCTATGGAACCAACTCATGCAGAAGGGACAGGGTAAATTTATGGCCTGGAGCAGCCTGTATCACCAACACATAGGGCAGATAATGCTGCTACAAGCCAAAATGCACAGGATCAGTGTGCACCAGAAACTGAGAGGGCTGTGCATGAATACAGGCTGTCCACAGCTCTGGCTGCTTCATGAGAATGTTTGGGAAAGCACTTTAAGGCAGAAATGGGGTTATTTATCTTAGGGGATACTTCTGTCTACCTCTGCACCTCTAAAAAGCAAAGCTCCAGGATCTGGCTGTGCTCTGATCTCCTAAATAAGCACTTTTGTCTCAGAAACATGCTTTTGAGGGATGGACTCATCCTGTCTCTTAATATGTCAGATGAACTGAAGCAAACCTCTTTGCATCCTCTCATTCCCTCAGTTGGATGCCATGAGCTGTCAGCATCTCAGCAGGACTCTGGCCCATCCTCCTGCTCCAAGGTGTGGTGGGCCAGATACCATAGCCATGGCCTTGCCTGCACCTTTGCCAACTCAGCATGTGAATTTGGGTCTCTGAAATCCTGCTGGAAAGGCAGTGGAAGGACAACAAGCAAGCTTACACACACCGATAAGCCCAGTCTGCATGGAGCTGAGGGATGCATTGGTGGATGGGGCACTGCCAGTTTACTCAGACTGAGACCGCTACGTGCTTCACATTCACACAAAAACATTAAATACAGGGAGTAGCCACAATGCTGGTGCTGCTCTGCATTGCCCTCTACAGGAGCCTGTTTTCTGCTTCATTTCCATGGGGAGCTCAGAAAAATGGGAGTCTGCAGGGAGAGCCTGTGCCAGGTCCTGTGGCATCCCCAAGGGCTTGGTGGCATGACCACGTGAAGCAAAAATCTCACCCCTGTGTCTGCAGTAGACTTGAGGCCCCAGCTGCCAGCGAGGTGACTAGTGACACACTAGTGCACAGCCCAGCTTTTCACCGTCACCTTACACTGTTTTGCTGTGCACTTCCAAGAACAGCCTGTCTCAGCCTTCCCTAAAAACTATTAAATAGAGAAAGACAGCAACTAGACCCCCTTTACCTCCTCTGTTCTGGGTTGTGCAAATGACCTCTCTTTGCACATCCTCCATAAACTTCTTAGTGGTCCTTCATAACCATCCTGGTGGCCTTCCTCTACACGCTCTCAGTTTTGCCAGTATCCTGCCCAAAGCTGGACACAGTAGCCAGCTATGGCCTCCTAGGTACCAAGACAAGGGGAGCAAACCCTTCCTTGCCCCAGGGTGCTCAATTTTGAGTAAGACCTCTGGAAGACCACTCTGAATATTCACAAACACAGGAAGAAAAGTGCCTGGATTTGCTCTCTTCATACTCTAATCCCTTTAGGCATCCTACTTGCTGTTGTTAACTGCCAGCATGTATACCTTTTGGTATTTAGTGAAAGCTTTTGTCTTTTTTTAGAACTACGTTGATACAGTAGAAACCTCATTTGCTCCTTTCAAGCTACAGAGAAGTAATAAAAAGAATGCCTTCTTAGTTATTTTACCAAAACTCAAGAGCTGTCACTTGAGAAGCAGTAACCCACTTATACCTTACATGCGTATGGACAGAGAAGTGAAGCTGATACCACCTTGTTATAAATAGAGGGATCCAGAGTTACATCTCTCAAGAGGCAAGGTGGTTGGTCAGCTCAGAGAAAGGCAGGGCCATAGGCACTAATGCATGGTGGGAAAAATATCAGAGGCAGGAATGGAAGGAGATTAATTGTGTCAAATTACAAGCAATTGTAAAGCAAGATATTTGTCCTTAATGGTTTCCATATTTGTATTTCTAACACTTGCAATGTCCATACAGCTTTAGAGATAAAGCAACTGTAACGACTAAAAAGGCAGCTACCATATCTGCAATATGAGAAGAGTTTACTTTTATATGCCTAATTTTACCTTGTTAAGCTTTTTGCAACTTCCCAGCTTGTGATATCATCACTCCCTGCCAACACATGTGCATTATTATAGCCTTCCTCTGCTTTAATTTAGTCAGCCTTTGTGATACTAATTTATACATTGTCATATCAGGACTTGGGGGAACTAACTGATTTTAAGTATTTTCTGCATTGAGCAGCCTTCTGCATTTTTATTTATTTATTTATTTTAAACAGTGTTGTTAACTGAAGACATGATGGTGCCAGTCCAGTATAGAGGGAGATGGTTTTGTTGGGGGTACTTGTAAATCTGCCTTCACATCACAAAGAGTTTTTGTGCTGCTCTATCAGAGTGCAAACACCATTACACATTGGGGGCCTCACTTGGCAAAAATACTTGGTAAAAATCTCCTCCCATTAGAAACAGCTCTGTTTTCACTGACCGGAGCCAGTGTAAACTACCAGTTTACATGCTACAGATTATATTTCAGCCACCGAGATTCAGGCTGTGTCAATTCTGCAGTCCCTGCAAGGCAAAAAAACCCACAAAACAGATCCTATCATGTCTGCATGTGAGCAGGGTGGTCCAGAGCAAATCCACCCAGGTCCTACCCACTGCTGCAAGCCTGGCTTTGCTGTACCCCACTGAGCTTCTGGATGCCAAAGAGAAATGCTGGAGAACGGTAAAAATCCAGACAAACTGTTGCTTTGCCTCTAAGAAAGGGGATTTTTATAACACAAGTGTTTGCGAATGCTCTGTTAGCACAGCGCTCTGAGCAGGTCGATCTGCACCATGCTGATCGCTGCCCTCCCTGTGCCCTGTCCTCAGTGGGGATGGAGCAGCTGATGCCATCCTCTGAATCATACCAGAAGGAGAATGCTGCCTGCACCGCAGGGTGAGCAGGCATGCCCGATCCCACCGCTGTCATTGTGAGCGGGTGGATCCAAACACACAGCAGGGCCGGGAGCTGGGTGCTCAGCAGTGATGGATGCACGTCTGGAGGAAGTTCGTTAGAAAGCTACAGAAAAAGTCTATCAGAAAATCATGCTTGATTTTATTACCATTTTGTGGACAGCCAGCAACAAGAGCTTTCTATATTCATGAATTCATCAGATTCATATTTCAAAAATAATAAATGTTGTTATTATTATTACTGGAATGATTTTCTCTGTTATGTACTGAGTGATTGCAACCACTTACTGCCTCCAGCACAGGAACCACCTAAAGAATAATACAAGCAAATAATATTTTTGTAGTGGTTGCTACAGGGTTGTGTTCAGGTTTTTTTAAGTGAGAAAAGTATTAACCTGAACAACGGCAACAATCATAACAAAAATAAAGTCATTATAAGGTTGTGTATAACACTACCATTTTTTTTTCAGGTAAATTTAGTTTGGGACACATGATTCACACTTCAGTGAGATTTTTCTTGATTTCTTGGAGCTCTGCCTCTAATAACAGCTTCACACATTCTGCCTGCTTTATCTTATGTACAGAGGAAAGAAAGCCAAACAAATCTCAGCAGAATGACTTCCTGATCCAAAGCTTGCACAGGAGGACAAGAAGGCTGTTTGCTGCAAACCCCTTATCAACACCTATGAGCCTGCTTGTTCCCATGGCCCATATGTGCCTCCTTGGCTTCCATGCTTTGGAGGTGGGGCTTTCCCTGCTCATGGGCATCTTCAGTACTTTAGCTTTTTCATCTGTAAATTGCTGTGCATTGACAAAGAGTGGAGAAGATGAACCAAAATGAAGGGATGCACCTGCAAGCTAAATCTATACAACTAATGCATAGGATGGATGGGCTGCAATAGATGGCTTTCCTCCAGCTAGCTGACATCCCGGGGAGTGGAAAAAAGGCAGAAGGGGCTGTAGAGTTGCCTGGAAGGCTCTCCAACGACTGTGCTAGAGCGACCTGGTCTCCCTTCCCATCACAGAAAGGTTTATGGTAGACGTAATGAGTCGCTCTTCACCTTAGTTATTTCTTCCCCATAGTTATCAGCAAGTCCCCTCACTGCCTCTGTCACGCTCCATCCTGACCTCCCTTTCCATGTAATCAACATGGTGCCCCCATCCAAAGAGCTGCCATGACATTGTAACATAGAAAATCAGCAAAACATAAGACTATCCAAGAGGTCCAATCTAGTTGTCAGCGTATTTTGTCATGAGTCCAACAGCATGGATTCAAAAAAGATGGGATTCCACCATGCCAAAACACAACATTTGTCTGAGCATCTGCCAGAACAAAACTAGCAGACTGCTGGGAAGACTGCATTTTCCAAAGCTTTTTTTAGGCATGCACAATGGCAAAGAGTATCACTGTGAGCATCTTATGCCTGTGTGAGCAAGTACCCATTGATAGCTGGGTCATCTGGAGGGGACAAAAACTTAAACGTGCAGCCTCAATGTGATGGCAAGTTACTCTGCTGCCACACTATAATAATCTCAGCACACGACTTCCCAGAATTTGAGATTTTTCCCTGCAGTAAGGTGGAATAATTTTGCAACTGTATGGATCCTTGGTCCATTGCAACAGCGTGGAGGAACAAGCCACTTCCATGTTACCTTCATTTCAGTCATGCCATGCTGTTATCTGATGAAAAAAAATAGACTTATATTTTGGGGGCTAAAATTCATAGGGAATCTACCCTCATTAACTCTGCTGACCACTTGTGCATCCATGACATCAGAGATTATGTGACACCTTCTCATGAGCAACACTCTGCACTGTCATGTTTAGAGGAGGACCTCTTCTCTCCCAAGGGCAAGAATAATTTTTGTAATTACTTGGGAGCTGCACAGGTGTCTCTGAGCCACAAAGATCTACTCTGCATGAACAACTTGCAGCCATCCCTTCTTGCCCTCTGCCCCCATTCTTTGGAAATCTGTGCCCATATGAGGTACTGAGAAAGGCTCCAGATCGTAAAGGGAGCTTATAACAAAGAAGGGGACAGACTTTTTAATAGGGCCCGTAGTGCTAGGACAAGGGGTAACATTTTTAAGCTAAGAGAGGGTAGATTCGGGAATGTAAGGAAGAAACTTGTTTTTATAATGACAGTGAAACAATGGAACAGGTTGTCTAGAGAGTTTGTAGATGCCACACCCCTGGAAACATTCAATGTTAGGTTGGACGGGGTTCTGAATAACCTGATCTAGCTGAAGACGTCCCTGCACGCTGCAGTGAGGTTGGCCTGCATGACCTTGAAAGGTCCCTTCCAAACAAAACCATTCTATGATGTCCAGCATAAGGAGAATGGATGGAGAGATGACAGGAATGGACAAAAACATCAGGACAGCATAAAAGTGAGTCTTCAAAGGGAGAGGAAGGTTAGAGCCAGACTGAACATGGCCATGCGCATGTAGGGGGAAATGAATATAACTGGAAGCTTCCTTAGTGAAATATATAAATGCAGGCAGAAAGGGGAACAGCCAGACAGCAAAAGCAGGACCAGGCTAAAGAGTAATGAAAGCATTCCCTCCCAAATAAACAGATAATTAGTTTCTGATGGTAAAGGTGATGAGAATTGGAGAGTGAAGGCAGACAGTTATCTGGAATAAGAGGTGGTGAATGAAAACAGCTACATCTGCAGTGAAAACAGGACTATGAAGAGGACCCAGATAAAGCCTGAGGGGTTGAAGAAATCTCCATCCCATTTGGGGACAAGTGACACGTGGTGTGCAGAGGGGAGAGCAGAGATTTCTAATGAGTTTTGTGGGTCAAATGGCACTGATTGAACCCCCACAAGCAAAAGGATTATAAGGAAAGTAGGGGAAGATAAGGAAAATGAAAAGCATGAGCTAGCCAGCTATGGATGTGCTAACCCAGTTTTAGCTATACATTAGACTGTAGGACAAATTCTGAAGGAAACATTAATTAAAGGCACTGAGAAAAATGAGATAAAGTGCAACACAGGTTTACCAAAGGCAGTTTGTGCCAGACTGTGCTGACATCTTCCTTTGATAAGATAATTGGTTTTCCAGACAAGGGAAATTTGGTAGATCTAATCTATCTAGAGTTCAATAAAGCATTTGATACGGTGCCACATGGGAAATTTTAGTGAAGCTTGAGAAAATGAGAATTAACAGAAGAACTCTGAAGTGGAGACTGTCACAGAGACAGCAGCAGGATTATCATGGGGGAAACTGGACCATCAAGAGGTTGCCGGTGGGTGTCCTTTTCAGTGGGTGCCCTGTCTTGAGACTAATCCTGGTAAAGCCCCTCCATCTCTAAGGTTGGGAGCAGACTGGTGGAGTTTGCTTACTTACCTGGATTTTTCTGCAGCAGGACTCCTGTGCTCGGAGATCTCGACCTTGAATAGTGTGGATGGGAGCATCGCTGCAGACTTTGTAGGGATACACCTGCACCATGAGATGGCAATATTGTTCCACCAAAGGGCAGCACTCTCCTCATATTCCAGCTCTAGTTTTCATTGTCTGGACACATTTCAGTACATACTCCAAGAAATATCAGCGATTGCCACTGTGAAACTATGATGATGGTGGAAGCTAAATCAGTCCCTGTATGGCTCAAGCAACATGGCTCTGAACAACCAGCCTTCATGTTTCGAGACTGAAAAAGTGCAGGTGACATGGGAAGTGAATATGTTTAAATATGTCAGATGAGAAACAAGGCATCGCTATCTTCACTGCAGATCCAGTGCAAATAACCTTTCCCAGTGTACAAAAGAAAACCCCAAACCAGGCAATGTTGCTCAGGGTAAGTGCGAACGCGTACGCATGTGTGCATGGCAGGGAAAGAGGGAGAGGAGGAGAGAATTTTATATAGAAATAAAATCTGCTTATCCCTTCTCTGTATTTTTAGCTTAAATTACACCCAAATGCCATCTGATCAATTCAGCTGAAATGAGCCCTTAATCCTAATAAGTCTTGATCACCTTTTTAAACCTTGCAAAACAGCAGGAAATGTGTTTGCATTAAGTATTAACACCTTGATTCAAATTTCTTTGGCATGTATATAACTTACATAAGCATAAAATGCTCCTGTTAATATTAAACAAGAAATTGGAGAGGGCCAAAGAAATGCTTTGGGCTGCTTTTTCTCCCTGCACATCATGTCTGATCACTCCATCTCCTTCCTCAGTTGGGAAAGTATGGAAGGTACATTAAATCTTTATGAATTTACTAATTAAGGCAGCAGTGGGTTGCTCTGCTTGGGCTGAGCTAAACACACCCCATTTGGGCCCTTTCTGTGTACTAGGGAAGTTTTAGTCTAAAGTAAAGCACAGAAGATCAAGCAAACAAGACACTTCTGGGGATACCTAATATGAAGATAGCTGATGCTGATTTTCACTTGTGCTGCGACAGATTTAGCCAAGGATAGGACTCATGATTTTCTTTAATTCTTTGAAAAAAGCTTGGAGCTCATTATTCCTCAAATCTAAAGCAATTTTGTCACTTTTAATAAGCCTGCAGGGGGATTTTTAAATATTGAGTTAGCCAAAGTATGCTGTTTCAGAGAAACGTGGGCGTTAGCAGTCCACTGTAACCCTTCATTCAATCATTAGGCATTATGGTGCCTCCTGAATGTTGAAATTCATGCAGTTATTGCTACTTTCTAGATTTCTTACCTTTATTTTAGTACCGGTACAATCACTTCTTTGCCAGCGGTACCCTCCACAATAAAATAGTTTCTTTCTCCCTCTCATTTTACAGCTACCCAGGAATTTCTTTAGGTTATCTATCACTTACTAAATGACAGGTTAGAGTTGTAAGAGAGGAATGGCTGGCAGGTGGAATCTCTTTTTGTAGTAGTCTTGCACAAGCCTGGCTCCGACTGCTCCAAATTAATGTGGACCCAGTGGTGCACATCAAGATCTACTCATTTGAATGCAACTGTGATTATTCCGCTCAGCTGAGTGTTTGATGAGAGGGCTTTTTCTGGTAACCTACTCATCACCCTTTAGGCTCATTGGTAGATCTAGTAGTGAGAGTGCTTGTGGTGTGGGAGCTTCCCTGGCTGTGGTGGGAGAGGAAAGGTGTGGGGGAATCCTGAAGGTGGTAGCATTTCCATTGCTAACCAAGAGCACATCTACTGTCAGCAGCAGTGAGAACATCTGAAAGAGAAAAAAAAGGATGGTGCTAGAGGTGCCACTGTGGAGGTGGGGTCAGCTGTAGCAGGGAAGGTGATGGGAGGCACCGAGTGTGCCCTTGCAAGTGGCTCTAAGGAAGGGGACGAAATGAGCAGTCCAAAACTGCCTATACAGGGAAATAAAGGAGTGAGAAGAGAATAAAAGTTATTATTGCAGGCTACTTTGCAGCTCAGTGCTTGAAGGTGTAGGTCAGCTCGATGAGCAACCATGCTCCTGTCTCCTGCTCAGACCTCTTCCGGGAAGAATGAATATAACTCATAGGGACTGCATGTGACCCCGTGTGTTTACCTCCAAAGCAGGGTGGATGTAAAGCTTTTGCAAGATCTCAATTTCTAGGTATACATGGAAATGGGGGTCCCCTCCTGGGATCCACCTGAAAGGCCACACCAATCTCACACCCTTGAGCAATGGGAGTCCGAATATTTGGTCTTCACCCTCTACACGTTCTCCTGTAGGATGAAACACTAGGTCTGTGGATTCTTTGGAGCTCCATCCTACGCCCAGCACACTTGTAGATCCCAAAGCTATCCCTCCTCTAGTCAGCATTTTCCTTATTGAAACCCTGTAACAACTGCACAGCTGCAGAGCTCCCCTCCCATTTAGCTATAAATAAAAAGATCAAGGTCTCGACCTTGGGAAATTCACTGTGACCCCATCATTGTACAGCCATGCCCAAAACACTGTATTAAACTGGCAGGGAACATAAATCTGGGAGGAACTAATGAAGACCCCTAGGGCCACCGTTCTCCATAGCCGTCTCGTTAACATGATCTAGGAAAGACAGGGGGCCCCTAATAAAAAGCAGGGATAATAAATGAATCATCAAAGTCAGAAAGAGATAGAATATTGTCAAGGAGGTGTTACAGTGCTGGATTGCAGAGCATTGCACTCACAACCAAGCAGCACTGCAGAGGGGACTGGCAGGTTCAGTTATCCCTCCAAAACTTCAGTGACCTTCATGGCCCATCTAAAACCAGCATCATCACTAAAGGCAATGCAAGGTCCCATCCTGTGACCCATCTCTCTTCTCACTGTCAAAAGAAGAGTAGACAAAGGAGTCCCTATTGTATCAATAGGCACTGAACAGCTTGTGGACAGTGTGATATTGGGGTTTCTTACTCATTCAAAAGGCCTGAGAACAATGTTTGACGAGAGGCAGGAGGACATTCAAAGGCACCCAAGGTAAACAGAAGCAGAGGGCTGAGGTGTGCAAAGCTGCCTAGAGGATTCGTATACCCAGTGCTGGTTGAAATGCTTATGAAACTGGAATTGAATACAATGCAAGATTAAGATATCACAGCTTGTGCAGCCTTCCCAAATATTCAGGAGCTGGAACACTCAGGGGCAATGTGAAAGGCCATGGGTTGTTCTGCTGGTAAAATTAACCTCTGCCAAGTCCGTGAGGATCCTGAGGGTGCAGATGGGATTTGAAGTGTTTTGGTGAGGAAGGTGACAATGACAATAGTTTTGGTTTCCATTGTCACTTCTGCAATAGCTGATAAGGCAGCCAAGCCTGGTGCTCCCAGACAATTGTTCAGGTGGGGATGGTCTGCTCAGGAAGCCTTGGTGGCCAGGGCCATCTGCCTGTGGATGACAGCAAACCAGAATTAGCTGAAGTAGTCAGTCTCAGGTCCTCAAACTTGCATGTCCTTGCTCTTGACCTTTTAAAATGACTGGCAGATGGATGGAAAAATTGCATCGGACGACAGAGAGGCACGTAATGATTTCAAAACCATTGCCAAGCCTGCTGTTTCATCACAGTTCTCAGATGCTACAGGACAGAATTACACTGGCTTTCCAGGTAATGCAAGCGCTGATTTCCCCTAAAATTGTATTTTGGCCACTCACGATGCTGTTGCTGTCCCAGCTGCCATTGGGGATCCCACTGGCACCAGGAATTAGGTGGATTCCCATTGTGTTCATCTGTCAGCAAGGACAACACGCCAAGAATGGATTAAACCTCGACACCAGAGACCTCAGGAGCCCTGGTACAAGCCTGTGTCCCTCACTAATCCTATTCTCTATTAATTTGTTATCCCATTAACACCTTGCACATTTCTTTCTCTCACTGCTGTGCTACCCTGAGAGACATCTGGGGACCTTGTAATATAGTATTTTGTTGTTAAGAGTGTAAGCCAGAAAACTTCCCATTTGAGCCTAGAAATCCCTTGATAGAATGAAAGAAACCCACTGCTTTGTTTCTTTCAATCAATACTATCCATTAAGATCTGTGTCTAACAGCTCTGAGTCCAAGTGAATAACTGAATGAGCTACCTCCTGGTCTCTTAAATCTTTGGAAATAGTAAATGCTCTTCTAAAAGAATTTGATATCACAGCCCTGTCTGGACCAGGCAGGGGGGACAGCTTTCCTCTCTGATATATGAAAACAAAGTTGCTCATGGTTTTCAGAGGCAGCAAAGGAGAGCAGAGGGAAATATGCCCACTCCTCTGTGGAGACCCCCACAGTGGTGGATGAGACATCAGCTGGGGTAGACCTTCCATCCCCAGCACTTACACACTGGTGTGTCAGAGTTTGCAGGAGACATTAGATGTAAAATCTCCAGCATCAAGCCATCAGTGGTGGAAATTGTGCAGTTTCACGTACTTCAGGGAACAGCTGTGAGCTGAGTTTGGCCTTGCTGTGCTGGCTAGGAGGTGTGAACTGCAGCACAGCAGAGGATTACAGGAAACATGGACCCCTGGATGTCCTGAGAGCAGCTGACTTCAGACCGTAGTGCACCCCAGCACAGGCAGAATCCTACTGCATTGTACCCACACCAAAAGTAAGAGGTTTCTCTCTCCAGAAGGGCTCAGCTAAAGCCTCAGGAGCCTTGTGCTTAGAAACTTTCTTCTCATTACTATTTTAAACGTGTCCAAGTCCAGCTTATACACCGTTGTCCTTTTAACACAGATACAATCAATATTTCAATCAAAAGTAGTACTGATATTGATGCCCCTCTTCTCGTAGGAACAAACTTTCTGCTTTAAGCAGTGAGCCCGACAGCAAAAGAACAGGTTTACAGTTTAGGATGGCAAACCCTTCGGGTGATTCTGCCACGAAACCAGGCATGCAGCCCTCAAATGTGTCAGCTGAGGGGTTCCTGGTGCAGGTGCACAAATACTTATACACTGCACAGGCAACTGCAACAGAGTATTTCTCCCTGTCAACATTTCAGAGAGAAACTCCAGCTGAATAACTGGCTTAGAAAAGGCTCAAAGGGTGATGACAGAAATGGAGAGCCCATCTGAGAAGTGCTTGGTGCCTACAGAAACATATTCATTAAGTGGTGCCTGCTGCAGTGCTTTGCAAAGTGCATGGAGCTATGAAATGGTTTTCTCTTCCCACCTGCCATCCCACAGAGCATGCCACTGAGTGAACAGTAACTGAATGTGCTATGGGAATGTGATCTGTGTTCATTATTGATCTGAAGGTTCATCGGTTAGCGTCAACATGATCAATACTTTATTATTCTACCAATCGATTCCTCCTTTGTTTGTGAACTTTACCCAATTGATATACATTAAAAAGTTTAGCAGCGTTGATAAGGTTTAAATCACAAGCTCTAGGTGGAGGAGAAAAAGGAGCCTCTTATAACACAGAGCTCCCGGCACTGCAATATCTCAGGTGCTGCGAGACCTTGCAGGCGGATACTGCTTGGATAACTTGAGGTGCTCTTATCTCCAGGCTGGACAGGCTAATGACATCTTGGTCACATAAAGCCTAACTAGAGCTAGACCCTGAGCTGGAATAAGGCGAACAGGTTCAGGAGGGTTTGTGCGTGCAAAATTGCTGGAGACAACAGCAATCAAGAGTCTGTTGCTCCCTCACCATATCCCTTGCGGGCCCTTCTTGGTTATAGGGTGCTGCTTGTAGAGTAGTGGTAGTGGGCATCATTCTCCTAAGAGCAGCTGAGCTTTGGCTACCAGAGATCCCATTGGGTTGGGAGGATGTTGGTGATGCCCGTTGAGGAACTGTCTGCCAGTCCAGACTCATTTCCTGACATCCTGGCATAGTTCTTCTATTTGAGTCCTAAACATCCTCATCTCAGGGTGATCCTGCCAAGGCAGTCTGACATGAGAAGCAAGCAATCTCTTGACAAGCCAGGACTAAAGCTGTCTGCACTCCAAACATGAACCTGTGCAGTGGCCTTGGAAAGAGGTCAAGAAGTTCTTAGCTACATCACTTCCATGAGCAGGACCATGCTCCTCTCATCCTGATGTTCCCCTGGCTGTCCAGTGGCAGAAGAAAACTCTGGGAAAATATGTAGGTCTGAAGTGATATCCAGTGGTTTGCCTTATGGCCAGATGCCAATGGAAGAAGGGCCCTACATGATGAATTTCAAGGTTGCAGGACAAGAAGTCCCCATGCCCTGCTCATGGAGATGAAACTAAAGTGGTGTTTGGGTTGTACATGGTGCATTTTCTCACCATCTCCTCTGCATACCCAGTGCAGTGTTTCATTGTCAGGATTTCAAACTGAGCCCCTCTTCTTTTATCCCAGGCTCAGAATGGCCCTGGCTGCACATCTGCCCACTGTTTGTTTGTAATGCCCCCTCATCTGAGCGTGGGAATTTCAGTGCTGAAGGCTGGACATGGCAGTGTGGGGTACAGGGCCACTACTAAATACTCATCTACCGTGTAAACAAAGCTGGAAATGCTCCCTTTTAATCAGTGCACTGCCAATCCCAATGTCCATGAAGGCTATTTATTATAAGGGATGTTTCAAAACAACACTCCCACTTTATAACCAGTCACTGATTGTCTCTTGACTCCAATGAAGAGTCACATACCCCTTCTGTCACATGCCCCTTCTGGCTTTGAAGGCACCGCAGATGTACAGAGCCTGTCCTCAGAGCCTGGCATACCCATATACAACACCTGACCTGGCACTTCTTAAACTCTAGCCTGTGCCATCCTCCAGCATAGTCGTAGCAAGGACATCATCCTTTGGACTACCCCCTTTCCTTTTTCTCTGATGGTTATCAAGGCAGGAGTGAAAAATATCAAGCAGCTTTAGGAAAAATAAAACACATACATATATATAACCAAAAGCATCCTGATTAAAACTGATTTTATAGCAGGATGCGAGCTGCAGCTGGAGTCAGCATTCGATTTGCTGGCCCCTGCTCTCACCAAACTACTTGTATATTATTCACAGTTGTAAATTGCTTTGAGATTTCTGGAAGACATTAGAGAGGATAAAACCCTATTTCTCTGCAGTCCTTTTAAATGTCCCATTGTAAAATCTATTAACATTCAGAGGGATGCATGGGGATGAAAGGCAGGGGGAAAAAAACCCCAACATTGCTAAGAGTATGCAGTGCCCCAAGCTTCATGCAATTTTACCTGAAAATGAAGCTTTTGTCAGTGTCTTTTCTCCATGGGGCTTTTCCATTCCCTGATGTAATCTGAACATTTTACTATTTGTGTCATTACTGAACAAAAGGGTGAAAATGTGATTTTTTTTTTAAATTAAAGGGCTTTTTCTCCCCTATAGAAATAGTAAAAGAATATCAAATTATGGCCTGACAAGGTACACTTCTGAAAGAGAATCACAAGAGTACAGACGATCTATATCTTATCTCTCTAAGAAATTGCATGTCTATGCGTTAGCATTGTAACAGATTTCAGCTGGGCATAAATTCGTAGCATTGCAGGGTCTAAATAGGAAGCTTATTGGAGACTAAATTGCAAGTGAACTATGTATGAACCAATTTCAATACTAATGAGCTGCTAGCCACAGAATCACAGAATATTAGCAAGAGGTTGTGGCTGAGATTGTGGGGAGCTATTCTTCCCTCCATGCAAGTGACAAAATCGCATCAGCCTTTGCCTGGAGCCAGGACAGGATGAAGGGAGACATGGTTCTTCTTCTCACCATGGCTGGAGTCCTTCTTAGACAGTGTGAGAAGCATGAGGTGGGTCCCTGGTTGCAAAGGGTAGCCCAAGGTGGACAGGCTGCTGCTTCTGCCTCCTCTTCACCCCGTGAAAGAAGAAACAGATCATGCTTTCATGCGGTTATTTGTGGGGGTTTTAATAAGAAATACTAATTTTCAACAGAAGCAAAGGAAGTTACTTTTCTAGTTGAAATGTCATCAGAACTACTTTTGGCAGAGCTTTTTTCTTTTGTCCAGACTTTGTGGAGGATCCTCAAAAACACAAACACCCACTGGAGGAGTGCGATTAACTAAGGCCACTGCTTTTATTAAATATGAGATAAATGCTTTCTCCTCCTAATACTGTCTGCTTGAGCTGGAAGTACTTGCATATTTTCAATCGGTGGGTTTTGTTTTTATTTTGGTTTCATGATGTATCCTTTGAGTAATTCGTTCAGATAGATAGGAAATATTTTTAACAAATATTTATTTCAAATGATGGTTGGATTACTTGCTCTAGTGTTCATAAATAGCTTTACTCAATAATAAGGTTGTATATATGGTTTAACGGAGAGAGATGTTGATTTATGGTAACATTAAGCATGTACATGAACTTACATTTGAGACTGATAAATATGAGTCTTTAATATGAGCATGCATCATTTTTATGTTTCTTTCACAAAGAGGCTTTGAGTTGTGTGCATGTTATAGAATTACACCGAAAAGAATGCCTGCAGTCTGCATGGGAGCTAAGGCTGTTGAGGGGTAATGAAATATGCATTTTCTGGTATATTGTGTGCAGGTTTGCTATGGGAGCAGTATAAAATTTATGATATCCTGAGGTATTCATTTTCATAGGTTTTGAGAACTCGGGCCTTGTAAATGCTGTTATGGGTAACTGTTGAAGCAATTGTTCATTTGCAGCTTTAACTGCTTTTTTAATGACCAACTTTTATTGTTATTGCAATTAGTAAATTAGACATTTTTTTGCTTTTGTGCCGTTTTTCCTCCACATTTTCAGCCTGCTTTCTTAAGGCAGTGATGTTGGCAGGCTGGCTGGCAAGCTCTCCTGTAACCCTTTCTAAACTGTGGCTTATTTCAACCAACATTTGGGTATGCAGATGACGTCTCCAAGATAATTAAGTTCCTGCAAGCCTTGTGAAAATTGTTAACTGAGTAGAGAAGGGAAGAGACTCCAACCACTACTGCCAGTAGGAGTAAGGAGTGGCAGGATTTGGCAATTGGGTTTGGCAGAAGCTGGCTGCCCACACCAGCCTGGAGGAACTGGCCAGCCAAACTCATTCTGCAGCTGAATTTCTAATGAAGGTGATAATAAATATGAAGTCTTTTCCTTTCATGTCATAGCAGAGTTGCAAATAATGTTAACTGGGAGAGGTATGTTTAGTTATATGGGAAGGTGGACGCTGGAAGCGATCAGATGTTTTAAGTGCAGTCATTCTATGGCCACCCATTTGCTCACCTCTGAAAAATAAGTTTTGGTTTTTTGTTCCTCTCCTCAATTTCTCTGTTTCTTCCTTATTTCTTTGCTTTCTTCTTTTTCTCTTCATTTTGTTCAGCCCAGCACCATGCAGTCCTTCCTTCCACTCTACTTCTCCTCTATCTTTCTCTGAAGCACTTCTTTTAGTCTACCAAAAGAGTGTTTATGGGGGTATGTAAAACATCATCCTGCTTAGGGTCAATATTTCCAGGTGTTTGATGAAGGTGGTTCACATCCCAACATCATTGTTTCAGGCTCTCTGCAAACTCAGAGACATTACCATGTCACAAATAACTGCTGCCTACATCTGGTCTAGACCCACAGGCTATGGGTGGAGAAGCCAAATGAAAGCTTGCAGCCTGCAAATCTTGCCTGTGCCATCACTGTTATGACTTGTTCTGGGAACAGATCATGGGATAAAAACATCCAGCTAAATGTTTGGGTTTTTATTTTAAAGTAGCTGATGGGGTTATGGCATTATGAACCCAACAGGGACAGGCTCAGCAATGTGAACCTCTTCCAGTCCTGAAGACCTCCCTCAAAAAAAGAGCAAATAGGCTGGTTTCCCTTCCACACTTTGAGTCAGGGCACAGACAGACACACAGGCTCAAGACCAGGAGCTGAGCCCCTCTAAGGAGCCATTAAGGACTCTATTGACATGGTCTGGTACTTCAAACCACCAGCTTCATAAGCTCTCAGCATTTTCATGAGGAAAGGAGAGGATAATGAGGAGTGTTAAAGAGGAGCAGCAGCAGGAGGGAGAGGAGGCTTCTCCAGGTGTAAGGAGATGGGAAGACCCATAACACAGTGTTTTCAGTGGACACAGAGAGATGCTTTCTCAAGCAAAGGCCCTCCTAGCGAGTCAGGACATGAGTAACCCATTTGATGCAGTGCCACAAAAAACACATGAAAAAGGGAATAAATATCCCTGTTGCCCTGCAGTGAAGAACAACATCCCTGTGGCACTGTGGGGCTAGATGCAGGTGGACAGCCAGACCTGGATAGCTAGGAAATGAAAAGATCATCAAGAAGAAGCTGGGATGGGAGAAGCAGGGTGAGGAGACAAAAGCACTGATATTTTGCAGCCTCTTCTTTTGTGGCTGTTCTTAAAAACTAAAAAAAAAAAAAAAAAAAAAGCTGCATGGTTTTAATTTTTTTTAGGTGGATAGGATTGTGCTCACCTTAATGTCAGGAACATTCTGATTTCTGACCATCAAACCTACAATGCACAAGCCACACTGTTGCTGACCTCCTGGCTTGTCCCTTTGGGATGGCATGCCATAAAGGGTCTGGCAGGGACCATCTGAAGCTCAATAAGGAGACAAAAACACCCAATGTAGTCATATTCATTATGGATTTGGAAAAAAGCTCAAAGTAATATGATTTATTCTGCAATGAAGGAAACAGTAATCACAGTGCAGGACCATATTTTAACAGTTTTGGCTATGCATTTGCATAAGCTTTCTGTATGCTTACTTACATAAAGCCAAATTTTCCTCAGGCATTTATCAGATATGATGACTTAATCTTATTATTAGTGAATCATAACACACTTTTGTACAGTTAGGATAGTGAAAATAATGTTTGTTATTAGCTTAAGGGGACAATAAACAACTTTTCTGGTCAACTTCTACACCAGCTTCACATAGGCTGTGGGTCCTATGTGTTCATGTACCTCAAGCACTCTGCACTCAGCTGGCTTGATGTATCATTGGGGATGATTTCTGATTAATCACCCTAAAGGATGATTAATCCCATTGTAAGACAAGGAGACCTCAGAGAGGTGAGAAATCACTCATTATAACACTTAGAACTCCAAGGTGCCTAGACTTCCAATCAAACTAAAGTATTCCTAGCAGCATCAAGGGTTTATGAGCATGTCTCACTAAAAGCCCCATTTTCAGAGGCCTGTGGGGAGGCCCAGACCACTTCCCAGAGGCAGATTTTTGACAAGGCAGAATGGAAAATAAATCAGTGCCTGCAGTCTGGTGGTGGCTCAAATGATGAAAAATATTTTCCTGGCTGAAGGATGCCCAGGAAGGGTGCCTGTTGTGCTCTCCCAGTAATGCCTGTGTTTCTTGACAGAAGCATGGTTGTCTGGTCTTCTTCTCTACTCTAATTCCCCCTTTTATTTTTTGAATTATTCACAAATGGTGTAATTGGGAATATCCTCTGCTCAAGGGCTATCAGCTGTACACATTGGCCCTGACTTGTTTTTGGTATGCTGCTCCAGGCAACATGGAAGAAGCTGTGAAATGCAACTGATAAGTGCATTTTTCAGATCTTTTTCAGAAATACATTATTCCAAAAAGAATTTTTTTGTGCTTTTTTTTTTGTTGTTGTTTTTTTTTTATATCAAGCGCTGGGTTCCAGCTCCCAAAATATACCACGGCTTGTCTTTTGAAGAGGGCTTTGGAAGTGAATGGAGCACTGATCACAATTAGTACAAAGTAATTTAAAATTATTTGAAGGGCTTTCATAACATTAAGTGTTCCAATAATTTGTAATTACTTAATGTTTCACCTGCTCTGAATCCCATTTACTTCCCAAATCAAGCCCTTGAAGGGCTTTGAAGTGGCACATTTCAAAATGAACAGGGCAACCTGGAGTAGCTGCTAATTCTAGAAACACTTCTGGTGTTCCTGCATAACAACAAGGCTTTTTTTGGATGCAATCCCCAAATGGTCACTTAAAGATTATCCCCTAAGGTGGGTGGGAAAGGCTCAGGTAAGGATGAGATGTCAGAATGCAAGTAGGATTGGCAGCATCACACAGTAGCTGTGGGGGCAGAAGCAAGTATAGGAAATTGTGGGAGACAGGTCAAGCAGTTGTCGGGACAACAGCAATACTCATCTGCGCAGAACTGAACCCACAATGAAGAGCAGAATTGAACCTACACTGAATACGCATCTGAGACTCAGTACACCGCAAATGGCGCCCGAATAGGGACCACGGGGCTGAAAAGCTGAACAGACAATCTCAGCAGTGTAGCAATACACCACAAATGGTGCCCAGCATGGGGCCACGGGGCTGAAAAGCTGAACAGACAATCCCAGTGGTGTAGCCCGATTGTACTAATATTGCGTCGGGGAGAGAGCTGGAGACCGTACGGCACAATCACCTGAGCAGAGAGGTGAGCAATCGGAAACTATGGGAAGAAGTCCAAGAAGGTGCTGGAAGTTTTTAGAGAACTCCTGTAGAAGTATAATTGCTCTAAGGAAGAAGTATAGCTTACGGCCCTCAGATTATGTTAAACCCTGACACCTGTGCAAATGGGTTCACCTGAACTCAATCATAATAAAGAAGGGGGAATTGTGGGAGACAGGCTGAGAAGCTGTTGGGACAGCAGCAATACTCGTCTCTGCAGAATTGAATCTACACTGAAGATGCATCTGAGGCTTAGTGCACTGCAAATGGCACCCAAACAGGGACCACGAGTCTGAGAAGCTGAACAGACAATCTCATTGGTGTAGATGATACACCACAGGAAATGTGCTCTGCAGACCATCTCCAAAAGAGGCGATGTGAGTTGAACCTGTGAAAAGTGATGGAAAGCTACTAAAAAGGAATAAAAAAATCCAGGCAGTGAATCGTCAGAGCAATGGGAACACAGCTGCAGTGCATAAGGATTATTACTCCTCCAGGGCTCTCACATCCACCACCACCAGGAGCAGGATCTGCAGGATTGATGAGCAAATGTCTGGTTGTCTCTTTGGTCAAAGCAACTCCAGGAGGTCACGGCTGAAACCAGACTCCATAGACTGGCCTTGGAAACTTGTCTTGCGTGTTTGGAGAATCTCATTGCTGATTCCTTCTCCCATTTCTGCCTGTCCCCAGGGTGCAGGAGAGTGCGACTCATACAGAGAGATTATCTTGAAGAGTTTCCACTAATTTTGAGCATAATCAACGGGTGAAGCCCACTTAAGGCTGTCAATTGTTACACAGTGATATTTTACAGACTAAGATTATCCTCATGTAGCACAGCATGAGTCCTCCATGCAGCATACAAGCAGCCCCTTGGAAGCACCCAACTTTAACCTTTCATTTTAGAGCTGACATGAAGCCAGCAGAAAAACCTTAAATCTCAGGACGTGGAGGACAACCAAACTATGTGGAAGAGTAATTGTATACTCACAGTTCTGTCCAGTTTTGAAACACCTCTGTGACATAACTTCTCTGGGGAATGGATGATATTGTATCAGGTTGAGTATGGACTTCATGGAAGATGCTGTTTCCAGAATCTCTCTGCAAAGATGTTTTGGCAACATATATAACAAAAGAAAGCTGTTTTTTCTCCAGGATCAGTTCCAGTAAGAACAAAAGCCAAGGTGACACCTGTGCACAACTGGCCATCAGGTGCCAGGGGAATGCCTGGTCAGCAAACACCTGCGAGGGTTCCATCCAACGGGCCACAGCTGATGCTCATGAAGGAAAGATGCTCTGCCTTACCTCACCTTGGTAATCTATGCAAAATTAGTTTTATTGAATGTCTGTACTCCTGAAAATGCTTCCTTTTGCCTTGAAGGCAAATAGTACCTTTGAATAGAGAGAGTGGTAAAAAAGGTCCTGCAGGGGCTTGTAATGAAGGACTTGGTTTTCAGGCACCAGCAGGCCTGAGGGGGTTAATGATGGGGCTGAGCACCTAACTCAGAGGAGCTGCAACAAAAATGTCTGGTGCAGAGAAGGGCAGCTCTGGAATTTGAGTGGTGCTGGGAAGGGGGCAGAAGGCTCTGAGAGTGATTTCAGCTTATGGGGAAAAAACCTTTCTTTAATCTGAGGGGGTCCTCCCCTCTTTTAGAGGGGAAGCATCTCTCTAAGCAAGAGGCTCACCTCCCTGTGCTGCAGTGCAAGTAGTGAGTAGAGAGCTCCACCAGAAGAAATCAATCACTTCTATACAATCAGCAAGGGCGAAGCTTCCCCAGGAGAGTTAGCACTGATGATAAATAAGAGGGAGTAGAGGTTCTAAAATCTTTTGAAAAGAGAGATAGAAAATAAGGGGAAGAGGGATGGCAGGTCTTAGCTGGTCTCACTGCACTGATCTGATTGAGTGGGAGAGGGTTTCTTCTTCTCTCAAGAGAAGGAAAGCGAGTGTCGGGGTTGGTGGGGATGTGGGTACAGAAACCAATGATATGGAGCTGGGAGAGAGGCTTGGGAGAAACTCTGGAGAAAGATGAATGACGGCTGTGCTGTGTTAGTAGTGTGCTGACAAAGTCAGGTGGTGGTTCCTGATGCTGCTGGGGAGAGGGAAGGCATCGCCCCAGCACCATGTGCCCGTGTGCCAGCAGATGTGTAGTGGGGAGTAGGATAGGAGGCACAAGTTTATTTTCCATCCATAAAGAGCCTGCAGGGTACTAGCAAACCCTCCTAAAAAGCTTTTCTGTCTTCCTCAAGCACTTCTGCACCTTCACTCCCTGCTTTTTTAATGGTGCTGTTATCACCACGTGCATCATCAGTAAGTGTTATTATCTGTATTTCTTCTGCGGGAAACACTGATTTGTCCCACTGATTTGGGCAGAGGCATCCTCCAACAGCCAGGGAATGGGGGGGCTAGGGAACCGCTGTGCAACAGCTTCCGTCGGAAAATGGTTTTGCAGACAAGCATGAGAAGAAAGCCATAAAGGGACTAAATGAATATACACTGGAAACTATATGGGATATACAAATGTTACAGCTTGTTACTGTGCTTTGGTTCTGCTGAAGTTAAAAAAGCTATTCAGTTTCAAAGTGTCTTCTGAGTAGAACTTCTTGTATCACAAATTATTCTTAATGAAAGCTTACATCAGAGAAAGGGCTCCATGCTTGCAGCTTAGATGTGAGGGGGGAAAATGCTCTTAAAATATTTTTCAGCTAAATTTCAGAACTAGAGAAAGAATTAACATTTTCTGGTAAGCTCCACAATCTTGCTTTCCTCAAACTTGTCTGGACTTAGTGTTCAAACAGCAGTTCAGAGGTATTAGAAAGTGCCTTATATCCTGTATTCCCTCAGGTCTTTGCTGGGGAAAGTGGACTCACTCTTCAAAATGTGACTGGCTCTTTAAAAGACCTGGGTTCAGAAATGACACTTTTTGGGAACGCTCAGCTATGGATCACTTGTAGTTATTAAAGCATGTTAGTGGCCCAGGACAGAAAATTTGCTCTGAATACATTTGGGTGTAAGAATCAACCCGCTGCTGCTTGGTACAGAAGGTATCTGGGCTTGTGATGGCCTTGTGCAAAGATCTCCCCACGGGGCCTGGCTGCACCAGGGATGTGTGTCTCTTTCCTCTTCATGGTGAGGCCCTGGCAGCTGCATTGTAACAGTCCCTTGCGCTGGGCCTGTTGCTGCTGAGTCCTCATAAGCTTTCCGAGAAGTGGAATGCAATGTTGCACTTACTCCTGCCACCCCCAGCAATGATTTTTATGTTCCTTAGTAAAGAGACAGGGATGTGAAGTGGAGGAGGAAAAGCATGAAATGTTTAGAGCAATGGCCTTCTCATTCTTCTCTCCACCACCAAGAATAACAGGAGACCCACCTGACAGAGAAATACGAACGCTTTATACTGGCCCGAATTTAGTTTGCAGTGCTCTGTGTTTGGGTGTATTTGGGGTTACTTTCTAGATTTCTGTGCATAAGAGACAGAAAAGCAGGGAGGAAAGTGGCTTAAGTTATGTTTTATTAAACCTAGGTTTTCACACCATTCCCTTCTGGAGAGCCTTCAAGAGTCTCCTGAATCTCTCATGAAATGCTATTTTCTTGGAAAACCAAGGAACTCATGTGTGCTCCCAGCCCACGCCCACCTTGGTATGAGGAAATATGGATTTCTCACCCAACAAACCCAATCAATTGAATAAACAAGGAAACAGGTTCCCAAATGGCACTGCTCTCAGGGCTGCAAACAGGGTGTGAACCGAGGGCTGGGCCTGCTCCTCCTGTGCAGGCAGTGGCATGTGTACCATAGCAAAATGCCTCTTCTCATTTCCAGATCAAATGCAAAAGAATTAATGAGTGTGACAAGAGATGGCAAATATTTACACTGATGAGCTCAAGTAGGCAAATAAACCAGGCTTTTAACAAATGAGACAAACATTATGCACAGGCTCTAATTCAAAGTAAAGTTTGTATTTTGGGCCTGTGTCTCCAAAGTTGCTCTGTTCCTTCAACAAGCTTCTGCAAACTGCCTTCCTTGTCAAAGAGCATCAGAGGCAAGGACATTCAATTAAGTCTGTGCAAACACACACGGTATTAGCAATATAAATTGGGATGGATTAAAAAATGGGTTCTCATTAGATTTGCAGTCACATTAGATTAATTTTTGCCTCTTTGGCAAACCGAGACCAACTTTCCCCTTCTCATGCTGCCAAAGTTGCACATTTCAGCAGCAGCTCTGCGCCCTCCAGCACACAGTAACCTCCTCTCCAATCAGCCTTTTGTGACAAATAACTAGTGTTGAAATGCTAAAAGTCCTTACAAAGCCTTGAGTAAACACAACATTGATCTTTTTATAGGCTCTGCAGGTTGAGCTGGAGAAAAGGAAGGTTGCTGGTGTAAGGGCCTAGCACATCTCACCCAGCCAAAGCTGTTGTGGCTTCATAGAGCAATCTCTGCTGCTTACGGTGGGATGCAGAGCTGCTTTGGAGCTGCTGCAGCTTTCCCGTCTGCAGCAAAATATTTGTGACGGTGGCCCAAAAGCTTGCAAAATAAATCATACTGCCTTCTGCTCCTGGTGTGAGGCAGATGCTCTGGCAATTAAGGAACATGCATCTCAGAAGATCCTTCACCAGGCTGGGACATGGGCTCATGCTGAACCGCAGGTGAGAACAGGCTCAAATAGAAACAGCAGTTCCTCTGTCAGTTTGCAAAGCCATTTATTTACAGCCTGTTATGGCTGCCCTAACACAAAGTCTGTACTCCTGCGTAGTAGGGATGAGGCAGCTTGCGTCTCAGGGACTCTGCAGGTCCCAGGCAGGCCAGTGTGCTATTTCCAGACCTTCATTTCAGGGGTCCTGCCCCTAAAATCCTCTTTGCAGCAGCTTGGTTCTGGTGGCTGCCTTGGGGTTTGGGGCAATTCTCAGCACTGGGGACTTAGGGGTGTCTCCTTGGCTGGCAGGTGCCAGGATTTCCCCTTGCTGCAGAGGTTTTGGGGTCTCAAATCCCTTCAAGTATATTCTAAAAGTCACAGGCTATTACTTTGGGCTAAGGAAGCTTTCCCGCCCTGCAGGAATACAGCATGCCAGGCAAGCCTAAGAAGTCTAGAGTGGACAGGCAATGATTTGTTGTTAGATTTTGGGGTCAGGCCCCAGCTAAGAAGCAATTTAGTCAAGAGATCAGTTTCAGGCTCTCTGCTGCTTTCCCAGCCGCGGTGGGGGGGCAGGATCCCCTCTGTGCCCCTGGCCCCACAGCTCCCAGTGCGCTGCAGCACTGCCCCCAGCATCACCACCAGCAGCCTGTGAGTGCTAACTATTGACTAGCGGCCATTGCAAGCTCATTTAAACAGATGGGCTTTTAGGAGTGAATTAGAGGAAGTGTGTGACTTGAAAAGCATGAAAAATGTATATGATTCCTCAAGCTAATCACAGCAATAATGCATGTTTACTGACAAGGCTTTCTTCACGTAAAGAGCATCCCCCATTTATCCAATTTATCCATTTATCTGGAAAGCAGATATCACAGTAAACAACGACTTAGAAACAAGTCCACAGCAATAAATCAGCATTTTTTCTGAAGAGTAAGTGGAAGGACAGGCCTCCATGTAACAGCTTTGCACCTCAAGTAGAAATTACTCAATTCTGAAGTGTGAAAGGACACTAGCAGACCTTGCACCTAGCGGGTGCTGAATTTTAGTTAGATTTCTTCTTCATTTGCCATGCCAGCACCAAGCTGTAAGTTAAAAATATTATCTTTGCTTTGCTTTAACAGAGGATCGTACTCCAGCTGAGCACCCCCATTGCTTATGGGAAATGACAGTATATTCTTATTACTTCTCATGATATCCCTCACAATCAAATCACTTCTCATTCTCCTCTCTAGGCTAAATGACTGCAGTGCTTGTGATGCCTCTCTGCATTGTATTGTTCTGGTTAATTATTTTTTCTCGCTGCCAAAGAGCTAACAAACAGAAAAGGAGCAAGTGAGTGGAAAAAAAAGAAAAAAAAAAAACCTTAATGAAAATTTGACATGGTTGCAAAAATATTTACTTTATTTGCATGAAAAGCATCTAGTGTGCTTTAACATTTCTAGGTTCAGTAAAGAAAAGTAATTTCTGCTTGTAATTAAATGCTTAGATAGAGTTTGCATCCAAATTTGTCTTCCATAAAGAGGAAAGCAATTAATAGTTTGCATCAATGCTATTTGTCTCTTTCTTCTTGCAAGTCCACCTGATAGGCGAACAGTCTATTACAAGAAGGAGATACCTGTTTCAGTCAAAAGGATGCCTTTTTAGGAATACGGATTTCAACTCCCAGCCTGCTAGTGATCTGTATTTGCAGTTCCTATCATATACTGAAAGATTCATTAACAAGAGATGGGAAGGACAGAACCAGGATGGGAGATGCAATAAAAAGCCTATTTGTTATTTCAGCAACATGAGAAACATCTTGATAGATAGGTTTCCATTAGCAAGAGAACAAAACAATTCTTCACTTCTTGTCTTTAATGGTAGTGTCCATTGCTGTTGTTGGAGACAGCCAACAGTCTTCTCTCCTCATCAGTTTTGATTATGAATTCTCTTCTGGAGGTGGAGTCCAATTTTTGTTAGAAATGTTTGCCCACAGGACAGCAAATATCAGGCTGACCTGAGAATTGATCCTTGTTGGCTGTAATTTGGGTGCTCTTTGTTCAGAAAGCTGTGTACAACTTCCTTCATGTTAATTACAGCCCCCATACATCACCCTCTCCAAATTTTGTTTCTATCACAGGCATCACACTGCCGTGTGTCATTGGACAGACCACATTTGCTGGTAAGCTTCCTGGCAGTCTTTGAGCCTGTTGAACAAAACACATAAGAGAATTCAGCAAGCTACATTTCACTATAAAACATGTTCCTGGGCAGAATTCGCACATAAACATGTCATTGATGTTCCCAAAGTGCCACTCTTGCCAGATGTGTAATGGGGAAAGCTTCTGCTAATGCTCGAGCTTCCCTCTAGGATGCCATTTTGGCCTCAGGAGGGGAGCATTTGAGAGTGTCAGCTCTGCAAAGTATGCCACCAAAACACTTGGTGGCTTGTCTGAAAGCCCTGCAGATTTGGGTCCTGGGGCACAAGAAAACCTTTAAATGATGAGAAAAGCCCCTTTCTTGGCTGGATGACCTCCTGAAAGCTTACACAGCTGCAACAAATGGATTAGAGCAGCTTCCTGGGGAACATGAGATTAGAGTAGATATCACTACATCTCCTAGCACAAGCTCTGTCATAGATCCTACTTTAGCATGAAGCTGATGAGGTAAAAGGATTTTTGGGTAGAAACCATTGGGGCAGTTCTGGTTGGGAAATGCCACCAGTGAGGAGGGTCTCCCCCCACATGGGAGGGCACCTTGAGCATGCCTGCACTGTGGAGCTGGGAGAACATAATTGTTTAAAGCACCTTAGGTTAGGGTCTAGACATTGTGTAATAAACTAGTTGAACAGGAAAGTTAAATGAAATAAAGTTAAATGAATGATCAGCCAGAGAAAGCAATGTCCAGATTTTCACAAGTATTGAGCAGCTGAGGGAGCCTCCTCTGCCACCCAACTGTCTGAGACATCATGTGTCCCTGCAGTTTTAGTGTAACTGGTTCAAAGAACAACTCCAGCAGACCCTGTTTGGGCCTGCAAATGACTGATACATCTGCAGAGGCAGTTCCTCACCCTGCACACCTAGTGCTAGCCCTCTGGAAGCTGAATATCCTGACCTGGGTCATTTCCAGTGGGGAAAAGCCTGTTGACCTCTGGAAAGTACAAAGACAGCTAGCTCCCTGCAATGGGGAGGATGAGTCCCCTTGAAAGAAGAGATTCTCTCACATCACTTTGGCTAGGGAAGGAGTCTGGATAACTGCTTATTTCTCAACATTTCATTACAGCACTCACTCTTTAGGTCATGCATCAGTGTGTGCATGTGTGTGCTTAGGACACCTTCAAGCTGGGGTGGGAAGAGCAGCTTTCAATGCACAGAGCAACAACACTCTCTTTCCAGTTCATCTCTTGGAGCTCATGGAGAAACCAGAAGATGATTTTTTTCTTCCCTGCAGACCAGCCCCTGGAGGGAGGGAGAAAATAAAGATGGTTCTTGTGTGTTCACCCCTTCCCAGCTTCATGTCTTCATCCCATGTCTTGCTCTTTTGCATCTCCGCCTCCACAACCTTGCCAACCCTGTCCCACTGCTAAAATCCTTCACCCTGCGCTCTCTCCCTTCATCCCAATTTCTTCATTGCTTTTTGCCTTTGGTTAGAGCCCAGCCTTTGAGGTTTTAGCTCCCAGTCGCCAGCAAATAGCTACAAGATGATGTAAACTGACTTTTTCAGGAGCTATTGTCTTGGACTAAGTTTGGGTGAAGATCCAAGAGGCCACCACTGACCCCCGCTTCTCTGCCATGCAGTGTGGGCTTTTTTCCTTGGAGCATGGAAACTCCTCAAAGTTGTAAAACTGCTTAAAAGTGAGAGGGAAAAAACCAAGATTTTGCTTACTTCACTTTTCAAGGAAAGCTGAACCCTTCTAGGCACCCAGCCAAGGAAGTTTCAGCCCAAAGAATTAAAATCTATCAAAATTATAAGCAGGGATTTTTTTTTTTTGTAAAGGAGATATTGTCAGCAAACTAAATAGAAGAATTGGTTCTTGCTCTGCATAATGAACAGTAATAATTGTGTACCATATATATGCTCTCATCTGCTCTTTCTCTCAGAAACAAGCATTTAAAATAATTCATTATGAAGACACATTCAGAAACTAAGAATTCTGAATTTATTATTACTGTATATTATTCATATAATGACAACACCCTAAGTTTGCTCAGCACTGTGCAGAAAGAATGGAAGATAAAGCCTCTGGCCTAAAGAGACTTCTAAATAAGTGGAAATAAGGGTGGGATCTGCATGTGCGTGTGTGTGTGTGTGTATAATTTTTAAGTATTACTGAAGAAACTGTGGGGGGAAAATTGAATTATACATCAGCTTATTCACCAACAGGAAAAAAAAAATGGGCAAGCCTGCATGCTCTTGATAACATTTTAATAATTTACAAACTCAAATTTCACCCTGGGAGTGACTTTCATGAGAAGTAAGAAATCCTGTGACTGTAAACACAGCTGGAAGTAAGCAGAAAATCATGGTGAATCCTCCACACAGGGAGAGGGAATGGCAGGAGAAGAGGGGGAACATCTCATGTCAGCTGCAGAAATGGGGACCCTCTCAGGGACCTTTCTGGAGAGGACAGTAGGGACAAGGCAAAGCCCTAGCTGCCCAGAAGCCCAAATTCACACCCCTCACCATGTCACATCCATCCTTTTTACTCCCTGGGACATGCACAGCCTCTCTCTTTGTGCAAGGAACAAGGTGTAGAAATTCCCTGCACATGCAGCACCGTCTCCTTATTATGCCATGTGAGGATGAGCTGCACATGGTGAGGCCAAGGGTCAGATGCAAATAAGACGGTTGGGCAGCTCAAGCTCCTGGAAGAGCATCCCTTAACAGTCCTCAGAGAAAATCTTCATTTCAATCCTCATGTCCTCAAAACAGGCAAATTGCAAGTTCACGCGTGGCCCCTGCATTCCCCAGGGGACTTTTTCCCCGTGGTAAAGCCCCCATGTATTGAGATTTCATTCCCGCTGTCCTCAGCACAGCAGGAGTAACCAGCACCGTAGAAATGCTGCTGTGGGTGTTGGTGCAAGCAGGATTTCAGGTACCCACAAGGTCTGACTGTCCCATATCTGCTTGTGAAAGCCACAGCTGGAAGGGGTTGAGTGGCGGAGGTTTGTCTGTCCATCCCGTGCTTGCTGTCTTGTCTCCCACCGGGTGCAGCAGGGAGAAGGAGGCAGTGATTCAGACTTACTGAGATGTACACAAGGGCTTATTGATGTACACCATAAGAATAACAATGTGTTACAGTGCACTTGTAGGGGCCTGTGGTCCACCTCACCCCATCCTAGACCTGTCTCACCTGCTTAGATAGCCACCACCCCTATGTTGGCCTATGTGGGCACAGAGCTTGGGTTTTGGGAAGACCACACCAGAACAGCCCTCTGCAGCTGATGGTACAGGGTCTGTGCTAAACCCAGGGCTTGCAGGGTTTACTGATGAAAGTGCCTTGAAACTTGGGTGTCACGACTTTCCTGCATTGCTGAGCAATCCAGTGTCAGCAGGGAAAATGGTGACAAAAGTCTGAATGCCATCCTCCAGCTTCCCTCTGGCCTCTGCCTGCAATGCTGCAGCGCATGCAGGTACCAGGGGACTGGTGACAAGAACACCAGCCTGCATGAATCTCTCTGTAATTACTATTCACTCCTTTTTTTTCTGCTTCTCAAGCTGCTTTTGTGTGAATTTCTTTGCCCAGCGGACACTGTAGGACCTACATTTCTATTTGCCAGGAAACACAGGGATACTGTGTTCATTGGAAGTGCCGTGAAAAAAATCTATCCCTACTACCTGATTGCCATCACTGCCGCTATTTCTGGGTGGTTTCTCTGCAATTATTTTGTTGCCCAGGGGAGCTTGGGGAGGACTTCTAGCTTATCTTAGATGAAAGTACAGGCAGCAGCATCTGGGGACCCAGGCAGGACCTGGGGGATGTGGCAGCAGGCAGGTAGCAGGGTTTGGAAACACAGCTGATGGCACAGCCAGGGGACAGGGATGCCAAAAGCAGAGAGCACTGAGACACTTGCCTGACTTTCTGCAAGAGTACATCCAGATTGCCTGCATCTCCAAAAGGCACATCTCTGTCCCTGCCTGCTGATAGAGGTCAGCGTGTGTTTCTACTCAGACAAAGCTTCGTTATAAAATGCCTCCTACAAAAGCCACCTTGGAAGCACTAGTGGGAAGCTGGGGCCTCCGTTCAGGTTTACAGAGTTCTTCCCAATTAATATGAGAAGTCACACTGAAAACTTCCTGTCCCCCCTGCTTGGTACCTCCTCCTACCTGTCCCTGTAACATCACCAGAGCATTTCCAGGCATGGGAGGCTGCACAGATCTTTGTCTAGTGAAACCCATTGTCTCAAGCTTTGGTTTCCCAAAGAGGCTGTGAAAAAACAACCCTGAGGCAAGTATGGGCTCCCTGGGTAAGCTTACCTGCCGTGTCATGGGCTGGCTGCCCTGGAACAGGAACTGTTGGAGCCAGAGAGCTGAAACCCAACAGCCTGTTGAAAAACAACAGGGACCAAATAATTAATTAGCCATGACATTATTAGCAACATCCCTTGGAAGAGTGATGGTTGCCAGTATCTTTTTTTGCCCTGCAGAAAGGCTGTTGGCTGCATCCAAGGAAGGTGGCCTTTGAAGAGACAGCCTGTGGTGCCTCCTGCCCAGCCTCACTCAGCTTGGGGATGTGCAGGATTTGGACTCTGGAAGCCACTAGATGTCAGGGTTACTCCGTCGCAGCTGTGCCACCTGCCAGATGTGGCACAGCTGGCTTGACCTGAAGGAGGCAGGTCCTCTGTGTCCCCTCAGTGCAGGTCAGGGCCAAGCAAGGCTCAGGAGCTGTAAATCATACCAGGAATTGGGGGAAAACCCAGAAGAAAGTGGGATGAAGTCTTTGTCCTCTTGCTTGCACCATGACCAGACTATTCACACTCTGCCTCTTGAACAACAGCCACAGTTTGGTTTGTCCAGTGAACTTCTGATGATGCTTGTTGTAGGAACAACCACCCCAAATGGTCAAAAACCTGTCCCCAGAGTCAGGAATTTCTTAAAGCCATGAATATGCATTTATAACCAGGGTGGGTTTGGATTAGCTACTGTACACATGTCAAGCCATCAGCTGAATCTCCCACCTTTGCATTGACCATGTCTATGAACAACCATAGCCCCTCAGCCCTCAGTTTGTTGGTCCCAGTGCTTGGCTAGAAACACATTTTCATGCAGTATCATTTAGGCCTTAAAATCACCCTCTTCTTTGCTTAAAAAAACCTCATCACCAAAACCTACTGATTTTGGGAAAAAAGTGAGAAAAAGCTCCGATTTATACTAGAGTAAGAAAAAGTTCAGATTGTTTACAAAGATCCCAATGTTTTTCTTAAGTTAAAAGCAATGTAAAATACAGCATTTAGATAAAACTGCACAGTTTTCTGAAACGTGCCTGTTGTTATATTACATTTATTCTAATATCGTAAGCTGAGTTTATCTCATAAATAAGGATTATAAAAAACTCATCTTAATGTATTACAAATTAAAGGAGGCTATTTCATTATAAACAGGAAGATGCAGCAGCGGCAGCTTAAATGATTAAGACTTTTTTTCCCTGTGGAAATATGTTCACCAGATTGGAGTTAAACTGCAGCTACAGGGATATCTGAGCTTTGGTAAGTCAGATGCTCAGCTAGTTATTGACCTTGATTCTCACCAGATACTTCAGAAAGTGGTACCAAGACCCTCAATCTTTAGATATTTTCCTACCCCACCTTAAGACTCACCCTGATCTCTGTAAAATAGTAACAAACTTGAGATGTGCAGCTTCATATCAATTCCCAAACCATTTCAGCCATAGCTGTAATAAATGTGGGTGGGCTTCTGACTACTCATTTAATTCCTGAGCTTTTTTAATCTTGCAATGTTCTTGGGCTGAATAACTTACTGTAGTGAGAAGTCTCACAAACTAATTATGCTGTACATGAAAATGTATTTTCCTTTATCAGTATGAATTTTCTACCTTTATGTGAAAGTGAGTTATTTATTAGGAAAAAATAACTCTATGGCCTTTTGCAGTTATTGCTTCTAAGATCACCTTCTCATCAACAATTAAAGTTGTCTCTGAGTTACATCACTACTTAGTCATGATAGATATGCAATTTCATAGTTTTCATTATAGAAAATAGGCACCAAAGTACATCAATAAACTATATAATGTGAAGGAATACTGATAAAAGCATGCTATTAGATTCATTAGTGCTAATCAGAAGGAAAGCATCTATGGTTACTCATTGATAACACTCAGTTAAAAAAGGGTTTTCTTAGGGTGAATGATTTTCAGTGATATGGGATCACTGAAAAGACAGTCTAAAAGCAAATGTCAAACCTGCCTTATTCATTGAGCGTTGCCACTACAGGAAGGGAAGAAAACCTTAGATGAGATCATACCATTAACTTTTTATTACAAATGAGGTCAAAGGAGGGAACATAATGGCAGCAGACGAGATGGTGTAAGGAACAGAGAAGACAGTGAAGGTCTGGATGAACATTTCTGCTAATGGGTATTTGGTGGGCACTGCTTTGAACTACAGCATCACCTGATGCTTCTCATGGAGGAGAAGATGTGGGTGCTGGGGATGCAGCCAGAGGTGGAAGACAGTCTGGGACCACCTGAGGTTGGCATACAGACGAAAAAGGTCAGGAGAACAACCCCAGACCTGTAGCTGGGACCGTGGATGCAGCAGAGAGTATCCAAATCTACAAATTCATTGTCATTTTGGGCATGGTTACAATTAATGAATTGGTCATAGAAAATAACTGTGGTGACTAACTGGGAGAAGGTCATTTGTAATTGGAGAGGAAGGAAGTAATTGTAGATCCCTCTAGAATTCACATGAACAAACTTGGGGAAATCCAGGAAACTTGTTAGAAACTTGCTGGAAAACTTGGGGGTCTGAAGGTTAGGAGGCAGTCTGGAAGTTGTCTGACAAGCAACAGGGAAAATATGCCTGCAAAAAATTCTAGCTATGACAGGATGACTAACCATCCTTAAAACTATATTAGCGGTAAGTTGAGAACCTGCACAAAGGATAGAAAAAATATTGATCATTAAAGAGAGATATGACACAGAAGTCAGGAAACAGAGAGAGAAAATGAAAATTGAGAAATTCAAACTTACTTGAAACTTGCAAAATACATTAAAACCTCTAACAAAAGTCTGTCTTTAGAACCTCTGTTCTTCCTTGTTCTTTCCTTGTGTAGCTAGAGATTGTAGCTAATCTAGGTAGCACCAAACTGCAAATGAATTTGTTTCTAGGGATTATGTTGAAGGCTGAAATGAAGGCAGAGTTGAGTTGCAGGAACAGAAATGAGGTGGATGGAGAATGAAAGTATCAGTGCACTCAGATTGGTGGGATAAGAGTGAGAGAGTAGACCAAGACATCAGGAACAATCTTCATCCTAAATCCTGGGATCTGTCTTGTGTTTTTGCAGGTCTGGATGTCCAGCTGGTGGGGATATTATCCAACTGAAGTGCAAAGGCAACGCCCGTAGGAAAAGAGAAAAGCAGTGACTAGAGGAACTACAGGTGAGGTAGTCTGTGTGTAGTCATATGTGGGACTGTAGAAGAGATCTGGAAGGAAAAATCAAAGATTTTGAAGAAACATGGAAAACCAGGGAAAGAACAGAACATGGGTCTGCTCAAGCTAGAATGCCTTCTAAATAGATCAAAGGAAGCTGGGCACTTGTAAAACCACATGGTGATTACTGATGGGGAAGGAGATCCATAAACTGGATAATATGGCAGCAGTGATCATCTACTGCTCCTGCTCAAGGCATGCTCTTCAAGCTCTTAATTTTTAATGATAGCCTGCTGTAACTGGCAGTAAGCAGCCACCAGCCTGTGATTTTTAGTAGATGCTGGCCTTTGGTATTTCTACATGACGCATGAAGGTAGCGCAAGGCAGCTTGCCTTCTCCTCCAGGGCATCACCTTTCCTAACAGCATCGGCCTGAACATAGTAAGACTTACATCTGAAACTTAAAGTGAGACTGTAGCATTTCAGCAAGCCAGAAAGGGTCTCTTCCTTTGTCTTTGACTCTGTCACAGCTCCTGGCAGGGGTGCAGGGATCCGATACAGTGCTCAGCTCTTCCATCTTGCTTGGCTGCCCTTTGGCAAGTCTCTTTGTAGTGCTGTTTTCCCACCATGTATATCACAGAACAGCATTACCTTGCTCTGCATGTATGCATGTCATCTGGCACCATGGTGATTTGATCTTGAAGTCTGTTGGTCTAATCATGATGAGAAGGACAGATGTTGGCAAAGCATCAGATCAAAAAGCATACAGAATTTATCCAGATTGCAGGATTTTTTCTGTATGGACAAATATTGACTGGGACTGGTTCCAACAACCTCCTTTCTTAATAGATGCTCTAACATTGAACACGAGTGGTGACAAACTGGTGCAATTACTCACCATGTTACTAATCACACCATTTCCCTCCCCCTGTTATTGATTTTGGAAACATTGTTTGAAAAAAAAAAAAAAGGAAAAGAAAAAAAGAAAACCCTTATTGCCTGTAATACCTAAATGGAAATTTAATCCCTCTTCCATCTACCATCCCCTCTCTGCATTTATTTTCAAGACACATTTTGATTGTTTTGTTTACTGCTTACTGTGTTTATGATTATTTTAATAGAAAGCGTTATGTGATACATTTTGTATGAAGGTCACTGCTTAGATATTCTCCACAGATACTTTATTCGAGCAGCACTGATTTGTAATGAATTCATGCCGGCCTCTTGCAGGGGGTTCTCTCCATTTCCAGACGGGGGTCCCGTGGTAATCCAACATTAGCAACATGTTGAATAAATAACATTATCTGCTGTGGTATTTAGCAGCCACTGCAAACAGTGTAAAGGCCACTGTGAAGTTGCTGAGGCCTATCATTTCACCCAGAGGTTAATATACTGTCAATAAACAGGGACACAAACAACACTGGAGCAGTTGGCTCACCAGAAGCCAGAGATGCAGCAAATGGAATATTTCAACTTTTCTCCAGCTACATAAATACTCATATGTGCCTTAGGCGTTCCCTTCCTCTCAGTGCCAGGCTCTGAATGAGCTCCTAGGCACCAGACTGAAACTTTCTTAAGTGCCCATTTCTCCCCAAAGGATTGCTCTTGACCTGCTGAAATCACTGGTTGTTTCCTGTGCAGAGCCATGAACACCATTGTGTAGCAATCAATCAATCCTTGATGCTCCCCAGGTTCCCTCCCACTTTTCTCCCTGCTCCATAATAATGAGACAAGACTTGTTACACCTTCTTGACCTACTTGCATCAGGTCCTCCTCCCGGCTTTGACCTCTGCCCTGTGTAGCAATGAACGCTTGAACTGCACGCACAGTAAGCAGGGTTGCACAAGTTGTAAGGGATACCACTTGGCAGAAATAGTCCTTTTGTAGCCTTGAAGAGGCTACGTTCACTTGCATTCACCTGGTAAGGTGTAATGACCATCAGAGAGCAGGTCGTTCCCAGCATCATTGTCTCTCTAGACCTTGGCAGATTACTGTCTGTTTGGGCAAAGGATCTATTTCAATGTGAATTAAGTTCTGAGCCAGGTAATGCTCCCCACAAACACTCCATCTGAATCCAGCAGCAGGGGTTTCATTGTCTGTGTGTTGTTTCTCTCTCTTCACACATTTCTCCTACATGAGATTGTCTACTCTGTCCTTGAGTCCATGCAGGCTCTCAGTAGTTGCCACATCCTTTGGCACAGACAACATGCAGCAAAATACATGCCCTGCCCATGAGCTTCTGCTCACTTCCTTTGTGATCTTATTATTGTATAGGAAGGGAGAATGTTTTCCTTTCCTTTCCTTTCCTTTCCTTTCCTTTCCTTTCCTTTCCTTTCCTTTCCTTTCCTTTCCTTTCCTTTCCT
>WUAM01000431.1:123937070-123955470 GCA_024336885.1 Actenoides hombroni | reverse complement strand
TTCCTTTCCTTTCCTTTCCTTTCCTTTCCTTTCCTTTCCTTTCCTTTCCTTTCCTTTCCTTTCCTTTCCTTTCCTCCCTTCTCCCCTCTTTCTGAAGTGGACATTGAATGCCTCTGGGCTTGGTTCCTGTCTCCTGGTTGTGATGAGATGCTCAATAGCTCAGCATTGACAAAGGAAGAGATCCCTCCAGCTCTCCCTCCAGCTATTATTGTTTGGTTTAGAATAATCTGGGAACCATTACCATGAGGAAAAAATCACTAATAATAATAACAATAAAAAAAAAAAAAAAAAAAAAAAAAAGCAGTTCCTAATCATTTTTATACAGTCTGGCTTCTATTTCAACAAAACACAAGCAGAATTATCTTTCCAAAAGTTCCTGGAGAACAAACAGACATAAATACTTGACTTCACTACACAGACTGCATGCTTTCATCTCAATACATCAGGAGGCACCACATTTATCTTTGCATTCATCATCTTTTATTCCTACCACCTGCTAATACCTGGAGCCATACCTGGACTGAATTTTTGCCTGCTTAGTAATATTTTTCTTTTCTCTTATTCTGTCCCATAGCTCTGTGTTGTGTTTCATGTTTCATTCTCTCAAAGAATGGAGAAAGACTGACACTTGGTGTGCTATTGCTCCTCCTCACAACTGCTGACCTGCCAAAAAAGCATGCTTTTTAGGACAGCAAGATTATGCTTTTGGGAACAGGGAATGAAGGCTGCACCAGTAACATGAAAGGCGGGGAAGATGACTTCTCTCAAAGTGCTCAGAATAAGACTGCACAATTTTGCTCCTGCAACCCTTGGTGTGATCCAAGGGCTACAGTGGACAGGGCTGGGGAGTGTTGTATCAGGCTTTGATGATCATTGCTTCAATACCAACAAGAAGTAGAGATCAGATTCAAACAAATCTGCTTTCAAAGCATCCAAGTCTGGAAAACCACTTCATGATGTGAAGCTTAAGAAACTTAACGTAGCTTCACCAAGAGAGGTGAAAAGTAGGGTCCATTAAATTATGGAGGTGCGGGGTGCTTGTTCAGGATTCTTCCCTGCCATGCCATAAATCTACAAATAAATGGATAACATCCTGCTCTCTTCTGTACTTGTCTGTAACGGATATATTCTGTGTCTAGGTTTCAAATATTAGCCATAATTCATATTTTGGCTTGATGTAGATATCTGTGTGACCTTCAACAGCCTGCGATATATAGAAAAGCTGATTACATGTTCCTTTGTTTCATAGGAGGGATCAATATGAACAAGATTAGGAAAAAAATAGTTTCATTCATGGTAAACAAATCCTGACAATGTTTTTTTTGAGAAACTCTGCACTTCTAGCACTTAGAACGAGGATTTGAAAACTGTCAGGGAGTTACCCTGCTGTCACAGATGTGTCTTTTGAAGTAGCTGTTAAACATCAGGCCAGACTTGTACAATCTATAAACCTCTAAGGATTTTCCTTCACATGGGCTCAGTGCTTGATTGGAGAGAAGGATCTGAGACCCCTGAGAGCAAATCTGAAAGCACAAAGAGATGAGAACCTACTGCTCTTGCAGCCCTGGTTGGAGGTTGCCTCTACCATGCTGGTGTCTGTTTAAAAACCTCTCTACAGCATTGCATTTCCTTGCAACTTTCTTGGTAGCAGGGCTTCTCTTAGTAAGCCTCTGCCTGCTGGAGCAACTCTACCTGATTTCCATCAGTAGCATTTTCAGTGGTAACTTAAGTTTGGATAGTAGAAGACTCTTTGCCAAGCTCTAGAGTAAGCTCAACCACAGTGGGAATGTTGGGGGACAAATTAAGAAAGGATGTGAGTGTGTGTCCTTCACCTCCAGACATCACAGGTGTCCAAGCTGGTTTGACTAGAAACTCCAGGCCTGGGCCATGAATGTGCAAGGATTTGCCTCTGACCTTCTCTCAAGCAATTATCTGAATGTTCATGTCTTCATCTGAACTTGTGTAATGTTTTGTCTGTGCATACAGATTATAGGCATACAGATTATAGTCATTCTTCCTACATCAGACAGGATTAGGAAAGCATTTGTTTTTCCTTTGGGGGTGCTCACCCAGTGGAAATGTTTGCTATCTCCTACAGACTAAAGGTAGAGTCTGAGGGACTACACAATGTGTTATGATCACATTGTTTTTCATCTCCAACACAAGATCTACTCTCACAGGTACCCTCTTGACTTGACTTTCTTCACAGTCTGTGGCCATTAAGTGAGTCAAAGCAGCTCTTGGTCACTGGAGCCTTGGAAGGAAGACCAAACCAAACCATAATGCTGCCAGGGCCTCATGACACTAATGAAGTAATCAATTGCAGTTCCCTCTGTGAGAATAAAGACTTTGGCTGTAATCCCTCACAGAGCCCCTTGTCATTTTTGCAGTCACCCAGACAGATGAGTATGGCAGCGAAGCTCACAACCTCTACATCTGCCCTTCCCTGTTGACATGCCTCCTCCGTAAGGATGATTATTCCCGCTGCTGGGGTGAGCAGCTGTGCTGCTAATGCCAGCTATGCTATCTCATGTTTCCACAAACAAAGCCAGTGATTACCTCATTTGTTTGGTTTCCCTCTCAGATAAATGTATTTGTTCCATGTCCCCCAAAGACTTGAGAGTTTGCAGATGCACCTGCAAACACAGACTCTGACTTCTGAGTGGCTGTATAAGAGGACTTCAGGAGAGACTGAACTCAGTCCTTCTCTGTCATTGACGTGTGGCTAAGTCATTACATGATAGAGGAGGTAAACACGTCAAGCAGAAACCTCTCCCTGCTCTTGTTTCTTCCTATCAGCAGCCCCTGGGAAGGTCAAAACAAAAAAAAAAAGGCCACATAAAACTGCAGTCATATTTTACATACAGGAGTGATTTCTCAGAGGATGTGTTCGCGGGCTATCAGTGAATATTACTACCACAGATCTGGCCCTTTCCCCTACCCATAGTGTCTTGGGCTGTGTGTATCACACAGTGTTTTGATACCTGATTTGAATAGATCTGATATGACTTGGAAGACCATTTTCAAGCAGATAATCACAGATCAAATCTGTATTGCCTTATGCATGAATCTCTTATGCTTATTATGAAAGCTCTTTTCTTTCCTAAGCAGTTACAAAAAAGCAGGGAATTGAGGCATTTGTAGATTTTTTCTTTTGCTAAAAAAGCTTTTAATCCAGAAGAGAGAGAAATACATCTTCCTTTGAAAATAAGGGGAAACACATTAAAGAGTCGAACAAATTGTTTCAATTTAATACTAATTAGTCAAAGGAGTGAAGAAAGACTTGGTGCTGTTTAAACTTAGAGTCAGAGCTAATTCTTTTCCAAGGCTGGTATCACTCTGAACTTCTGTTTATTTTGTCCCAGTTATTATAGCAGGATGAAGAACTACAAAGATGTATAGTTATATTTTCAGCTGTCCCTGGTAACGTAGGCAAGACTCATTATCACTGACATATCCCTGATAGGAGCCTTTGCAGGATGGAGAAGTCTCTCTCTGTCCAGCCAAGTGATTGACAATTTTCCTCATTATTCCTCCCATCTCTCAGAAGTCTTCATGCCATCGCACAACTCTCTCTTTCCACTTCTTTTTTCCCCCCAGAAATGTAAGAAAGCTACTGACTGGTTTCAGGTCACAGGAGCCACCTGCTATTTCTGTATTACCCTCCTGAATGAATGCAAGCTGTGAGCTGGAAGTGACAATGTGCAAAGTAATTTGTGGTGAGAATAAGAGGATCATCTTTCATCTAATACACTCGGATTAAAGGATGGTGATCTGGCCCTAAAACACAAAGCATGTTCATTCTTAAGCAGTGCTCTTACTTCCCATTTAATTGTTAAATGCATTGGCACAAGACAGCAGGTCAGTGGGTACCATTACAGGAAGTTCAAGAGGACTCTGAGGAGCACTGAGGAGGGCATGGAGATGAGAAGTGGGCACTAAAACCTTCAGGGAAGGATATGTGTGTCAGCCTCCCAACTTCTCAGCGAATGCCTCAGCTACTGCAGTTACTTCTGAAAAAGTGAGTGACCACAAACACTGGCACCACCACACAGTGCTCATGCTGTCCTATGATGTCCCATTGTGTCCCACAGTTGAAAAGCTCCAGAGTTTACAGAAGCCTTGTTCCCAGGGCTTTTTGGTGGACCAGCTTCAGGTCTGTCTGCTCAGCACATGCGACTTTAGCTTGACTGGTCCTCCACAGAGAAACATCGTTCAGTTCTCACCATGAATTTTCCCCAGCCTAACTCATCACTCAGTTTGACATTATCTTCATTGCATTTGTGTTTGATTCTGTCCTCTGTGGATTTAAATAAACTTCCCAAATCCTAATTGTTCCTGGTTTAAGAACTGTATGTGCCATTTCGCCTGCAGGGTAGATAGCTCATAATAAACTGAAATTGGTACTTACAGTCAATGTTAGGCTATTACCATTAAAGCTTATTGTTGCTATATAGTCATACATTTTGCATTGTTAGGAGTGTACATATGCAAGTATATTCATACTTCATATCCTGCACTTCAAGTCATGACATTTGCCATCCTTTCAATAAGTCCATTTAAAGAAAATCCAGTCATATTTCTTTACAAAAGACCATCAATGAAAAGGAAGGATACAGGAAATCAAAATCTATCATCCTGTCCAGAAGAATGACAAAGCAAAGAAGAGGAGAGAGAATCTCAATTATTTACAGGATTCTGCCCTTAAGAAATGAACAGATTAAATTTATCAATGACTACAGTTTCTGTCATGCAGCTTTAAAGGAGATTGTGCAGATAACTGGAAATGCAGTGTAGTTCTTCAGGAAGACTCAAGCCAAGCACCTCAATTCTCTTTGGAAAGTTATTTGTAGGATTTAAAAAGTGGGTAAAATATTAGGATTGCTATGTGAGGACTGCAGAGTCTGTCAGTGAAGAAGCTCATTAACTCCTTGCATCCTCACCTTGGCCTCTTGCCTGTGTTCACTGGACAACCATGTTCACTGGACAACCTTCATCCCATTGCCAGTATCTTCATCTTTCTCTCCACTGAATGAACCTTAAGGTGGGCTTCCACCTGCTTCTCTCTGATTTTCAGGAGTACTGGTCAGTGGTTTCAGTTCCTCTGAACATCCACTATGCTTGTTTGTATTATTTGCTGCAGTTCTGACCCGAAGCCCAGAATTGCTCATTTCCCCTGGCTTTCTTTCTGCAGTGCTCTTCATAGTGGACAAGGGCTGGTGGAGTTATCTCTACAATCCCCAACCCAGGTCTGAGGGATCAGAGATAGGGAATGAGGCATAACTGAAACCTGACTCAACTTTGAGTTGATTCAGGGTGCTATCTGCAGGCAGAAAAGGATTTTGGATGGATGGTTACAGAAGCCACGTTGATGGCCAGGGTCATTTGAAAGAGTATCCATCTCAGGTATCCACCCTGGGCTGATGAAAGCCTCTTAAGGAGGGCATGTGACTTTCATAATTCCTCTGCCCTATTTCTCAGTCCTATGTGGACATCTCAGATACATTCAGATACCACCACTAGCACTGGGAGACATGGTTGAGGGTAGAATATTGAAAGCAAGAGAAGATCTTCCATGCAACGGTTAATGTGCTCTTTCCATGTTCACACTGCTTTTACATGAAGAACTAAATACCCTGAAGCATGAAGAACTGAATACCCAGACCTACTGTAAAGTAGGTTTCAATGTGAACTTTGTGCCAAGGAGATCTCTTCTCAACTCCTGGTGTGTTCACAAGCATTCCTGAAGAGCTTTTCCTACCTGTACCTTACCAGCAATAGCCACTTGTCCTTTCCTTGCCCACATTTCTAAAAGAATCCTATCTACATGCACTCCTGAGTCATTGAAATACAGAAGCAGACATTTACCAAGATGGAATTGGGAACAGAAATGCAGTCAATGCCGAAGTGTTTGTGCAGTGGCGCAGAGCCAAAGGCAATTAGCAAGCAACATGAATCTTTCTTGCTCGCCACTCAACCATGTGCAAATGGCACTTCTTGTCCTGTGGGTTAAGGAATGGCAGTTTAGTCTGTCAAGTCGTGCTAAAGTTTGCTGATTGAAGGGGTTTGGGGCTGCACTATTACAAAAACTATGTTTAAGAAAATGCTCTTAATCCCTATTTTATGAGGCAAGCACAAAAAAAGACAAAGCCATTTCTTTTTGGAGAAGTAGCAGAATCAGCAGCTAGAGACAGGAACACATTTGTACCCTCCAGTTTGAACAAAGTCAAATTGGAAACTACAAATAAAAGTGTTTATGAACTTGTGAGAGCTCCTATGAATGATCTTGGGCTTTCACCAGGACCAGAGAATTACAACTCAAGGAGGTGTTGGTTCTCTCCTGCCCCCAGACTCATTTCTTTCTCTCTCAGTCTTTCTTTTTTTCCGTTTTTAACCCAGTGATGTGGTTTTATATTGTGATTTGTCCAAGAGTGTTTGCTGTTGGAGACACTGTGTCCCTTGGTGTGCATCAGGGGAGAGGCCAAGGGATCAGGTCTAACGGCACAACTCAAACTGCACACGAACTGACTTTTAATTGTGCTAGAGAGAAGAAATGCTGGAGCCTTTCCTTGTTTAATAGACTCCAACCAATATCACACTCTTAATGTATTCATAAAACACTTGCACTCCATATGACCCATTGATCTCAGCTGTGTGGGATGAGGGGCTGAGCTGGACCCATTAAATTAACCATAGGCAAGACTCCAGGTACTCGGAGATTTGCTTTGTCTCTGAGTAGAAGCTGTACTTGTGCTCTTTGTGCCTGTGGTAAGGGACTCTATGCACTGTTTTGAAGTCCTCAGCACCTCTTCCTGCTCTCTGCAGGCCTCTTCTGACCTGTAGCATTATGTTTTGGGGTATTTTTCCCCCCAAGCCCAGCACACATCCTCTCTCCCACTGCGGGCAGGCACAAAGCCTCTAACACCCTTGTACAACCTTCATGTTTCACAGAAGAAAAACTTAAGGGATCTTTCTTTCTCTAAGAACCTACTAATGCATCAGACAGTTTTAACCTAAGCTGCTGAAAGAAAGGAGTCTCCAAAATACTAAACCTCCTAAAAAGTCAAGGTTGGAAGAGAGAGACACACACGTGAGCAATACCTTCACAGAAAGCAGAGATGCAGCTTGAGATCATGGGTCATTCAAACCTCATCTCCTTTACATAAAGCAATACAGGTCATTCAGACATGGCTGACATATAGAAAAAAGCCACTTCAGAAGTAAATCCTTTTTTTTTCAAGTTATGATAATACATAAGAGGCAAATACACCCTCAAATGCCTAGAAAAAGCTGTATAGGAAATCAGCAAGCAAATGGGAAGGAAGAACAGAAGAAGGACTGAGGAAATAAAATATTTTAATGCTTGGAACTTTTCATGCTACCTACTAATTTTCTTCATACTTTATAGCACAGTAATGAGCATCACAGAGAAACTAACCACCAGCTTGTGATACAGATAGGCCAAGGAAGAGGAGTCATTTTATCTGGTTCTATCCTCTAAAGGTTAATTTCTACATGCTACCTGGCTTTGTTTTCTTTAGTCCACTGATGTATCCTGTCTCACCCCTAGCCATTAAGTCCACGCTGGCAGACATTAAAAACTTTTCCTTTCTTGCAGTAACAAAAGCTGTTGCTAGTGTTTGAAGCACAGTAAGTTGAGGAGTGAAGATGTGGGTTTTCTTCAGCCTCATAGCTTTCATGGTTTCTGTAAAGCTTTAGCAGAGGGTGAGGAATTACAGCAGCACCTCAAAGCATTGACAGCAAAGAGCAGCATGTGAGCAAATAAATTGCACATTGGTAGGGCTGAAAGACACCCGAAGCTGCTGTGGTTACCGGTCCTCAGCTCTGGTTCCAGTGGTGAGTTTGTATATATTTCTGCCTCTCTATTTTGGTGACTGTGATGGGCTGGGACTGGCCAGCAGAAAGGAGAGGAAAGCTTCAACTCTGGCCGAGGGACAGGCGAGCTGCAAGCAGCGAGGCACCTGAAATACTGGAATGTTTCTGTTTCACTATTTCGATGCTTACACAAACTTCTATTCAGGCTTTTCATGACAAAATACAGTGTTTTCATGTAGAATGAAAGTCAAAACTAAACTAGGAGAAAATCATACCCAAATGTTTTTACCTCATGGAAATGAAACATTTTGATACTGTCAAAACAAAATGAGAAACTTGAAACAATCTGTTTTGATACCTCCCAGTCAGAATCAACACATTTCCTTCAAAATGTTTTGATTTCAGTCGGACTGCATTTTCCTATGGGGGAAAAATCCCACAACATATCTGAGATGTTTTTGACTAGCTCTAGTGTTGAATTTATTACAAGAAGCTTGCAGCAGGTCTAGAGGGCTGGTTAGGAAGCAACGTACCATCAGATTAGATATTGAAAATGCATCCATTATCACTGTATGATGATAGAACAAGAGGAAAAGACATCCAGTATTACTGTATTACAATACAATAGGAGAAAAAGGCATCCAGTGTCTTCAGTGTATTACAGTAGACCAAGATAGTGACCCTTAGAAAAACAGGATGATGGTGGCATTTCAGTGTCTTTGACCTTCAGATGGAAAGTATTGTTTTGGAGAAGCCAGAGGCACTGGACTCCATGCAGGGATAAAGGGCATCAGGACAAGAATTTGCAAAGGCAAATTACTTTGAATATATAAAAAGAGAGAAGGAATCAGAGGAATTTGCCACTTGACCTTATGGAAAGACCATGAAGGACTGAAGTAAGAGATTAAATTGAAATTGCAGTACTTGAATTAATTTTCCAAGGATTCATATGCAGCCCATCACGCTGGTACCTGGGTTTATAACCTCATCTCTAATTGCAGACCATCACTAGAGGGAGGGAAGAGCTCCCTGGGACCAATATGTGAAGGACTAGCCTCATCGTGACTGGCCACCCCTGAGCCACAGCTGCCATTGGTCCTGCCACTGGGAGAGGTGCCATAAAATTTCAGCATCAAATACTGCAGAGGAAGGTGATGGAAGCCCCTGATTCACAACAAGAACCCAAACAAAAGCTGAGCAGCAGTCTTTGTTCCTCTGTCTATCTGCAGGCATTCCAGGTTAGCAAAATGCCCACGAGAGGTCAGTGGGCTGTAAATCAATCCAAGAGCTTCAGATAGGGTCCCAAACTGCAGGAGCACAGACTCCATGCCCTGCTGTGACCTCATGTTGTTTTAGAAGCATCTCATCTCTTTGTCCCTGTCTGCTTCACTCTAATAATCTGAGAACAAAAGGCAAAGTTTTCTCTGCTTTTCTTTTAACTCTGCTTTTTGACAGACCAGATGCCTCTGATCCTAACTTCTTGGCACGTGGATGGCTAGTGTTCATGGAGACAGGCATGTGCTTCATGACATGCCTGTACTGTTATTATCTCTTGATCTACTGATTGCATAAAACAGATAATTTCTTTTCTGTGTTCTCTGCTCACCCAGGGTCACCCACATTCCCCTCAGGGAAGGGGATTTCATAATCATATTCAACATGCAGTAATGATTGAGCTGCTCTGGGGGTCACAGAATTAAACCATCCTCTTGTGGTGGCATAAGAGGAACATTATTACCTCCACAGCAAGGTCAGATCTTTTTCCTGTGTTAATTAATCAGCAAAATTAAATATTTTGTTCAGTTAATATTAGTCCCTGGGAAACCAAATCACTTAATAAAATGAAGCTGGGAGCCACGTGGAGTATGACATACACCATGGAGATCTGTCAGTACCTCTCAAACTCACCCTTGGGCACTGTCTTGACTCTTTCAGCCAGGCATTTCCCTTCAATGAGGTGGATATTACAATGTGCCATGCAGAGAAAAGGGGATCTGGCTGGAGCCTTCGAAGTCTCATCCATGAGGCAAGTCTTGTAGAAGGACCCCTACGGATATTAACAGGCTTTGAATTAGGGTGTAGGGGTGTTGGTTTCTTGAAATGATGGGTTTAAGTTTGGCAAGCACACTGGTTCACACCAACACAGAGCAGGGACCAGGTCTAGGAGGTAGAAACATCTTTCTTATACCCATGGAGCTGGTGTATTTTGGGCTGAATGTGGGTTCTGCAGGGAAAGCCTCTGCCAGTTCTCAGACAGCCCTTCCTGACAGTGGAGTCTATGACAGTATTCATCTTCTCCTAAAATAGGAAAGAAAATTAAAGTTCTCATTTGGTTGGATGACTCCCTTTCTAAGCTCCATTAACTTAATTGACTTGACTCTACTGAGTACCAAGGGAGAGAAGCACTCCTGGGGGCATCTACACCATAGATGTCTAAGTCAGGTGTGATGAAGCCACCACCGGGAGATTGGATTCTGACCTGAACAGACTTTAGTCCCCAGTCTGCCCTGTCGTGCTCTTTGGGTTTAGCCACTGTGATTCATCATCTCACCAAAACACAGTGGCTATCCCAGTCTAATTAAAACCTTCACTACCAGACTGGCAACACATCAGAAATTGTGGCAAAACCTAACACACACCAGGGAGAAGTTTGACTCTGACAAGCTATTTGTTGGTGCTGGAGATTTCTTGTTGTTGTCTTGCAGGAACACCCAGGGCAATTCTGTTTAGTTGCAGATGTGAAAAAAAGAAGACAGGGTGGGGGGAAAGAGGTATTTCCTAAATGATGTGTCCCAGTGAATTCCACCTCAAGGCTTAAACTGCTGCAAGACCCAGTTTCTGTCATCAGCTTAGCTCTGCATGATGACCCAGACTGCAAAGCAGCATGTTTCCCCTATTCATCTACAGAAATACCTGCATGAGAAAGCACTACAGTTTCATAATTCTCTGTCAGAGAAGAGCTTCATTAAAGGGGCCCCAGAAGTAAGGTCTGGGGCTTGGAGCTGGATGTGCCTGGAAAAGCAAGGCATGGGCTGAACAGCAGCAGATATTTTTGTTTAAGTTCTCCTTGCCTGCGAGACTGTCTGCTTTGCAATTTATCCTCTCCTGCATTGCTGTCACATGCCACCTAACCTGGAGGCAGCAAATATCTGGGTGCAATAAGCTTGCCTTGCTCCACAACATGCCTGTCAAGTCCCCCAGCATCGTTGGGGTGGGAAGGAGACACTTGCCCCTGTGAGAGGCTGAAACATGAGCAGAGGCAGCACACAAAACTACATAACCCAGAACAACAGAGAGAAGCTTGAGCTGCCCTTGGTGAACACTGAAGCTCTGACTGTCGCAGCAGGATTTATAGTCAGATGCTAGAAAAAGAAGATAAAAAATTTCCAACCTGTCAATATTTTGCAAAGCACCCATCAGACAGAGTTTATCTGTGCTGTAGATGTTGACCTCCTGTCCTGACCACAAGAGCAAGGGCAGACAAAGATAAGGGAAGGGACAAGACTGCAAAGTGCTGTCAAGAGTTCGATTCACAAAATAAAAGTAGCTATAAAAGACAATTAAAGACACACTCTTTTAAGAGGAACTGCACTGCACAGAGAGGGTCACCATGGAGCTGTGGGACAGTGGCCCATGGACACATCACAGCTTATAGAACAGATCTGCTCACCCTGGAGTGCCTGCTCCAGCTGGGAGCACTGACCTCCAGGCCAAGGGAGATAATGGGATTTCTTCAAAATGCCTTCAGGCAGAAGAGAGGGCAAATGTTCCTTCTTATCCAAACTAGCAAGGCATGGGGTGGCTTTGGCACAGCTTGAAAAGCCCACATACCAACCTCCTCCACCTGCCCACCAGAGCTGCTCCCAGAAGCTGGCAGAACCACAGAGCTGAGCATAAAAGTGGAGAGTGGAGTGAAATACTCAAGGTATAGGAAAAACCTGGCCCTGGTTGAGTCTTCACTGAGCCTTTTACTGAGTCTTGTCTCTCTATTCGGTCTTGAACATGACCATCATTTCCAAAAAAACCAGCATTGCTTTCTCTGGGGTATTGTAATTCAACTCTGAATGACAGGGCAAAGTCATAGGTATGTCTTGATATAGACAGTTAGAAAACCCTGATACTTCTTTCTAGAAAACTCTAGGAGGAGAAAAAAAGAAAGTTGTCTCTCCTGTTTTCCCAGGATCATGCTACATCTTCCATTACTTTCATTTTCAAAGACTGTTTTTCTCTAAAACAGCACTTTTTTTTTTTTTTTTAATCCATCCTCCTCTCATACCTCCAGGTTTAATTTAATTTCAAAGCAGAAAATATCAGTAAGAATGCCAGTTTGGCCATCTAGCTGAATTTCATTTAACCTGTTGTATGCAAATAACAAGACCGTTTCCAATACAAAGTGGGGTGTATTATTTGGTGACTTGTTTTGCAGTGAACTGTCTTGATGTTTTAGATATGGTATCTTTTATTGGAAAATTTCAGCTGCTCTTCAGTGATTTAAATCTCCTTTCTCTGATGCACTGCAAGGTTACTGTATAATCTGCTGCATACTTCATAGCCAGATAACAATTATTGGCAGATATAAATAGACGTTTTCATGAGCAATATTGTTTAGTATGCTAAATGTTGCTTTAATTTGCTGGTTCAATTTAAAGTGAATTCCTGTCATGCACAGTACAAAATAGATCAATTATATTACTACTAATTATTGTTATTATTTTAAACTGTGCTTCTCAAGCAGATTTAACAAATTTGTCAATCCAGCTTGTTCACCTTCTTGAAACTGAACCTAACAGTCGTGCATGCAAATTACCCTAGGTTTTCAATGAGCAACAATGATAATTGCAAGTGTTTGTAATTATCTCACCCTAGACAGTCTCAATTTGTCATATCTAGGCCTAAAGGCTGCAACTTCTTCATCTTCCAAAAGTATTGACACACAGTCCTATATATTAAGAGTAAAAAATCACTTTTTGTAGTAATCCTTACTGTCAGAGTCAGAATGAATAGGAACAAATATAAATATTCTGAAAGAAAACTTGGTCAGAAATTTCTTGCTGGAAAACCAAACTTCTTTAGCAATATTTTGAGGTAATACATAAAAATTATCTGAAAATATCTTCATTTTCTACCTGGCTCTGATAAATAGCCTTTTATATTTGTGTTTGTAGCTCCAAAATAAAAGTTCAAAACCCATAAACTATGTGACATCTCTTCTGCCTACCTATAACTGCATCTTTTCTCCATCAGGGTATCTTTATCAGAAGGTCATAAATCACAGCCATTCACATTACAAAGCGGTGATTCTGATAGGGCTGTGCTAAGGCAGGTTTCATCTGAAGGTATTCATTTTTGTAATTCACAGCTGCATTATTTACTCTTTTTGCTGCAATAATCCAACTGAGGTCAAATATATGTACATATAAACCAGCCTCAGTGCTGAAAAAAACAGCAAACTTTTTAAAAAAGTCTGTGAGTGGTGAGTCAGGTGGTCAGAAATTCTGTGTTTGTGAAGGATTTTGAGGTCTTTGGGTGTTTTGATTTCCTCCCTATTTGGAGTGAAGCTAAACTTGCAAGCCACAAGGAGGTAAAAAGTTAAAAAAGAAGTGAAAAGCAGAGGCTGTTCCCAGGCATGGTAGATGAAGAAGATCATGCACCCTTCCAGGGTAAATGTGAAAGCCCATAACAGATAGGACAGGCGTGGTGAACGCATGAAAACTGAAGCCACAGACCTTTCCAAACACAGCAGAAACAGGAAGCCCGCAGAGACGAGTAGGGACAATCAAAGAAAAGGGAAAAGAGAAACAGATTAGTTTGTTCTTTTTTCACAATCAATGCATCTTTAGAAGCCCTGGCCCCGAGTTGCTGCTAAATGCATAATTCAGCCTGGGCAGCAGGGAGATGGGCAAACCTTTAAAACAAGTTCGGGGGCAAGTCAGGGAAGTACAGACCAGTGAGCTGGCCTTTGGATTCACTGGTGGAAAATAGGATTAAGGAAAGGGTTAGCACTCCTGGGTAAATGAGATATTCTCAGAAAGGGTCCTCACCCTTTGTAACTGGCACTCATGTCTCACAGATCTGTGAAAATACGGAGAGGAGGGCAGCCTGCTAATGTGCTCTCCTGCAGCTTTCCAAGGCTTTTGGCTGGATCCTGCACCAGAAAACTCTGAAGTACACAGAAAGAGGACAGTCTGTTAGGGAACAAATGGTAGGAACAAGCTAGCAGCTCTCACAGCAGGGCACACTGGCCAGTTGTGACCCACAAGGATCTCTGCTGAGACCTGAGTGGGTCTGTAGAAGATAAAGTGATGGGGGACCAGAGGAGCATCACAGGGACCAGTGCTTTCTAGGCATCCAGGTGTCTCCCAGGACACAGAAGTGTGGGAAGGCAAAAGCCTCCCTGGAAGTACCGAAGACTGTGCATTGGGCTTGTCCAGCACATGCAACCACCTTTAGAAAGACCCTTTCTCCAAGAATGAAGCAGAAAAAGAGTCCTAAGTCCTTTTTCTAACCTTTTAATTTGGTCTGCCTCACCCAGCTGCTCTGTACACAGCTACCTGGCTGAGATATTTTACTTTTGTGAGCTAATGAAACACAGCTTTAACCCTTGGTGGTGCTTTGCAAGGAAGAGGAAGCTGCTCTGCCATGCAGCTCAGCTGGCTCCATGTCCTATTTTGCAATAACCAACTATTTCACTTCATCACATCCAACAGCAAAGAGCTGCAGTTGATCCAGAGAAGGAGCTCCCAGTGCTGAATTACAGTGGTAAAATAGCAGCTGACATTCAGTGTTGTTAAAAGCAAAGTAAAGCACATAGGGAGGGGATAATCTGGCTCTACACTCACCATGAAAAGAACTAAATTAGCTATTACTTCCAAAATGAGATGTTGGAGCAGGCAGTTGTCTGCACATATCAGCCCAACATGCCACAGCAGCCAGCAAAGGGGCTATAACAGCAGGGGCTATTAGGGAAGGAAGAGAGGATGAACTAGAGAGTGCAGTGATCTTGCATCAGGCCATGCTGCAGTTGCGATCTTGCATATTGTACCATGTCAGTGGATACCACAGAGTGAGGAAAAATTCCGAGAGGGTGGCAATGGTAACGCAGGAGGGGAGCAGCATCTGGAACCCAGGATATTCAGTGGGAGTGCAGCTGTGACACAGTCTGTGGTATCATGAGTAAAGTGGGGAAAATAGTCCCTTGCATCCTGAGATTATAGGATGGGAAGGTGCTCCTGGCCTCCACCTCTCCCCTTCCTGTCTTTTTTTAATCCCAGATTTCCCCAGTCCTTTTCTAAGCTTACAGCCTGAAGGAGCAAACCCCTCTGATTTGACACCCATGCCAACAACAGCCTTCCTACCTCATTTGAGGGCATAGTGTTGGGTGGGTATAAGCAGCCGATATGCACGTGTTCAGACAATATGGAAACAGGTTGTGCCCACAGTGCGATACGGAGGGCGATGCTTCGCAGCAGATGTGCACTGCGTGGCACGTGCGGTGCTGCAGTGTGCTGCTGGTAGGAGCTGGGGCTCGGCACGCTGCCAGCCGGAGCAATGGGATGCAGGGGACCGAGCACAGGATGAGTCTACATTGTGTTTTGCTACAGCAGATTGCCAATTTTACACATCTCCATATCTCAAAACCCGTGTAATGAGAAGACATTTAAAGCAACAAAAATACAGGAGATGTAATAAATGCAAAAGAGAATTATGTGGGAAATACACTGAAGGAGTGTTTTCCTCGCTGTTGAGATGCTTACAGTCTACTTGCCTCATGAATATTTAGAAACAAGAAGGTTGGCTCCAAATGTCAGTCTAAATGTACACAGTTTTTCTTTCTATAAATACTACATTTTATTCCAAGACAGCAGAATGCAGGAAAGTAACAGCTAAGACCTCGAAAGCCCCCTTCTCTTGCTCCTTGAAATTGGTTCATTTGGACTGTAAATTCTTCTGGGTTATGTGATAAAGATACTTTGCTTTAATCTTCTTCTACGGTTGCCAAATCTGAATGATAGGTTGACCTGGAAAATAAAAGGGGTACTGTTGTAAATATTTCACAGTCTTTCTGGAACCAAGACCAACAATTGCTAATGCTGGAGTGAAGTGAAGTGAAATACAGGGGCTGGCAGTATAGGGACAGAGGATCATGCATGGGAAGAGCTCATTTTAGGCATTTGGCAAATGAAGATTTTGTCCTTGGAAACAAATACTCTCCGAGGACAAAATACACTCGATTTGTAGAGGAATTGGAAATCAGATGTAAATAGCATTATGACATTAGTCCTCTTGTCCTGATCCTGGAGGGTAAATTTGGGGTTCTCTCATTCCTAAAGAGACCCAGGCTCCTTGAATATCAGCCAGGTTGGCATTTCAGTGGGCAAAGGGAAATGAAGCCATTGAGGTATGTCTTTGTACAGCACTCTGCTTGACATGCAGACTGGAATCAGACACCTTAACCCAGGCAAGATAGGAGTCTTGCTGGAGGAAGTAACAGGAGGATTCCCCCCTCCTCTCCATCAAGACCATATGTCTGCTGTTAATGAGATTTACAATCTTCCCCAAGCCCTGTCTGCTTCTAGACCCTGATGATACACAGTAGCCAATAGGAAAGAGCTACTAATTCATTACGAATCATTTATTTGATGAATTATGCTTTTTTTTTTTCCTGTGAGAAGCATAGTGGTTTTCTCAGTCTTGCAACTTGAAACACTTGCTGACTGATTTCTGCAAGTAAATTTTGGCCAATAGACTTCATTCCCAGACAGTTACCATGAGTGGGTGAGTTTTCCACGTGGAGTTCTGCTAAACCACAGCTGCCTAGAGGTGAATGACCTCTCCCTCAAGTCATTCCTCCTATATTGAGCCTACACATCACAGAGAAAGAAATACCAATCAGGAATTACTGTACGAAAGGTCTTTGCACCAAAAGTCAAGGCAAGGGTACCCAAACCATGGAAGCAATTGTTGTTCTTGAGAGGTGTTGAGTGCTCCCACTTCATGCTGGGTTTCCTGATCAACCTGTTTGGATGCTCAACCGTTTCATAAAATGGATCCAAGGACACCTTCATGCAAACGTTGAGGTGCAGGGAAATAGCTGATAGACTTTCAAGTTGTCTTGTTTCTTGTTTCCTGAGGGCTTTGTCAAGAAAATCACTGTTGCTCTCTGAACTTGACCAAGACCAAACACTTCAAAACTGCAAACACAAGACCAGGGGCCATTTCAGAAAATATGGGACATATCTTTAGCTCTGTGCTGTTACAGACTTCGTTAAAAAAAAAAAAAAGTAAAAAAAAAAGTTGTTTTTTCAACAAAAGAATGTGTGCTGACAAATTCCCAGCAAATGAAAATTGGGATTTTATTCTATTTATACTTCCAGCAAATCCACAGACAATATAAATGAATTTGAAATACAAAATGGAACGTATTAGCCAGACCAGTGAGACATAGTTACACATTCTTCATACAGCAGTACACAGTAATCCAGCCAAAATATTTCAGAAGTAATTACTGTACAGCCTTCTAATCCCTAGCAGAGAAAAAAAAACCACACCCCATATATTTTTGGAAGTTCATTGGAAGCATCTGTTTAAGATGTTGTTAATCCTTCATTCCAAAATCATTGGGTGGATGATAATGAAACAGTCCTGTTTGTGCTCAGTGTGTTGAGACCTAAAACTCATCTTGGTTAAAGCTGATTATTTCATATAAAGAGACATAACTCAATCCCTTTTCTTCTTGTTTTGCTTTTCTTTCTTTCAATGAGAACTTTTCATTCCTACTTCGGTTTTCTAGATGGCAGCTGGCAGTAGAAAATGATTGGCTTTTATCTCAAATTTCAAAATCAATACAGCACAGGTACTATTGATTTTGGCACACCGGGATGACCCTTGGGGTTCACAACAACCAAAGAAGACTTTTGATGTTTCTGGACCTTCTTCAATTAGAATTGCTAAAAATCTCCCACTCTCCTAAAGATCAGCAGTGCCAGAATAACTTTGCTTTGCAGCTGCGGTCTGAGCAGCAGCACAGTGGTGTCTTGGCATAGGACGCCCACAAATCCAGTAGAGACAGCGTCCCTCTATACCTCAGAGCAAAGGAAGGTGAAAATACACCATTGTGCCTAAGACAGGTTAAAGAAAACATTTAGAACCTCATTGGTTTCATTGAGAAACATGCACAAATCGGCGCTGGAAATGTATCCAGGTTGGCTCTCACATCTGAGTTCTGGGTTTTGCCATTCCTGTTGAAAGTGCATTTGTAAGCAACCTTAAATCTCAGATTTCCTAACTTTTGAGTACTTGACTCTGTGATTTTAATACTCTTCAACCATATGGGTTTCTCTGTAATTTTAAATGATTTTTTTCAAAAGGTCTGGATTCAATTCTTCTAATAGCCTCAGTGTTTTCAGGCCAGCTAAGATCACTCCTGCAGTTTGGTGTGAGTTTGGGACGTTGCCCAGAGCAAACAAAAGAGGAGCTGTGGGGTTTTCTTTTTCTCTTTTCTTTTCTTTTCTTTTCTTTTCTTTTCTTTTCTTTTCTTTTCTTTTCTTTTCTTTTCTTTTCTTTT
>WUAM01000431.1:123916107-123936970 GCA_024336885.1 Actenoides hombroni | reverse complement strand
TAAATTTCATGAATTTCAGATTTATGTTTATGGAATCTATACATTTTTTCCTCTTATTAAAGACGGATGAAGGAAATGGATTGCTGTGAGCTGCCATGCATTGTGCTTGAGTCCAGCACAGTATCTGAGTGTTCCTCCAGACTGACGCCAGCGTGGGACAAATTAAGAGTCCTTTCAGTGCTCAGTTTTTAGCACCTATTGAAGCCACCTACACTAGTGCTGCATGAGTCACCGGGTCAAGAGGCCTGCCTCTCCCTCCAGCAGCCATAAAACTTAAGTGACCACCCTGAAAATGACAGATGTTAGACTGATGTGTGTCCCACCAAGTGTCTCTGTGAGTCAAATATTCAAGAATAAGAGGAATTATTTCCAAGAAGTGTTTCAAGACACTTAAAAATTAGGTTTTGCAAGAGCTGGTCTTACATCTGGTCCTGCAGAACACATCTGGGGGATGGAGGGGAGACTATCTTTCCAAAATGTGTAGTTTTTTCTGCAGTGGGAGAGACTTGATAAATGGGATGACACGGTTTGAACACAGGGTGATGCTTATAATATAATTAAAATGTCTGAAAAATATAAACAGAATGGAATTTAATGGGAAAGAGATCAAAGTATTACACTTGAACAGCAGAGAGGGGCTCCTACCTACCAACAGTAACTGGAAAGATCTGGGTAGGCTGTCATCCATCACAGTACAGCCCTTGGTCAGCAATTTCCCATTGCTACAAACAGGGGCCAGACTCCCCCAGTGATGTATAACAAGAAGGCAAAACCTGTACAGTAATCAGGCTGGACAGGGGTCCCCAGGCACTGTCCTCCACTGTGTCACCAAGGAGGTGTGCTGGAGGAAGCCCAGGAGGAGGCAACAGGAGTGGTCAGAGGTGTAGAAAATACACTATTCAAGGAAAAATTGAGAGAATTGAAGCTGTTTAATTCACAGAAGAGAATACTAAAGGGAAAACATGACATGCTATGGGAATATACATTTAGTGTCAGCAAAGAAGAGTTTTTGTTCAGTGCACCACTTTCTGGAAAGGGGGACACATTTTAAAGAACACTGTGTCTTACAGAGATGCTTTGAAATTTCAAAAATGTGTCCATGCTGGTGGGTGAAACTGGAGGCTTTTGGAATGTCAGAAACAGTAAAACATTTTTCTAAATATTGGCCTTCCCTCCACCCCCCACCCCCCCCAAAAGGCTTGTATTTTGTAGTTTTCTTGACTTTTTTCTTGTTAAAAGGCAAAACAAGCCCAAACTGTGAAAACTTTGCCTTGTGACATACTGAGATTGGCAGCTTAGTTTCCTGCATTCAAATCAGCATACTTATGCAGCTAAAATAAAACAAAACAATCCTGGGAGGGGGGTGTCTTTTTTTTTTATTATTTAACTGTTGAAACCTAAGATGAAATATTTCATCTGGCCCAAGCAGAAGGAGCAACAACTGTTTCACATTCTCTGCTCACTAAAATGTGCTCAAGCGTAGCCAGACCCCTGCTGTCCCAGCTTGGGGTGGGATGGAGGGGTAGAAGAATGAGTCTGGATCCTGCAGCTCATCTTGGGATGGAAGAACTGCTCCCTGACGTACTTCCTTGTCTAACAGAAGTTTGAAAACCTGCTTCCTTGCAACTTTTTTCTGTGTGTTTTGAAGTTAGCATGAGCTAAGGAGGAAAGTTTCTGAGCAGAAAGATGGCCTGTAAGCATTTACTTGCTGAGAGAAGCTCATAAGGAAGACAGAGAGAGTATTGGCTCACATCTCACTTATCATAGCTCTTTGAATTGCTTGGGCAATGAAGTTTTTGGATGTTGTGACACTGTCAGGGGAAACACAACTGTTAACAATGCAGTTAACAGTATGCAAAGCACCCTGTGTCTGTCCAAGCATAAAGCTCATCTGAAAACCGTGAGCTCTGAAGAGGTAAAAGATTTGGGAAATTGTAAGTTTGCATCTTACTAAACTATAAGATTATTTTTGCGCTCTTTAAACTTCGTAGACAACAAAAAAGATCACCTCAGAAGAGGCAAAAAGATAATAAATTGTTCCCTTTTAAAAGCAGAACAATAAAGACTATTCGTTCATCATTTGAATTTCTTGCCTAATGAAATTGGATACAGACTAAAATCCCCCCATAAGCCAAAAGCTAATTCATTTCCACATTTGAAATGCATGTTATCAATTACTGACTGTAGATCTAATGATTTCCATAGCTAGTTTTTATTCTGATACAAGTGCCTTTGAGGATTTATTGATGACGAGTATATAGAAAGTCAATTCAGAAACATATACTGAATTCATCACTGCAGTGTACATGCAGCTACTGGGTCTTTGAACCAGAGCTCAGTCAGGCAGATAAATATCTTCTTCTTCTCATGAGCAGACTTTAAAGGCAACCTGAATTTAAGAGTTGCTCTTGAATTGTCCACATCTCCTGGAGGCCCAAGTCCTGCATGAGGATTAGTAATGGATATGGGGTGTGATACAGGAGTGTCACAAGGGAAGGTTATCACCCTCTTTTACCTGGACTGGAAGGTAGAAATGTCCACAGTACATCTCTGGGCTCTAATATTTGTAAGTCTCCAGGGTAATATGAGTATTACACAACATCTTTTAATTGAGGGTATAACCTTAGATTGCTCCCCAGCTTTGCTCTCAGAAACAGGTGGATTCCCTAAGCTGAAACATTAAAATGTCACTCCTACCTGATCTAAGTAGCCACAGAAGTAACTTTCTGTCTAAATATATGGTTTTCCAGACCGAAATTAAGCAACTGAGACAGTGGTCTTATCACAGGAAGCAGCAAGACATGCTGTCCCTCCCTCCTGTCCTGCACAGTACTAATCTACCCATATGTCTTCAGAAATTCCTTTCAGAGAGGTGGTTTAGGGTTTTTTTCTGTTTTTTTACCTATCACAGCCACATTCACAGACTCAGGTTTTCAAGGTGACTCTGAGGAGTCTCCTGTGACACTTTGCCTTAGACTGAAGCAAGGGAGAAAGTGACAAGAGACATTAGGACATTGGGCTGGCCAGCAGCCCTGGCTTACCCATGGCAGTGAGCACAGTGTCCTGAGTCTTACATTCAGTTTTGGCCTCCCTATACAAAAAAGATGCTGACAGGCTGGAGAGGGTTCAGAGAAGGGCCACAAAGATGACTGGAAGATGCTGCCATATGAAGAAAGGCTGAGAAAACTGTGTTTGTTCAGCCTTGAGAAGAGAAGGCTTAGGGGAGACCTTATTACCATGTACATAAAAGGTGGCTATCAAGAAGATGGAGACTCCCTTTTTACAAGGGGTGACATGGAAAAGACAAGGGGTAATGGGTAAAAGTTACTCCTGGGAAGATTCTGATTGGACTCCAGAAGAAAATTTTTCACCATGAGAACAATTAGACATTGGAATCATCTCCCAAGGAAGGTGGTGGATTCCCCTACATTGGACAGTTTAAAGATTCAGCTTGATAGGGTGCTGGGCCATCTCATTTAAACTATATATATATATATATATGGTTTACCTTAAAAGGCTGGACTAGAGGTCCCTTCCAACTTGATATTCTATGATTCTACAATTCTGAGACAAACTCGATGCTTTTTCCTCTGGTTAATGATTTGGAATGGGAAGTATTTGTGGGTTTGCTTGTTTTTTCATCAATATAAAACTCTGTTGTTAGCTATTTGCAAAACTTATATGTGCGCGTAGCTTTTCCTCAAAAGCCTCTGGTTTTCTAATTCTATTTGCCCTTGGTTAATGTATTGGATTTGTCTTCAGTGCTCAACCAGAGGGAAGGCCACTAGTGACAAGACTTTTTCCTCCTTGTGAGCAAAGGGAGCATAATTTATAAGGTTTCTCTGATGGTACTGGGAGCACCTCTATCAAGGACCCCAGAGCAACCCTGCATTGTGCTTGTCCCACCAGGCATGGGATGTGTCATACCCATCAGGTTCTTTGGGACTTTCCTCCAGGGTAGACAGCCCAAGAGGAGGCAGGATTTGTGCAGAGACGGTCAGAGCTGCAGGAACTCCCCTGGGTAGGTCCAATGAGCTCCTGTTAAAGCAACGAGATGCTAATATAATTATGATAATGGTTTTATTGGGTTTTATAAAAGATCTGATCCTGTTCACATTCCCATGTCCATACATGACAACTTTTTTTTTATTATTATATATTATAAAACTAGCTTCATATTTTCTTAATACAGAAAATGCATAGGGCCAGAGCTCCAATCATTACAGATCAAACAGAGCACACAAACGCAAGCAGTGAAAAGTAAAATAGTGCATTGCAAATCATTCAGTGTCAATAATCTCAGTTGTTATTTGTAGCCAGTAAAGGAAATTGGACTTTTTAATATGTAACACATTAACCTAAGTGTCTGTCTAAATGGAGCTGCATTTCTAATGTGTTGACATATTAACACAAGCACTCTTTCTCTAATTTCCCCAGCCTTAACATAACAATAATATTGTTAAATCATTAACAGACCTTTAAAGAAATATTAATTTTCCCTAGTAAAACATTGAATAACACTTTTTGCTGTTGCCTAGCCACACCAAATAAGCAGTATTCACCTGATCACACCTGCTACTGCTTAGGTTTCATAGCTAGAGAAAGCATACCATGCTGAGAAGGGATGCAAACTTTTCAGCAATAATTCCAAAAGTTTGGTGAGCTGGTTTGGTTTGCAAAGATTGCAGAGAACAGGACAGCTAAATTCCTACTCTTACAGTGGTTTTTCTCTGATAATGAGGTTTATTACCAATGTGGAGAAGGTGTGGCCAAAGATATGTTCCTAATGCCTTCTGCCATCACATGAGCTCCTGAGGATGCTGACCATGCTTTGGTTCCCTACCCCAAGTTCCCCAAGTCTGTGGCTGGATGCAAAGTGCCCCTTATAAGAGTCTCAGAGAGTCACAAAGGGAACAAGGGGAATATGGGACTCAAGCAGGATAGGATCCAGCTCCATGGAGCTCATCAGACTAAGACATGTCTGTGCACAGAGGAGGACATAAAGCTGATGCCACATTAAATAGATACTCAGGGAATGAAGACTGGAAAATTGTTACCCATAATTACACTGGAGAAGTGGACAGTGGTCAGCTCTGTTCAACTTTCTCCTCCCATGGCTCTCTTTATTTTGATGCATTTCTTTCTTGTTTAATATGGTGGTTTTATGGGCAGAATGTGCTCAGGATGGTGTATAATGGGACCAACTGTGCAGAAATGTCATGCATGCGAAATCTATGCAAAGCCCCTGCTATGCTTTTGCCTGAATCAATTTAAAGAAGATGCTCCATAAAACAGGATAAAGCCAGATTAAGTGCATACAAATGAGGCAGCCCAGGCAAGGTTTTCAGAATTTGTTGCAGGCAGATGGAATACAAATGGAAAGAGAGATTGCACTGGTGCATGTGTAAAACACACTTGACAGATAGATATAGCCAGAGAGGTTGGAGGTGAGAGAAGCAGCCTAATGAGAAGTCCTTCTCTGCAGAGGTCACCTGAAGACAGAGGACAACACACCAGACACGAGGCCTGTCTTACTTCACAGCTATATGGTCTTCAGTTTTCCAGCAAAGTCCCTGGATAGCAGCACAGGCTTCTATGGCAGGCAGCAAAGCCTGTGGCAGCTGCATGAGAAACAGAGGCATTAAATGAATTCAGCAGAGGGAAAAGCTGATCAGGATTGCTGCCCCAATGTTATTTGCTTTGCTTTTACATTTATTTGATATTCTCCTATCATTTTCAGTTTTCAGCCTACTGCAGATTTTCCTACTGACAATGCATAACAGGCTCCACAGGACGGTAATGTCATACATGGCAATGCTGGTATGCAAAATATACTGTGAAATAAAGCAAGCAGATTGGGATCTTCTGTTCTCGTAATCTGAGAATGAAGGCAGCGCATTGAAATCTGATGAAAGGAAATACTTTTTTCACACAATTAGCTGCTGGAAATCATTGCCAGGAGATTTTGCTGAGGCTGAAAACCTGGCAGGCTGCAAAAAATGAATCAGACATTTATGTGGATGGCAAGCACACCTAGTGACAGGGCTTTAGAAGAACTGCAGCAGGCTATATAGTCCACAGACATATCTCAGTAAGGGTTTTTTTGGTTCAGCTTCCTGAAGAAATGTGGTCCTACCACCAGTTTGCAAGTCTGTGTCTATGCCTTCTGGTTCTTCTTCCATCTAACAACTTCTGCATCTTCTGGTCATGTCCCAGGGGAGGTGACCAAGGGCTGCATAACTCAGAAGTAATTCACTTTCTAGCAGAGCTGTGAAATACCAGTGCTCAGGCAGAGATGAAGATGCTCTCCCAGTGTGTCTGCTGTGAATAACCCAGTTTATCCCTGCCTGGATATAACTACTGCCAAATCAGGAGGCAGAATCCTCTGGCATGAGAGCCTGGGGGTTGCAGTGCTCATGGAAATGGTCAATGTTTTTCACAGGTACTTCGGAAAAATAATGTGTCCTCAGGCTGCTGGGGAAAAACTCGCTTGGAAACAGATCTCAAGGTGTCCAGGCTTTGGGTTTTTAGTCAGGAGTAAAAACCCACACAAGGAGCTGCTGCTGTGTTTCATGCATGTCCCTAGGAAGTTCAGGCTAGAGGAGATGAGGACCTACCCCACATGGCACCGAAACCCATCTGCTGTTTTGTTTGAGGGCACACTTTAGACAAAATTTCTTCTGCATCTATTTCGACAACCCTAAATATTTCTTTGGCACTGCTTAAGATATTCGCTCAACTTCAAACCAAGCATATGGCCCTAGGACCTAAAGAGGAATTGAAAGTAATGACTATCAAACTCTGAAAATTATCTACAGTCCCCATTCAACAAAAAGAAAGAAATATTTAATACTGATTATTTCAGAAAGCTAAGTGAATACAGAAATTATGTATTTGTCGAGTCTGGGCTTATTTCCTGTTGGGTGGTTATTTGCAGAAGACTTTGTTTTCTGTCAAACTGTGTGTTATACAATTGTTCAACACTTCAATAGGAATCTCGTGTAGCCAATGAACACCTGAAAATGCTGCATGGGGTGGGAGTTTGCCTTCTGGTGTTAAAAAACACGTGGCCATTTATTCTGATAAAAAATTGGAAGCTTTCAGAAAGCTTAACTTTCCAAGTGTGAAAATCTGCTACAACTCTTCAAGAAGTCATTTTTCATGAGGAAAACTGGGAGATGAAGCAATATCACTTGTAAAAACACATGCACCACCTTTTATTTTTGTTTGCCTATGCGTACCCCTTTGAATAGCCATGCTGGGTACACAGATACGTGTTATTCTGCTTGAGAAGAGTGGGCTCCTGGAGTCTGCTGTGGTGGCTCCATGAGTCATGGGGTGCAGGAGCGGGGCTTGCGAGGCCAGAGGAGGAAACATTTCTGCCTCTGCGGTGGCTCTCGCTATTTTTAGCTGAATAATTCAGGGTTTAGATTTTAATTCAGGTGTCTCTGAAGCTGTCAATTTCACTGCCTTGTCCAGAACAACAAGCCCTTCATTTAAACATGAGAGTAGTTTTGGCTGAAAGCCTGAATTGCTTTTTGTTGATTTGAGGATTATCCAGAGATGCTGAGGGGTGACCATTAAGCTCCTGTGGTCTCCTCCAAGAGGTTTAAGGACCTCTGCCAGGTCTGGGGAGTGGGTTGGTGGCTTGGTTCCCTGTGGATCTTGGGAAATGTGTTTGTGTGCTATTTCATGGCTACATAGTTCATGGGTGGGATGGGAAGCTTGCCCCTACCCACTCCTTTCATGTGTGAACGACTGCCTGTCTCAGCAGCAGATATTTCACACATATATGAGCTTTTGGAAAATCTTTGATTTCTTTGTATTTTCTCCTTACAGACCACGATGTTTCCAGTCGTCCTCTGCCTTCTCCCTCCTCTTGAGGATTTCCGTCCTTCCCAGCTCTCCTCATCATGCTCCACCAAGGGAAACTCTTTCTCAGTGATATCTCCTTTAACTTTGTTAGACATATTGAATGTAATGCTAGTAAAGATGTTTCATTGAAATATTATTTTCTGCTTTTCCCATCCTCCCCAACATAAAAGTATTTTAGAGAGGATTGGACTACACTTGATGAACTGTTTTCTTAAAAAAAAGGAAGGAAAGAAAGAAAGAGAGAGGAGAGGCAAGGATGGATGTGTGAAAAGTATTGCTTCAGGATTTTCTTCCTGTGACGTGGTTCCCTTAGGAAATACCTTGCCATTTCATTTCCATGTTTTCATTGCTCAGCCTTTCAGAAATAACATTTCTTTGTTTAAAAACTGACCCAGCTAGGAATGCAAATGCGAGATCGTTCTTGACACTCTGTGCTGCTTATACTGCATCACCTCTTATTAGACTAATGCCCATATCCTAGACTTGTGCTGCATCTTTGCAAAAGCAGAAGAGGGCTTTGGGATTCTCTAAGAAAGAGAGCATATGAAAAGCAGAAAATCTGAAAAGCAAGCAGAAAATAAATTATTTTTCCTGTCTCTTGTGTTGACCCAGTAGGACATGAGAACACACATCAGGTGAAATGTCCCCATAGAAGTAGAACTGGAACGGTGCGTAAAGTCAGTCCAGCCATGTCTAGGCATCCCTTGGGACAAATATCACATGAAACAGCAATTGTGAAGGAAAGGAGCAGACATCCCATGCAAAACATTCCATGGGACTTTACACATCCCTAAGGAGAGATAATTAAGAGCTTTCCTACCAGCCTTGTGAATTGGTGCATTGCCAGACAGCAAAACCGAAGGAGAGCTTCCACATCAAACACCACATTTCCTCCTTGATGGCAATCTCTGGTGTCCAATTCTAGCAACCAGACACTTTAAAATTAGGACCATGAGTTCATTAGAGTTGATAAGGCACATTATCAACACGGCTTATAAAATTATTGTGCCTCTCTTTCAGCCCCAGGATCCCGGTGAAAAGCTGCCAGTCTGTTTATAAAGCTTCTACCATGGAGAAGGGTATTTAGGCATCACAGATATGGCTAAAGAGGAGGTTAATGCTGTGGGAGCCCCTGAGCCTGCCTGAAGAAAATGGACCAATCACCTCTGAGGTAACACATGGCTCTTGGGTTTTTTTCCTTGCTTCTTAAAATTGCATTTTAAAAATGAGAATGTCTAACTTGAGGTGCTTTAGCCTTCATTTGGCTAACAGAGAGCATCACCCTCCTGTCCTGAAGATGATGGAAACCTCCACCCCTAGAGCTTCCCTCAGCCTGGAACAGCTCCAAACAACATGCTCTGGGCAAGGTACCTGCACTGACCCTACTCCTGCTTGTGGTAACCTTTGTGGCAGAATATAAACCATTTTAGGAGCTGTCTGTAAGGAAGGGAAGCCTTATTTTCTCCCCGCAGCAACAGCTGTTTTATGCTCTTTTGTATGCCATTCATTTGCAAAGTCATTCTTGGTCATTTACTTAGAAATCTTCCAGGGAACAGATGCTCTGAACAGAAATATGGCAAATCGTCTGCGGGTCCCCTTTTGGCTCTGTGCAAGGGATTTTTAGCAACCATAAGGAGGAAAAGGTGAAGATGACAGGAGGTGTGTGGGTCCTGGTGTTTTTGTGCAATGAACGGCCATAACAAGCCTGATGCATGGTTGCTATTGGAGCTGGAGCTTTGCTCAGGAGTTAGAGATTAGGTTCAGCCAAGTGCAACTCCTTTGGGGAGTATCCTGCAGTGTACTTAATAAGTTTTCTGCTGCCTGCCTGAGTGGGACTGCCTCCTTCTTGCCCAGGTGTCACTACCTCATGCTCTACCATACAGCAATTGCAGGTCAAACAGTGTGTGAACGGTGAAGAGATCAAGGTCTGGTGTCCATTATCTACCCAGTAACACTGGCTTCTCAAAGAGGATCCTGAGGACTCAGAAAAACTTTATTTGAAAGAGGAAGGGACAGGATTGCTCCTGTGAGAAAGCGCAGTACCTTTCAAGAAGGTATGAGAAGTATGTGGGAGGAGGACCAAACACCCATGGTAGGGCTGAGGGCCTCTGTTAATCATCTGGAGCAGATGTGTAAGTCACACTGAAATTCACATGTGGGGATGCCCCTATATTGCTTAAATGTATGAAAGCACTTTTGTATCTTCAACCTGGCTGGGCTGACGTTTGGCTTGGAAGGACCCGACTCTGGTGCTGTGCTCTTCACTAGCTAGAGCAACGAGTGCTGGCAGCAGTGAGCATATTAAAAACCATGAGGTTTTCAACAGGAAATGGAGATAAAGAGGAAAGAAAAAGCCTGGCAAGGTGGATGGGGGGACTGAGATCTGTGACGGTCCCAAGCAGTCCAAATGATGTTCCCAACCTTGGCTAAATCATGTAACCAGCACTCAGCATAGACTGGACCGGGAGCTATTGACCTCTTGTCCAAGTCCCTGGCTATGGATGGAGTTGGGTCAGTAAGGGATAGCTCTGCAAAACAGCTTTGTGGCCTGACACATCCCACTGTGTAAGAAAGAGACAATGGGAGGGGGAGTGCCTGCTATCTCAAGCAGCTTCTTAGGATGGTCAGCATGACATTCACCAGACCTCCTTCCAGTACACAACCCAGGAGCTTCCACCTCGTCACTTCTCTGAATCCTTCTGCATGACCAGTGCGTTCAAGACCCTCTGCGGAACCCCAGTATACTCCCAGGAAAGGGCTGAAGTACCAGTTCTGAAAACCACCCAAAATTCAGGATGCAGCACTCCGCTATGAGGGGGGCAGGGGAGGAAGCAGTGAGGCAAAGCAGATAAAGATTTGCAGTAACAAAGGAGTTATTTTTTCTGTTCTGATTTTTTGTTCCCCAAAACAAAGGAGAGACTGAAAAGCGCCTGTTTAATTTGTGAATTTCACAGATTTGGCTCGCACAAGAGAGGGGGGAAGAATCAACAAAAAGCCCAACAACAGGCATGGAAAGAGCCCCAAGTATTAATGGCAGCTGATCAATAACTAATCCGCAGTGTTCCAGTTACCAACTTGATGGAGAAAATTCACGGTGCTTAAGTAATTCCAACTAATCTTAATGAATGCCTCCATGCCTACATGCCTGCAGAGCTGTGTGAAATTTATAGAAAAATGTCATTTCGGCTCTCTGAATATATTTTTTTTCCTCGCAGTCATCAAAGGAGCATGAAAAATGCTCTTAGAAATCTGCTATCTCTCTCTGCCAGATGAGGGCTTCAAAAGGCAAGCACTCATTTTTTTGTCGTAAGCAGGGAAGATTATGAATACATTATCTAGTTAACATTAAAAAAAAATCAAAACACCCAATTTTACATTCTTACTTATTTATCCCGTGCCTCTGTCCCTTTGTGTGCCTCACCCTCTTCCTAGCTGAAGAAATAATGCCAAGTTGACAAATCAGCTACAAGTAGCAAACGTTGATACATATTTTTGTTCTATTTTTATTTAGTGTTACTTAGAAAAATTTCAAAGGGAAAGATCAATATGGTGGTTTCAAGCCTTCTCTGTCTTTCCCTGGTAAAAGCCTCTTAAGTTTCTTAGCAGCCTGCAGGAGAGAAGCCTCTGCTAACTTGCCACCAAGACTGTAAGAATCTTGCTGGGGCCAGCAGAAGTGCTGAAAATGAGAAGAATGAGATTTTGTAAAGATGGAAAGGGTAAATGTAGAAGGAGAGTGGGCTGGGAATTTTCCAGTGGAAGTCTATTTTCCCCTGAAAAGTACAAGGTGGGGACTTTGCATGTGAATGGAAGGAACAGTTATATGCAGGATGGGATTTCTAGGGGAGAGAGGACAAAATCCCTGCTCTGGCATGGCCAAAAGCACGGCGGTCATGAAGGAGACAGACTGAAATCCCTGTTGCGTCTCCATGACATTGTGGGATGAAGGATTTCACACCGCTGCCAGCTGAAGGATTAGTCTTGAAGATGCAGCCCTGGGACTAGAGATACTCTGGAGTATTTGGAGTTTGATAAGGGACACATCACTTATCCATCACTTCAGGTCACTCCAGCTCTTCGGATCACCCACCTACAGCCTGAGACAGGCAGAAAGGAATATTCAGTATAATTAATTCTAGCGTGTCCATTCTCCCACTTGAGAAACCAGTTTCACCCTACCAGTAAGGCTGCCTGTCCTCAGTGGGCAGTCATGTCCATGCAACTCTTATTACTTACTGAAAATGCCTCACATCAAAAGGGTCCTTTTTTCTCCTCCATTTCCCTCAGGGTCCAGCTATGACTCTGTCATAAATTGATGTACAAAGTATGAACAGGATGATTTTTTTTTTTTTCATAACAACTTCAGCAATCATTGTAGTTCATAACTAGGCATGCAGGGTTTTTATTAATTTAGCAGTGTTATTCCCCTTATGAAATATTCATCCCACAGGATTTCTGTGCACATGAAGGTTTTGAAGAAATTGATCTGCAATGCAGTTACTCCTTTAAAAGAATGATTTCTTTATTATCTCTCCCTTTCACTGATACTGTATATACGAATGCTGACTGATTAAATGTGCGATCAATCTCACGAAAGCAAACAGATATGTTTTTAATTGTGGGTGAATTTACTGTATGGGAGGGGATATTTGGAGAGCCCAGCAGGCTGGATGCATTGCCATGCATTACTTTGCCAGCTCCTCTTCTGACATTCTTGCAAACCCTTGGCGTCCCCCACCCCTGGCGATGTCTTCACCCTGCCTGGCATCACCATGGCTGATGCACTGTCATCCCATCAAATGACACTCGGCTATTCCATGGTAGGGGCTCATGGTTGTGATGAACTGTGCAGGGAGAGACTCTTGGGCCAAAATTCAGCAAATCAGTTAAGCACCCTCTTTTCTTCCAGCGTAAACTAAGACATCAATGCATATTCCTGTGCTGTTTTACAAATAGCCATGTAATCCACTGGTGAGTGCTGTCATGTTCTTTCTGGGCTGCCTGAGGTGGACAAGGATAGCTGTTTTCCAGCCTGCTATGAGGACAGCACCATGAGATGAAATGTTTCCTATGGTGCTGAACTCTGTGCAGAGTTCCTGTCAAGCAAATGAGGTTTGTGTAATTACAGACCAGAACTTAAAAGTCCTGCAAAGGGGAGAGATGAGAGATATTTTGATACCCTTCATAGGGGGATGCTTACAAGGGATAACACAGCAAGGCACAGGACTCAAAAGCCATCTGATACTTCTCACAGGGAAAGCACTAGCTCTGCTCCAAGCAGCCGAGAATTTCAGTCACTTTTAGCCTGCACTTGATACTTACAAGGTGTTTGGAGATAAAATACATGGCCACATTCATGAATGATGCAATGATGCTTTTGGCATAAACAGAGAGGTTAAGCCAAGCTCAAACCCACTGTTCCCCTCACAGTGTGCTGCTAACACCCTGCTTCAGATCATGCCAGCAGACCCCTCCGGCTTCACCCACAACAGTCCCCGAGTGTCTTCCCACCTCCTTCTCTCTCCACCACAATAGCACTTGTTTTGGCATCTTCTGTGCCCTCCCACCCTGGGTAGCACTAAGTTGTGCTCCCTGGCTGAGATGCACAAAGCAAGAGCTGAGACTTTACTTTGAGGCATGTTGAAGGTCCTTCTCAGGTGCATAACCAACTATCACCCCCATTTCTTCTTCATGGGACCCACTCTGACAGATATCACCATTTGAGATAGGAAATGTCCCATTTTATTCTGCTTTTCTGGTCCCCAACACACTCTCCTTGCATGGGACATTTTGAACCGACATTGCCAAGCCCCAGAGGAGCTAAGTGCAGGGGATTTTCTGGTCGTTGTTGGCATTTCTGAAGGGATGTGAAGTGCCAGATGCTGTTGAGGCCATGTCTAGCTTGGTCACTGCTCAGTCTTGCAGTGTCCCCTGGTGTTTGAAGACAGCTCAAAGCAGCTGAGTCTTCACTGTTCACCATGGAGTTTATACGGCCAGGAACATTCAGGCAACTGCACCAGTGTGAGGTGGACATGAAGCACAAGGAGCCCTTCTACCATCTCCCACTATGTCCCCAGAGACATTCCTGGCAACATCGTGCTCCCAAAAAGGGCACTGAATTATCATTTTCAGTACAAGCCTTCTCAGAATTTATGTAAAAACTCACTTCAACACGAGACCATACAGAAATGCTCACTTGGGGAGAACTGGAGGAATTTGACTTTTAACTTGGACTCCAGTGGATATAAGGTGCTGTGACTATGTTGAGTCTGCACCTCTTTTCCTCTGCACAGTAACACTGAAAGGCTGAATTCACCCAAATGTGGAGGGGGCACAATGCAGCTCCTGCAAGCTTGGCAAGAATAAGCAGCCCTGCAGAATATAATGGCTCTTGATGCATTCCCCTATTTTCGCACTGGACATAAAATCTCCAGTGATATTTGAGAAGCAGAGGGAAATGCTGGGGAATCAGTGGTGCAGCGGAAGTACAGCTCTATTGAAAGGTCTATGGAGTAAAGACGCAGACCCATAGAAGATGAAGTTGCATTAGTTCTGTGTTTCCTTCTCTAGATGGCCAGTGCGCTCTCGGAGCAATCCAAACTGTATGGCATGGATTGGGAAGCCGATTTTGAAAAAAACCCAACCCATTACTATCTAGGCAGGAAAAAACCTGTAAAGTAGTTGAAGGAGCTGCTTAAAGACAGGGGAGTTTTAACTGGCAAAAGGATTTAATAGAGAAATGCCATCCTTGAAATCAATGAATTGTAAAAACACTCTGACTACAAAAGAAATGGAAAACATTTGTTACCTACTGGCACCAATTTTTGAGTATTGATGGAAGATTCAGAGGACGAGTGAGCTGGATTCAGTGTGTTGTTTTACTGGTGCTCAGTGGAGATATGGAGCAGCTCTGCCGGCTGAAGACCCAGGCTCAGGATAGACAAAATGGCATCATTCATTGAATGGCACAGTCTGCTGAACCCCCATGGACAACCTCCTTGGGACTCCCTGAGCTGTGCCCTCACTCCTGTCTTCTTGCTTGCAGCTCGTGGAAAACCTCAGTGGTGCTAAACTGAGCTGAACTGCCTCCCACTTCCCCAGGCTCAGCGTGCACGCACAGACAGTTACTGAAACTGTAGTTTACTCAACGGTGGCTATCAGTCCTTGAAAGAAAATGATCAGGAAACTGCAGGCTGCGATGCTCCCCAGGACTGTGGAGCTTACCCTTTTCCAGGGTGAGCCGAGGCAGGAGGCCTTGCAGATAAAGGCTGCCGGCTCAGCCTGTGGGATCCTTCCCATGCTGGCAAAAAGGAGTAATATGAGGAGCTGAAATGAGAAGTAGCACCTCATGTTTCTGCTTTGTGAGCCAAAGGACTTTGGTGCAGGCGCATCCCAAACTCCCAGTTTAAACAATGTATATGTATACAGCTATATATGTATTTATACATACACTGTTTTGGTGGTTAAATCAGACCCTGTATACTAAATATTGAAAACCTCAAAGGATCACATTCCTCAGATATGCCCTAAGATTTGTTTATCTGTATCTCTATGGAGAATCGACTTGTGATAAATACATGAGATTTTACAGAGCTTTGACATAATAAAAATCCAGATGAATTGTGTTGCTATGTAGCATAACTCCCTGACCTCAGCACTTCCTATGTCTACAACTTACAAGGCAGTATTGTATTTAGGAAGCATGCCTTAGGATTTTGCTGTCCAAAGCTAGTAAATACAACTGTCTGGAGAGATGTGGAAATCTTGGTGAGCTAAAATGATGCTCATGGACAAAGCAGGCATCCAGCACTGAGGAGATTATCTCAGGTAAAATTTCAGCTGAAACTAAGTTGATGTTAAATACAGTTATCTCAAATGAAATAAATTAACCCACTGAAATTGTATTCCAATATTTATCCGATTGCCGAAACTAGTTTGTTACTTTTTAGCTTCAAAATTTCTTGGCACTTCAACAAATTAGTACCATTTATTTCTATTTGTATTTTTACCTTTTTGGAGACGGGGGTAATTTACTTTGTTTGCACAACACAGACTTTGGTTAGATTGCTGGCCATTAGTTCTGTAACACAAATAATGCACATCCAAACTTTGTATTGTTGACTGAACACACACAAAGCCAGCTACAAGTGTATCTTATTCAGTCTCACTAATTTCCTGGGCTTTATTTGAATTCTCCTATTGTTTTTTCCTTGAAGAGAAAACAATGACTAGGGGAAAGCGCCAACATGTAGCACTTCCTGTGGCACTGTTAATATCATGTTCTGTTTCTCTATAAAGCAAGACAGGCACACATGGTGAGAGAAAAGAACAGAAGAACTAAAAAGACACAGCCCCAGTGTCTGATGTACACAGTGTAGGGGCTGGAAATCCACCCATATCCAGGACAGGATTTGTGTGAGCTCCCACCCACTTCCAAACCTGGAGAGCTTTTCAATAGACTCGCAAGGCTCTGACTATTTCCCTTTTGCTCAAGTACTGCAGCAGTTGCAGACTCTTCCAGGAGGTGGCAGGAAGATTTTTGCAGAGAAGAATAGAGAAAGGTAGACAGAGATAAAGATTTAAAGGAGGAAAAAATACACCTGGCAAGCAGCAATCTGAAAACCCTCTTACTCTTCCCATGCTGAGGGTGGTGCAGCTCTTTGCACATGTTGGCCTGTGGGAGATATATCTAGTCCCAATGCCCCAGTTTCTGAAAAAGAAGATATAAAATAGCATGACCCCCATTTGGCAATGATCAGACTAGACAAGTGGGCTAAGAGAGGGGATCTTCCTATGTGCACACGTTTAGTTGTTATCAATAACAGCTATGACCAAAAGCCTCAAATATTCTCTTTTATCTGGGCAGTTACTGGTCACATACTGCTCACTGGCCATGTCTAGTTATGTTGCAAATGTTACTTGATAAAAAGCTAGTGTTTAAGTGGAAAGGGAACCTGTTCTGAGGCTATCACCTCATTCTCAGGAGCAGCACTACTGTGCAGAAGATAAGTGGGTGATTTCTGAGCAGGAGATCTGGGTGCCCCAAATGTCTTTGCTCTTGCTAGCTCCATCTTTGTGTCTTGTAAAGGAAACTGCATACCTTGTATATCCCAGATATCCAAAGGTGGGTGCATCGGTGCTCTGAATTTAAAGCAAAACCAAACCCCGTTGTTAATATTATTGTTGTTACTCCTGTAGTAGCATCCTGAGTTGCTGTGAAGGATCAACTCTGTTGTGCATGCACTGCCAAAACAAAGCATTACTCAGGGGCTCATTCCCACAGTCACACCCTCCAAGCACACAATCTGAGTTCTGCTGAAGCACTGGGCTTTGTAGGGTGTCCTCTGAACTCACCCTCTCAAGACAACCTAGCATCACAGCAGCAGGGATATTTTCTCAAGAAGAATCCTCTGTTCAGAAATTGATTTTTGGCACGCTTTAGTGGGACATTATTGAAACCATTTGTAAAATTGCTGTGCTCTATTCATATCGTATCATGCAGGAATGGGAGCGGTAGTGTGGAAATGAAACATTTCAATCTCAGTTAATATGGATTGTTTCAGTCTTATTAAAACACTTCAAGAAAGTCAAAGGAAATATTGTCAGAATATTATTCTTGCTGAAGAAAAATGGAGACTTGCCTTTGAAATCCCAATTTGGGTGACCCCGATTTTGAAATCTAGTTTTAGATGGATAAAGTCATTCCAAATTTGACTGCTACATTGAACCTCAAATTTCATTTGTACCCATGTGTGCACATGTACTTGTGCAAAGCCTAGGGTCTGTCAGCAGACCAAAGCATTTTTCGGCTGATTTCAGAGTGGGTGGGTGGCCTAAGGGGACCGATATGAGCAGTGGATCTGACCAAGGTTGCATCCTGGGACTCTGTAGGCATCTTTCAAAGCGGGTGCATTGTGCACACCAGGGTGTGCTCTGGAGGGACTCTTTCAGAGAGTAAAGTTTCTGCTTTAAGTACTGATATATCAAAATGCTTTAAAAACTGGAGGTGGACTCAGATTCCACTCTTGTTACCACTTTTAAGGAACACAGCATGAATTAAATCAAGGAGAAGTGGAAAATCTCTACCAAGCACTTGCCGTGGGATAATGTAATTGCATTTTGTGGTCATCACTCAGGGCAGGTGAATACTTTCACTCCTGCATTTCCTTGGCACTTGCTTTTCAGACGTCAAGCTCCTGAAAAGGTTCATCTCACAGCTGCTGAGATGATTCACACTTCTGTCTTAAAGAAATGGGGGGCAACATAGGTACCTTAGGACCAGCAAAGGAAAAGAGAAAGACACCTCAACCCAAGAAGCTTTCTTGCACTGTGTTCCACTGATGATATGTCACCCTCTGTTCAGAGCACAGTTCACACACATCAGACCCTGAGATAAACAACATGTGAACACTCTACACCTGGCATGTGGGCCAACCTACCCCCATAGAAGCAGGACCATTGCTTTTCTGTGACCCTGATATGCAAACTTACCAGCACAGACAGCTTTAGTTTGTGTCTTCTGTCTCTCAGCTCAGGACTGGGTGCCAGGACGAAGTGCTGACCTTTCTTTATTTTATTTTATTTTTTCAATCTCCTTGTAGTAAACACATCTTACTTTTACTGGAAATATGAGAGATTTTCCCCCACTTCATTTTCCTTCCTTTGTTAATCCCCTTATTGTCTTCCACTCTTATTGGTAATACAGAGGAATAAGAAAACATATCTTTTCATTATTTAAAGTATTGTTAGCATTAGGCTTCTATGCTTTCTTTTGCAGAAGCCACCAGAACCTCCTTCAAAAGAACAGTACATACTTGTAGCTAGGCTTTCCATTTCTAGATCATTAACAAACACAGGTTTATAAAATTCTGGCAGTTTGTTGTCTTTTTGTCACTGAATAGAGAGTGAGAAACAGAAAATCCTTCTGCTCTCATCTTCTTAGAAGGCATTTAATACCTTCTCTTCAAAGTTTCTCTGCAATTCATGCCAAGAAAATATTTCTGCAAGGTCAAGTCTGCTGGGGAGGCCAAATGAAATGTTGGACCTCAGTGGAATTATGGGATCATCTGGACAGGCAATATTGGCCTTGGGAAAGAGCTTTCCTCCGTGAATTCATAGTGCTGGCTCCAGCCAGCTTGTTTTTAAGGAAGTAAAACAAGGTCTTTGAAGGGCCTTATCTATAACTAACACTCAGTGGCTTAAGCCTAAGAGACCCTGGGCTACTATTTCTGGTTTCTTTTCTTTCTCCTGCCCAGTTTCTGAAGCCGCCTAACCTTGTTGTATTAGCTTCCTTTCCCTGGAAAGTGGGAAAAATAAGGAGCTTTGCCTCTGAAGCTGCAGAAAACCTTCCTACCCCCAGAGAACCACAATGTCCCACTGAAGGATGTCACAGGGTCTTATGAGCAGGACTGGCAGCAACAGATAACCACTTTCCCCTCTCCTGTATTCTGTGCACTTGTCTGTAACCATAGAGTTCATATTTGTCACCAGAGGACCCAAGGTTAGATATAAAAAATCTATCTTTTTCCCCTGGATTCTTGCTTTGGTCTCCCAGACCAAAACCACCCCAAGCTATCTAGTAAAGAAGGAAAAAGCTGACATGGAAAGCAAGTCATGAAAGTCTTACATGGGTTGCCTGATTATCACACTTTGCTCCGTGACCGCCAAGAAGAGAACAACTGAATTGGGTTTCATAGAGATTTCAGAAACAAAGGAAAGCCCTAAATTTTCTCAGAAAATCCTGAGCTGCCCAGTATTTAGGAGTCATTCAAGCCCACGCGCAAGCATGTGGGCAGTGATGAGACTGCTCTGTGCTCCAGGCAGACTTTCAGGGCGATGCTAATGATTTTTGTCATCAGAAAAGCAGTTTAGAAAGAAATATCCTGGTTTATTAATTCTGCAAAGAGTTCTGCCTGCCTGAGCTAAGAGTGGAAGCCACAACTACCCAGCCAGCAGCCCCATGGAAATATCTGCTCAGGGCTTCATTGTGAAGGAATGAATCAGTGAGCCAATATCTAGCTATGGTCCTAGTCCACATGTGATAATTCCATTAATGTTGGCTACATGTTCTCATGACAACCCTTAACCCAAACAATAACAACACAGAGGATATGTGAATGAGCAAAATAACTTTCCTGGAAATAATTCTTTTTCCTAGGTGCGTTGGGGAGCAAAAGGCGAGCACCGGGAAGGCGTCTGCTCATGCTTTCCACAAGGTAAGGGTCTGGCTTTTGCCAGTGGCAGGCAGTACCTGTGCCATTGCCTGCACAGCAGCGAAACCCTTGTGATGGGCAGCGTGCCCGCTGGTGTGCTGCGCTCTGCTTCCCACACCAAGCGTGGGGCCGTTTTGTTCTCCTTTGACTCTGCCTCTGTGCCAGCGTCCCCTGGTTCTCCTTTTGGAGCAAAGCCTTGCGCTTCGCTTTGGCTTCGTGCATCTCCCCCTTGACCAACTGCTTCGTGATTATAAACAGAAAGGCCCTGGTATCACAAGATAAGCCTCTTTTCTGAGGCTTTTCTGCCAAAGGGCTCCATGCCCTCTCCTGTATCACGCTTGTGGAAGGCCTTCCAACACCTTCTGATGGGCACGCTGACCACCGCCTGCCCCCCGGCCACCCGCACCCATCCCGCCCTTGGGCCGCGGGGGCCGGGGGGCTGCATTGGCCGCGGCCGCGGGGCGGAGGCCGCGGCCCCGCTCAGGCGGCAGCCTCTCGGCCCGCAGGGCGCCCCCTAGCGACGGCGGCGCGCGGAGGGGAGAAAAGGCCGCCGGGGAGGCGCCGCGGCACGTGCGAGGCGGTGCGACCGGCCCGGCGGGGAGAGGAGAAGAGAGGAGAAAGGAGAGAAGAGAGCCCGCGGGATGTGCTTGAGGCGTGGAGCCGCGCCCGGGGCTCCTGCGGACGTGCGAAGGAGCGGGGTGAGTGAGTTCCCGTGCGAGGAGCCGCGCTCGGGGCTCCTTCCCGCGGGCGCGCCGAGGTGCGGGGTGTGTGGGTTTCTC
>WUAM01000431.1:123898424-123916032 GCA_024336885.1 Actenoides hombroni | reverse complement strand
GGTGTGGTGGGAGGGCACTGGTCCGGGCGTTTACTGGGAGGTTGTGCGAGTCGGTTCGTGGTTTCCCGAATGGGTCTTCGAGTTAATGCTGTGTTGCGGGGAACGAGGCACTTCACACCTCTGCTGGCGTTTCTTTCCTGCTCTGTAGGTGGAACCAGCTACCAAGCTGATCTTGGCCTGTTGCTTTTATGAGGGTTGTGGCTCTGCCACGTCACCAGTGCAGGAGCTGGTTTGGGTGCCGGGGCAAGGCGTGCTGGTGGTGGGGTGAAGGGCAGCTTTGGTGGAGAGCCAGCTGCAGACAGACCCTGCTGATCAGTGTGTTGTTTCATGTTGTTGAATGTGACCTTGGTTTGTATTTTTCAAGGAAAACTTTGGGTTTGTGCTTTGGTGCACTGTTTGTATTGCTGCTGTTGGGGTCTCTCAAAAGTTGCTTGTTGCCCGTAGGTGATGGCAGCCACCTGGACATCTCTTACATGGGGGCCAGGGAACTGGGTTAGCTCTTGGTGGTGGGGAGATATGCAGGCACACTTTTCCTTGACCAGCTCTTGTGCAGGGCTGCTTGGGGCACCCATGGAGCATGTCCTGGTGCCGCCTGCCAAAGCAGCCCCTGTAGACCTCAAAACGCAAGAGGAGCAATTGTGTTTCTCCTGGAACAAGTAGCTCCCACACAGTGGTAAGGGAACAGGGGAAGGTCTTCCCCCTCGTTTCTCTGAGCATCAGCCCTTCCAGGGTGGAGGGGTTTGTTCTTTATGAAACACGCTGCATGGAGATTGGTAAAACAAGCCTCTGTGAAGAAACCTGCATTTATTTAGGAAGGGGTTTTTCTCTGGTTAATTGTGTGGGTGTCTATATATGCTGGGAAAGGCAATAATGTTTACTGGAATTGTATTGCACTATAAATGGTTGCTAACTTCTAATTCACTACATGATAAATGTCATAATTGATACTACAACATGTTAACATTCAAAGCGTGAGCTCCTCTTTTATGTGGATTTATTTTCATACAAGAGAGTGTGGAAGGTTTGAAGACACCTTCTGTTAAAGATCAGATTTTTGCATCTTTCATCTCTATTAGGAAGATAAGACATCTTTTAAAAAAAGACGGATATCACTTGCCTTTGTATGCAGAAATAAATTATTGAAATTTTTAAACACATTTTTTCAAAATTATGGAGCTAGTCTGAGCAACTTTGTGTATATTAAATCTGTGGGAACTGGTCAACAAGCCTAAGTACTTTGGCTTCTGTCTGAGCAGGTAACAGCACACTTTTGTTAAATGGTGGAAACCTGTCATCATATGGCAGAATGTGGAAGACAAGCCTTCCTTTTGAGCCATAATATAACTTACAGAATTAAAAAATGCTTTTATCCATAGGTGTGGTTAGAGGAGAAAAATGTATACTGCAGGATGGAGGGATTACAGCCATATTATACCTCCCTTTGTCAAGCAACTAATTTTAGACATCATTTTAAATGCTGCTTTGCAGTATATTTTTATGCTTAAACTCTCAGTTTCAGACCCTCAAATTTTATTTGGGTGATGAATTTCTATCAAAATCGGGAGACATTTTGGCACTAAAGTAATGCTGAAATACAAATCCAGTGCTTTAGGACTCCTTTATTCTGTGTGTAGAGCCAGGGGTTCTGATCCCTCTTATTGACTCTTGTAGGGACTTTCTGATTCATAAATATTTTTGAAGTAATAATTTGGTAGATGTTTCATTCCCTCTTAAACTAGAGATTGATTTACACAGAGAATCCTGGGGGGATTTTACAGGTGTTTAAGCTTGCTGTTAGTCATGTTGATTAGCAAATAGCCTTTGTTACCACATCTATTTCTTTTTGACACAGTAGTCCTTCTTTCAGGGCCAGGGAAGTCTCTTCTAGTTTTATTTCCCCAGGTTAGGACAGGGTTTAAGGAACAGTTTACCTGTGGATAGTTTTTCTTCTTTCCTGTTCCAGTTTTCCTGGTATTTTATTTTCAGCTTGTGGAGATCTGGGGTTTGTGGCTCTGTGTGTGTGTCTGCGGGTCTGAATAGAGTGGTGGTGGCTGCTTTGGTGGGGATGTGTTTGGGGGTTTTTTTGTTTGTTTGTTTTTTTTAAAGGCAGAACTGTTTCTTTGTGTCTGGGCTCGATTTCCTATTGAGGGAACTGCTGATTTTAATAGTAAAATGGGATTAGGCAAGGTTTAGAAAAGGAAGTACCCATTTTCCCTCTTCTGGCATTGTGCCTTCATAGAATGTGAACATCTAGAGTCCTTTGAGGTTAAGTTCTCTTTTTGTAGAGAAGTAGATATTTGACAGTATGTCTAGCTTTGGGAGGATTGCCATATATCCAGTCTGTGCTTGAGTATTAATTGCACATCTCAGATTCAGATTGCCCAGTTTGCACGAACCTAGATGTTATCCTGATGTTCCTTACTGAAAAAACAGTTGCACATAGGCTGTTGGATGTTAGCTTTGCTTACTGAGGCTTTGGGTTTTATTTTCGTGTAGTATCAGAAAAAGCCAATATCCCCTCCAGACATGTGATCTCTATTATCTCGTTGTTCTCTTCAAAGACTTTTGTTACCCATTTATAAATAACGTATTTGCTTGAATTTCTGTCGACTTGGAGGGTCACGTAGAGCTGGCAAAAGCATTTTATAGTATTGGTATCAAAGGATGGCACGTGCCATGGGACCAGCAGGATCCTGGCTGCCTGGAAACCTCTACAAGCCCCTTCTTTTGCCGAGCTGACACCTCGTTAGCCCCGTACGTCCCACCCGCTTGCCCCAGGTGTTTTAGGAAAGCTGTCTCCAGAGGGTAGGCTGCAGGTGGCAGCAGCAATCTTTCCCTGTGGCAGCTGGAAACGCTGCAGCAGCTTTCATTGATTCCTGCGCATAATTTAGCTCCTTATAAAACCAGCTCGGTGCTAAGCCAGAAAACTGTAAGCGGAGAGTGCAAAGATTGTCGTCTAACAACCGAGATGTGGGGACACTCTTCATTTTCCCCTCCCTTTTCTTTTCCTTAAGAGGAATTCAAGTGGTTGGAGGCAGGGGGGAAAAGGAAGAAAAAAAAAAAAAAGAAGGGAACAAAAAAAGGTCTTTCTGCATTGCACAGTACCAGATGCAAGAAATCCCATTTATGTGTGGCGATTGGTTAGTCTGGCTGCGTTTGTCAGAGTCCTCTGTTGAGCAGCTTCAGGCTTTTTGTGCTTTTGGGCGTGTATTTATTTTTTTTTTTCTCCTCCTGTTCCTTCTGTGCTTTACTATGTTAGCAGGAAGCTGTTATTTCATGATAGCAGTAACCAAAGGCAGCAAGTCATTTCAGTGCATTATTATTCCAGGCAGAGACGCAGACCTCAGAGCTCTGGAGATTTGAGTGGTTAGTACATGAACTTTCTGGCTGAGAGAGGTATTGCTTCCCACAACTCCTGGCACTGGCTGTTGTACCTGTCCATACAGTATGTGGTGTGACCCCACTAGTTTACCTGCAAGCTCCACTTTGATAGTTTCTGTGCAGTCTTTGTGTGTTGCTTGCTGCAGCTCTGGAATTGTTCAGTGCTGTCACTCAGACAACCCCCTCCACGCTTCTTGTGGGAGTTGCACTCCAGGTAGGGAGGCCCTATCTATAGATGTATTAGGTTTTGGAAGCTGGCTGGAGCGAAATGCTGCAGGTATTGTCTGGTAGCTGCACTCAAACTAGCAGACATGCTCTTTCTGTCTCTGTTCAGGACCTGGCGGAGCTTCATTAGAGTAATGTGTTGCATGAATCTTTTTGTTTGTCTTGGTATGGGTTTATAACCGCTATGTGCGCTCTTGCTGGTGATATCCAGTTTGGGGAATTGTCATCTGACCCATCCCTTTGGCAGAAGGTTGCCACCACAAAATGAGGAGTTAAGATGGATTAGAGGAGCTGCTGCTTTCTGTGAGAGACCCTCGACTGAGACCCAGCTCCTGCACTAGACTGCCTGATAGGTGGTAGGGAGGCATCAGTTGCAAGGACACAGGTTATACCTCCTATGGATCTCTGTCACCTTACACAATCATAGAATCATTTAGGTTGCTAAAAACCTTTAATTATGAATCCAACTATTAACCTATCATGACCAAGTCCACCACTAAACCATGTCCCCGAGTGCCACATCTACAAGTCTTTTAAATAACTCCAGGAGTAATGACTTGACCTCTTCCTTGGGCAGCCTGTTCCAGTGCTTAATAATCCTTTTGGTGAATAAATTTTTCCTAATACCCAATCTAAACCTCCCCTGGCACAACTTGAGGCAGTTTCCTGTTGTCCTAGTGCTTGTTGCCTTGTTGTCAGACAACCCTTTGAAGTCCTGAACTGGTGCACATATGAAGTGCTCAGGTCAATGTTGGGGCTAATACACTAATTAATGTTGATTGTATCTCGGATGGGATGCATCCAAGGTAAGATTTTGTTGCTCACTCATATGCAGTCAGTTATGGAATTGGCCCTTTAGCACAAGCATTAGAAATACTGTTAGTAATGCAACACGATGTTGTAGCAATTGTTCATATCATGTGTAAACAGCAGTGGTATGTGCAAATCAGGTGCTCAAGTACTGTGGAAAATGTATGGACTAGTTTGACACCCTCCTGATATGAAAAATATGAAGAATATAAATATTATATAAGGTGATTAGAGGGAAAAAGTCACCCAAGCCTCTGTATGCTTAGTGATAAGCAAGCATACAGAAATTCAAATTCTTAGTGTCCTGCACACTGACGGTGGTCCAGAAGGTGCATAGCCATTCTGGTGTGCTGGTGCATAAAATCATGCAGGGCTTCCTGAGTGACAGAGGATTGCGTAGTGTTCAGGTGTATGACACTTGCTTGTTTCCAAGTGAGGTGTTTGGGCAAGGCAGCTCTTCTCAAGAAGTCATGCTTCTGCATCCAGAAATCTGCAGAAACACCTGCAGTAATCTTAAGCTGTGTTTGAAAGTCTAGTGTCTAAGGATTGCCAGGGGCTGATGCAGTCCCCTTGTGAATGAGGGGCAGTGCTACTGCTGCTGTGCCACATGGGTCAGTGTAGCACCGAGGAATGTCCTATGCGAGGAAAAGAGGGAGAGAAAGCTGTGAACCTCCATCACTTCTGTTCCTCATTTCCCCCATGGTCTGTCTCTGGCCAGCCAAGGGAGGGGTAGCTCTCTACAAAGCCATAGTATTTTAATTTGAAATTCTTAAACTGATTTCCTGCCAGTTCAGTGTTGGGCCCTCCTCTTCACATGTGAACTGCCCTTGAAGACATTTTAATGCATTTTATTTGGTTTTGCATAAATTGAAGATTTGCTAACACTGATGCTAATCATGACTCTTGAGTAATTTGACCAGATTTTTTTAGAGCAAAAACCCTGGGGAGATAAATAAGAGTACTTTCCGCTGACATTTTCCAAACTCTCTTTCCCTCTTGTCTGTTGAGCTGACTTCTCATTTCACACCTTTATTTAACTTTATTTTTGAGAAGTTCAGAAGCATTCCAAAAAGACTTTTTCAATTTTGTTGAAGCAGATATTGTAGTAAAGCCAGAATAGGTTTCCCTTTGCTCTCTTCTTCTCACCCCCAACTTTCACAATGTGCAAATCAATCAAACAAACAAACAAAAAAAAAAAGTATTGTTTGCCTGCTGGACTTCTCAACTAGCAGCTCTTGGGTAGGGCAAAGTGATTGGATTTGTGACCTCTTGGTTCAAAATGCCTGGTTGACAACTCTCTCTCTCTCTTTTTTTTTTTTTAAATGCTGAGGGGAATGGCAAGATCCTGAACTTGTTCCTGGCTTGATTGTGAATAGGTTCAGAAAGATCCGTCTGTCTCTGCACTGAGATATGTTTGACATCTCAAATTCCAGCAGAAACAGGTTAATGGTCAGAGTGCAGGTGAAACTGCTGGAGCAGAATGATCAATACATGTTAGCTCCAGAAACAGTGATTTGTGATGCATTAAGGTATGCTGTCTTGTTTGAGCAGTCTGATAGCACAACACTTTAATTACTGTTTGTGCATCCTGAGACACTTCTGTTTCCTCTGCCACCATTTGCAGCAGCACTGAATGCTCCCAATGTAAAATGTAAAGCAATATCAGAATGGACTTCCAGAAGCTTTTCAAGGTACGAAGTGTTCTTTTGGTTTGCAAGGTTCCCACACTGGGGAGTGGCGAGTTAAACTGGACCTTTTTGCTGTGTCTTTCACCAGCTCCAAAAGATGTCCCATTTCCTTACCATCTTCACCCTGCGGTTGTGATGAGTGACCTCAACGGCTGTACCATAGCTATGCCATATTAGCAGTGTGAGGGACTTGTGCTGGGGCACAGTAGAACAGGCCTGGTCCTTTGCCATAGATGTCTGTTGTTGAACTCTGATGAATGGCAGGTACACAGGGAGCCTCAATAGTGCAAAGTAGGCATCAGCTAACTCTAGAAAACTGAACAATACATAAATAATAGATGCATTCATCCTACTCTGCCAGATTATCCAAATGGATATTACAGTTAATGAAATGGGTAAGAAATAACTGAATAAAGACATGACATTCTTTTTTCTTTAATCCTCAGCAGAACCACATGTTCAAAGATTTTTGCTTAGTCTTTTTATTTTAGGGTTGATATTTTGGATTTTTCTGAATTATTATTGGTTTGTATTCTGTAGAATAAGGATTGGAGGACAGGAACTGGGAAAGTCCTGAGCCTCTGTTGTGGGGCATACAGGCAGACACTTGCAGACTGAATGCCAAAGGGATTGTGAGTAAATAGACAAATTGCTAGTGGCATAATTTCTTGGAAGTAAACCTAGCAAATTAGACTTGTTAAAGCAACTGCTGAAATGGCTAATGCCATTGAATTGTCAAAATAGAGAACTGCAAAGATCCTCAGTTAATTTACATATCACCAAAGCAAAAATAATGAGAAAATAACGAGCAATTATTGTCCCTGGATCTCCCTATTCATTATTTGAAGTTAAGACATTTATCAATATGGAATTAAGTTGGCAAGATGTGCATGTGGCACAATTATATTGGTCAATCAAAACTTGGGGAAATGAGGAATTTTAGAGGCACCAATTAAGGGATGGCAAATGGGCACCACCAATAACACTCATTGTTGCAAGAAACCATATATCAGTAGGAGCAATTGGGACTATTGAAATATTTTAGCAATGCCTAGGTCACTTAGAAAGGTGAGTGATGTACTTCTGAGAGGGGAGCAATGAGATCTGGTTCACTTGCAGGACAAATTGTGTCTTGCACATACTATTCAAGAGCAGTGTAAAACATCAGGACTGCGGGGAGGTTTGGTACTTAGTAGTGTCACTGATACATCAACGGTGCCTGTCAGCTGCTGGCAGACACTGCTGTAGCTAGAATGGATACCCTCCCCAAGTGTACCAAGTACATGTGACCCAGATTGTGGAACAAATTGGATTGGAGGATGTCTTTTCTTGTAGAAGTCAAGGAAATAACTTACTTCGGGGTGAAGATTTGGAGACTGCTCTTTATCCCTTCCCACCTTTGTGTTTGACTCCAGAAGAAAATAATTTGGGTCAATTAGAATTAGTTAGAATAAAGACTGCTGAAAGTTGGGCTGCCTGTCATTCCAGGCTGTCTCTGAACTGAAGGTGTAAGGGTTCTACAGGCAGGAGAAGCTTCTGCTGTGCCTTGGCTTCCACCAGGAATCATTCATTTGACCTTTAAACCCACCTACCACTGCATCAATGGTGATTACTGCTGGAGCCAGTATGGCAATTCACAGGGCTGAGCACAGTTTGACTAGCACAGTTCCTAGCTCTGCAATGAGGCTTGACAGATGCTATCAGTGTATCTCCCCATAAATAAATATGTAATCGGGCTGCGTGCTACACTTTCACATCCCGAGGAGGAAATTCTGACACTCCTGTCCTTTTATCTCTCGCATCCCTCGGCAGCTGTGAAAAAGCCTCTGACCTCGGATGCTCATTTTTATCATTTCATTTCAGCACGAGTTGGTGCCTGTGGAGTTTTGTTACTCTGTGTTACGAAGGAGGAGGAAAGCAGCAGGCGTTTTGTTTAAATTCTTAATTGCAGGCACAGCAGGATTATGGAAATGTCAAGAGGGAAGTGACAGGGAAGACCTGACAAACACATGGGGGTTGATTAATTCAATGCTTTCTCTTTTCCACTAGGATGGTGGGGGGGCTACAAGTCAAACAGCTCTCATAGGCTCCCTGACCAGTGCACCCATATGCCAGACTGGACTGTGTGGTGTGCAGTCTGCTGTGTTTAGCAGGCCTTGCTTAAGACAGGCCCAGGATTAGCAAAAAATAACAGAACTGGCTTGCACCAGCAGAGCTGGAAGGAGTGCCAGAGTGGAGCAGCAGGATTTGGTCCCCTTTTGTATGAACATGTACTGATGGAGCCAGTGTGAGATGCTGGCATAGCACCTGCCTGTGCTGTGCCAAATTCTGTGCAAACTTTGCTTCTCTTGCTCTGTAATGCTAAGGATGGGTATTGGGTCAGGGGAAAAGCTGGAGAAGGCTGACTCCAAACAGCTTGTCAATAGTTGAAAAAATCTCTGCCTCTCTGATTTAGAGATTATTGCTATTCCATTCCCTTTCCTTTTCTCCAGTTGGGCTTTTGCACAAGGTTTCATTCCTCATCTCAGGAAACCAAAGCTTGGTCGCTTTGTGGGCATGCACTGAGATCATATATGAGTTGCTGATCTCCCTAGATGTTGGGAGAAGAGTTACTGCATGCCCTAGCTCTCCACTCTGAAGAGGAGGCAGATGAATCCTGATGCTGCCATGAACTCCCAGGTGCCAGATCCTAACAAGTGGCACACATGGGATTCAAGCTTGGAGCGGCTGCAGAAATGGGAATTTCTGTAAGCCCTTATGGGGGCTGTTGCCCTGCCTGCTTCTGTCAAAGCTAGCTATGCTCAAAGGGTTTGTTCCAAAGCAGACTCTGTGGCTTTGTTTATCCTGCCTACTATAAGCAATTCTTTCCAACGCATATTCTCCTTCAGTGCTTGATGTCCCAGTTGCTTTCACAATTGCCTGTCGCATTGGAAGATAGAGGCACAAAGTCCAAGTCAGCACACAAATGTTCCTTCTCCTCTCCTAAAGGAGAAGAGGGAGCCAGAAATGTTTGCTGCCCAAAAGGTTCCCAGAGAGACATAGAGGAGAAGAGGGTGGGTGAAGGTCAAAATGGGTGGCTTGTACCAGAGGAGAAGAGGGAGATGACGGAAGAGAGGGGGATTGGCAGGGGAATAAGGAGAAAAAACTGTTCTTGAAGGACATATTGGCTGTGTGCCAGAAGTTTGCAGAAAATGGGGAGATGGGACCTGGAGTGTTGCTGTGCTGGCTTCTTTCTAATCATGTCACCTCGTCACGAAGGCTGTGCTGCCTGATCATATTATTATATCACTTAATTTTGATCCCTCAGAGCTCATGCTCCTTGTTAGTTGTCTCTGACTTTGTAGCCAGAGTAATTCTGCAAGTGTGTGTGTTCTAATAACCTTTGAGAGCATCTCAGAAACTGTCTCATAACTGTACTTCTGAGACTGGTCAGTGCAGGAAGGTGGCCCACACAGAGACTTGGGAACTGTGCTGTGATCTGAGATATGGTGAGACCTCTTGGAAGCTGGGGAGCATGATGGAGTTTTGTGCCTGCTTTCCAGATGTTTTACTGGTTCTGGTGTGGATGAGTTGCATGCCAAGAGGACTCTATGGCCCTGTGCCTTCCTGGATCACACAGAAGGCTTCAGTGAAAGGGGTAAGACTTAAGGAGACACCACCCAAAGTTATACACAAGGATTATTTGCAGTAACAGACTTGAAACACTCAGTGCAGCCTCTTCTGATGTCAAGATGCTCCACCTGCAGCTGAGGCAGAAACAGCCTTGTTCTGCTGTCAGCTCTGAACTCAAGGCTGTGAGGAGTTGGGACTAGAGGTCACCACTGGATGGTATTGAACATTTTCCCACTAATGTCAGTGGAATTAGACTTGGACCCTAAACATGATGCTTTCAGCCTCTGACCTTGCTTATTTTCACAGGGTGGAAGCTTGTCCCTGCCTTTTTGGGCTGTTTTGCTGCCTTGTTGTTTGCTAAAAAGATGTTTTTTCTTTGGTAGGGTATTAGAAAGATGTTTGTGACATTTTGAGCTAAACTTTGCTGTTTCAGCAGTCAGCATTGAAGGTGATACCAGGCAATTGTTCCATAAGCAGCAGAACTAATGAGCCACTGGATTTGTATCCTACTTTCCTGACCTCTGCCTCTCCCTTTGTAATATTAGCTCTTCCCACACAGCCACTGTGTTCCTCTCCCCTTCCTCCATGCCCTTTAACTACTTGGCAGTCATGAGTTGATACTTGCTGTGGCAGATTGGTTGGTGCTTCATATGTGCTGATGCTGAGAGGCCTGATTGCCAGGCAGAACAGGCATTTTCTCAGTTCACATGACAGCTGAGGCACTAATTTGGCTCCGTCTCTTCCATATTCCCAGCATATTTTTTTCCTAGGATTTCTCAGTATTTAATTATTTCTGAGCCTTCTGTCAGTCTGGGGGAAGCCTAAGTTCCTAGAAATAAGGATCTGATGGTCAGGTGGACAAGCAGTTGTACAGACAGCATGAAAGGAATTTCTGCAGAATAAATTCCTTTCCTTGAAAGTCTAGACGATGTCCTTTGTCCATCTGACCTGTATGGAAAGACAGATGCTGCCATGCTGCTGTCTGCTGTGACTTAGGAATAGCCCAAGTATAAACAGAAACGGAGCAGAGAACTGAGTAGTGTGAACAGGGCATGAGGACAGCAGACACCCTTGAGAGGAAATATGAGATGATTGGGTATTCTGAACAGTCATTTGATATGGAGAGAGTCCTCCCTTAGTTTCCCAGAGAGAATGTCCCCATTGGTATTGCATAGTTTTGGGCAGGGCTTACCCTTCCCATAGGGTTCAGATATGCTCTAAGGAGGAGATCAGATAAAGCCACCGAGAGATCAGGGGTGAGTAAACGGGTGAGTGACCTACTGCTTATGCCTTTGTCCCTAGCAAATGTGGTTCTTACTGGGATGTACTTAGAAGTCAGAGCAGGACTTTAACCTGCTCTGTGTCTTTGCAATCTGCAACTCCTCACATCAATTTCTCAGCCCAAGCGTTGATGTTCAGCTCTTCCATCAGGAGGCTGCAGCCTTTGCACTGCCTTGTGACCCCCAGGGGTGATGCAAGTAAGTCAAATCCCATTTGTGACCTACTTCAGGACATGGAGTTTTGCTGTGGCTTGGCCTCTTGTCCCTTTGCCCTCTGACAGCAGCTTAGCCTTGTCTCGCACCCTGGCCTATGTGTGTTTCTGTTGTATGGGCAGGCATTTGGAGGCAGATGGGATTGGTACAGCAGGGAATGCAACACCTGAGGTCCGTCCCTGTGGCATTAGTGCCAAAATCAGCCTCTTGCGCGTAAGAGAAAGTGGAAGAAGTAGGCTGGAGTGAGCTTGTATGCAGCTGTGTTGTGTGGGCTTTGTGCCCAGTGATCCAGCACAGGTAAATACCTTGGGATGGGTTCTGACACCATTTCTCTTGCGAACCCTGATCCAAAGCTAACTGAAATCACTAGAAGTCTTTCTGTTGGCTCTATAGCCATGAGATCAGGTCTGCTGAGCGTGACCAGACTCCTTTCAGTACAGTTCAGATCTGAACACTCAATACAGTGTCTGTGTTACTGTGCATCTGAATGTGACCCAAACTGCTGAGAACGAAGTGGTGGGGAGACAGGGGCCTGCACTGTGCCTGAGAATATACATTCAAAGTCAGCATCTTGAAAGGGCCCAAAATTTATCGCGCTGCTGTTGTCATTTCCCATTCACCGGCCTGACTGAACAAAGGAGTGCTGAACAGAGCTCTGCATAACTTGTTTGACTTTAAGAGTCAGTAAATGATAGATGTCTGTATTCTTGGATGAGGATAATCCAATTGTACAGTCTGGCTGGATTTCAGCTGTTCTCTGGAAAAGGAGTACAGGAGTGAAATATTTACTTTTGGTACTTTTCACAAGTGGACATGACAGAGCGTGGGAAAATAAAAGCTCGTCCCGATGGGCAAGGGTTGTAGGGGAAAAGAAGTGGGGAAAATCTAATCTGCTTTCTGGTAGAAAAGGACATAAAGGGGTTTGGCAAGAAAAGAGCCATTCTTTTGATTTCTCAGAGACGAAAAATGAAGGCAGCATATTCAATGAACATAACTCCACAGTTGTCAATGCAGTCAGGTCTGTTTATGCCAGCCAGTCAATTTGACCCAGAGCTTTGATTAAAAAAAAAATCACGATCCCCAAATGTTCCAATAAAAAAGAAGTTATGAAAAAACTTGTGCTTTGTTTAAAGAGCACCCAGCTCTGTAGTCATTTATAACAACTGAAAGGATTAAATGTCATCAGGGAAACCAAAAAGAAAATGAGTCTGTAATTAAATGTTTAGCCCAGCCAAGACAGTATGGCATTGCCAGTCTGAATAATGTATAGATATCATCCCAATATCTATGCTTGCTTTCCATTTTTTCATTAACTGAATCTATATTAATGCAAAACAAAACAGCTGGGTGATTTTCAACGTACTCCGGATTTGTTAGCATTTTGATGGTACCGGAACTGAAAATCTTCAGTTGAGATCAGTGCCAGCTTATGCTTGGACTTATGCAAACATGTAGAAGATCTGATACCTGCCAGAAAGAGCAAACAGGAGAACAAGTGAAAACAAACAGTGAAATGTCTACCAACCCCTGATAGTGACAGAACTGTGTCTGGAAATCCCTGACCAGGGCATTCTTCTCTTTTACCAGCCTTGTCTGTGCAAATCTGCACGTGTTGCTTAAGGGTTGGCAACAGACTTAAAATTTCTAATTAATGTTATTAACTAAATACTGTGCAAAGATGGCGGTTGGCTGGGTAAAAAGGAACTAAATATATAATGTTCTTTTACCTTGGGCACATCAAAGGATATAAGAAATGAATGATCAAATGCAGCTTATAATGCATAGCAATCAAAATGATGTAGAAAAGGTCATTTAACTTGATTATATGTTATGATTCTGTGAAGAGGGCTTTTTTTTTTTGTCCAAATATGGATGCTTAGTGCTAAAGATTTTAAGTCTAATCAAGCTTACCAATTAGTAGAGACATTCTCAGTCACAATTGTCAATTAACCTCAAGGTTAGAAATTCAGGATAACCTGAACCATTGCTTGAGCTCATGTCCGAGTCAGTACTCCATAGTATTAAAATAAACCTTCATCAAGTTTTACATGTGTGCAGATAGGCAGGTGACATGCTGCAAACCCCTAATGTACTGCTACAGCTTTTTGAAAACTATTTTCACATTCTTTTGAAATTTAATTTTTTTTGCAGCTAAATAGTATTATTAACCTTCAGAGCTTTCTGTCCTACTTATGGCAATCAAGGCAGCAGTAACTGATTTTATTAGATCATTGATTCTTATGCCTCCCAATCAGCTACTGTTTCTGCCTCTCCCCCCTGTTGTGATCACATTCATTGTGGTATCAGATCTTGCAAGTATCTGAGTTTTACCTGGTCTTTAATTTTGCTTCTGTTCTGGTTAGCACATGCTTGGCTTTTAGAATCAGACAGCATGAGTGCCTTGTAGTCAGAAAGGGATATCAGTTTGCCTCCTTTTCCCTTCTTCCACCCAGTGTCTTGCTTTCCACACAGACAGATAAAGATGCAAGATAGATTAAATGCTAAATATCACAGAAGTTCATTGGAGAGCCGAGATTCAAATCACCATTTTCCTGGGAGACAAGCTAGAAGCTCTTTCTCTAGGCATGTCCTTCTTCCCACAGTGCATTTTCACTTTGAAGCAAAGGGCTGGGAGGGATATTGTGCCCGTTCTGGGCTGTCCCTTTTCTTAAAGCTGGGTGTGCTCCCTATGTACACTTACTGCTGAGTTCTTTCTTTCCATATAATTTATGTCATGCTCAGGTCTTGCACTATCCATTACATTCTTACTACCCACCACCACTCTTCCCATCCTTCAATAAAATACACAGTCTATGGACCACCCCTATGAAATGTCTGTAAGATGTTCATAAATGTCCACAAAAATGTCTACTGTGTTCCTTTAGTCCATGACACTGGGCTCCATCTGTTATGGTGGTCACTCGGGCGTTGTGTTGTGTGGAGTTACTTGACACCAAAGTGAGCTCAGGTCAGGTCACTGCTGCAATTGCACTGCTTCTTGTAAGGCTCATCCTCCATTGGTTCAGGTGGTTCATGTAGTAATTCTTACTAACATGCAACTCAAATCATGGGTTACAACAATTTAAAGGTATCTTCAGGCCAGGTTATAGGGTTTAACATTCCAATAAACTTCTCTGCTTGCTCCTGTCTTGGCCAGCAACAAGAGGTTCCTGCTATGGCAATTCCCATAACATTCAACTCGAATCATGGACTAGTTACAGCCAGGATTAAATCACCTTTGAGGTACACATTGGACTCCTATATCTGGGATATATATATACTCCTATATATGGGAGTCAATGCCATGCTGCTTGACACAGGTGTTTATGAAGTTGTTTTGAAAACTAGTCCCATTGCCTGATTCAGTTCTTTCAGAGGTCCCATGTCACCACAAAACTTGCTTTACAGGGCCCTAAAAGGCATTCTGTGCAGTAGCATGGGTCACAGGGTATGTTTCCAATCATCCAATAGTTGCTTCTACTGTTGTAAACACATGGTGCTTGCTATGATGGGTTCATGGTAGTGCGATATAGTCAATGTGCCAGGCTTCCCCATATTGATATTTCAGACATCATACTCTATAGTAAATAGTCTTTAGCTGCTTAGCTTGTTTAATTATGGTCCCCATTTGGCATTCATGGATGACCTGTGCAATGGCATCAATAGTCAAGTCCACCCCTTGATCACGACCCCGTTTGTATGTTGCATTCCACCCTAAATGTCCTGATGTGTCATGGGGCCATCGAGTTATATATAGCTCTCCTTTATGTTCCAGATCCGGATCTACCAGACCCACTTCAATTCTAGCAGCCTGGTTCATCTGCTCCTTGGTTTGATGTTCTTCAGTGGCACAACTCTTGAGTATGTGAGCATCTACATGATGTACTTTCACATTCTCTACCCAAGCAGCAGTATCTTGCCAGAATTCAGCAGCCCAGATGGATTTACCCCTGTGCTGGCAATTGCTCTGCTTCCATTGCTGCTACCACCCCCACAGAGCATTTGCCACCATCCATCAGTCAGTACAGAGATAAAGTAATGGCCATTTTTTCTTATGGAGCCTGGGTCATATTCCTAAAAACTGAATTTCCTGTGCAGGTCCGTTGACCTTATTTCGTTTTATAGCAAAACCAGATGGATTATTCTTCTCTGTACACAAGGCAGCTTTACCAAAAGCCTATGGGTCCCCTTTTGGTCTCTGAAGTACCTTCCCCTCCCAATCAAAGGCCGCTGGAAATGCAGTACAGCAAAAGCTGATGTTACAGACACTGACAGGTTGTACTGTGGTTTGGTAAGCCTGCAGCTCTTGCTGTTACTCACCCTTTGACGGGCAAGAGAAGTTATTTCTTGTTCTGGTGAGCCTGCCACTAATTTCAGTAAAATCAGCTAATGAAATTACGCACAAACTGAATGTGGAATTCAAACTCATTACACTTAAGTAATATTTTATGAGAAATTGTCTGCTTAGAAACACGCAACCATCAGAATCTTCTTAACATGATTCTATGAGCAGGAAAAGGACTCTAGAAATGCACAAGCCTAACTTATGGACTGTTGATAATGTATTTTGCTTTGGGCCTTAGGAAAAGATCCTGAAGCAAGACATCATGGGAGGTTATGTTTCCTGAAGAGATACCATCCTTTATGCTAAAGGCTGTTTTCCTGAGCACTGTCCTGCAGATAGGTATCTGCTCTGCCTTGTCAAAGGCAATGCTGTGTTAAAAGAGTCCGGTAAATGTAGAATTACTTCAGAAGATGGCCCTTGTGTTCCCAGGAAGGGTGAATTCTTGATGTAGGAAAAATTATCTCCCTTCAAATATATGCAACACTGCTTTAGAGAAAGGATGGCCTTCACTTTCAGTACATTAAAAGAACCATTTAGGTGTGATTTGTGTGACAGCTTCCGCTAGGTTACTGGCCAGCTGCCAAGGGTCAGGCACAGGGTAGAGACAGCTTGTGACGGTGAGAGTCTGGCATCGTTTGTCTTAACACGGGCAACAAGCCTTTGTGCATCTCAGCTGTGGCTGAGAGCTCGCCATGTGCGGTGGGTGAAGGTGTGCTGGTGGTTGTAGGCACACGGCCAGCACAGCCAGAAGGGAGTGTGTCTGTATACCCAGTGCCCACGGTGAAGGCACATGGCATCATTAAGACATTGCACTTTATTTTAGTGACCCTTGGGTTACAATGAGAATTTTAATAGGCTTTGGGTTACATCTCAAGAATCCTGCAACATTTTCAGGTTAATAACACTGACATGTCTTATCGCTTCTTTGCCATCAGAGCTATAATGGGGAAAACCCAGCATATTGTTAGGAGTTTTAAAACTGCCTTGAAATCTGTCAAGGGAGATAAACTATCTTTATATCAGAAAATAGCTTCCCTCTTGCTATCTTACAGAACAACACATAGCTCCAAAAAAGATGCTCCTGCCTAACAGCCTATTAGGAACAGACAGACTCCCAGGGTGAAAGGTGTGAGAACTGAGGTGATTTTTGTGCACCGCTTGAAGAGGGTAAGCTCTGGATTGCAAGATGAGGTTTCAGGTGAGTGAGAAGACTTCTGGAAAAGGGCAACAACATATCTTGACGATACATGTAATTGGTACATCCTGTAGCAGCATTCTGCCTTGGTGAAGCGCCATCTACAAGTGGAGCTGAAGTGATGGGAGATGATATGCTCTTGAGGTAAAGTTATGAAGAAGTTCACTGAATCAGGAGATACATATGTCTCACTGCTTGTTCTGCTCACACTTGTCACAGCAAGAAGGTGGAACTGAATAGTCTTGTTTTGCTGGAAATCACAATATCACACAAAGACCTGAACATATTTTGGTATGGGATGGACTGAGGTATTGCATTATGGTGGTTTGGAGAACATTTCTTTTTGACAGCTTCAAGTTTTTTATTCAAGTAAAGCATTTCCTTCCAGAAAACCATTTTGAGATTAAAAGCCAAAATACTCCATCTGCAAAAATACCTGAATGAAATGTTACCAAAATCAATATCTAAATTACTTCTCTTAAATATGTGGCTTTATTGAACAAAGGCAAATGAAGCCATAACAAAAACATTTAGAGGAAGGCATTCTGAGGATGGGAATGTAGTGGTGAAAAGTAACCAGATGTCTTTGCAAGCCTGAGGTTTCCATCTGGAAGTCCTGTCAGGTACCCCGGGTGCCAGCTCAGATGGATCAGTTTGAAAAATCACCTCTTCTTGCTCCTGAGACTGCATCTTGCACACTTCTCCAGATTCCTGTGTCAGCCATCCTGGAAGGTGAAGCTCTTCTGCAAAGCTCAGTATTTGAGGGTGAACAGCAAGCAAACCAACCAGCCAACAGCTGGTGGGAGGTCCCCTTGTAAGAGACATTAATCGAAAGATTTCAGAGCTCAGGTGTTTTAAA
>WUAM01000431.1:123872759-123898324 GCA_024336885.1 Actenoides hombroni | reverse complement strand
TAAAGGCAAAAGTCTTAGGACTCAGGTTGTTGAAACAGAGAACATACCCACGCCCTCCCCCCCCCCCCCCCCCCCCCCAAAAAAAAAAAATGGGGAAACCAAAATCAGAAAGTAGTCCTTGGCTCACAAAATATAACTTTGTCAGAGGCCGTATCTTCTGTTGAAAGGCAATATGCGGACCAGCTCCCTGTTTACTTTATTCAGATGGTGAAAGCCATTTCCTTGGCTGATACTCATTGCACAGAGTTCCTCTGGGAAATGCCACACTCCTTCCCTCTCTCTTCTTACTGCAGCTTTTACCTTGGTGCAAATTGCATTTGGAAACAGGTTTTGGGGGTTTGGAGTCACTTCATTTCATTAACGGACACCCCCTTTGTGCTAAAGAACAATTTGTATGGAGTTGAAGGGCAACAGGATACTTTTTGCTTTGGATGGCTTGGTTCTGTGACTGCAGGAGTAAAATACTTACTGCTGTTCCTTGGCAGTTTCTGCATACTGCCTCTGAGGTCCACTGCTGTGGGGTTGGTGAGGACCTGGTCCAGACACCCTCCACCTTGTGTTGTTTCAGAGGCCACAGAGGTGGAATGTAGTGAAAAGTTTCATCTGGATATGTTGCAGGGTGCCTCTGAGCTGTCATCTTTCTCTGTGGTGGTTGCTGTTCCTGAGGGCAAGCTGGCAGCTTACCTGCATGTGAGACAGAGGGAACTGTGCGGCTTTCTCCCCTGTAAAGCCTTGCAGAACAACTCATCTTCTCTCAGTAGCACGCATGTTGCATTGGCAGTACAGCATGCTCGTCTGAGGGGATGGCTGCATGTGGAGGGTGAAAGAGGTCACTGAGGTTCGGGGGGCTGGGGGAAGGTTGTGGGCTGGAGTTTTCTCTGTGGGGATCTGATCTTGCTGTGGGCCGGGACCTGTTCCTGAGAGTCGTCAAGAAGTGCAGGTGACATTGTCTCATGCTCAGCTGTTTAGTATGGATAGATGATAATCCTGAATGAGCAGGATTAGGACTCCTCCTGGGAGCTGGAACCTTCAAAGCAGTACATAAGCACTTGCAGCCTGAGACCTTTCCTTCATTCCAGCTTTCCTGGGGAGCATTCCCAGTTTTAACCTCTGCTGTTTTTCCACATTGATCCACTCCCCACTAGAGACTGTATCCCTTGGATGGATACAGACCGTTCCCTTCTGGGGTCACTCTTCTGGGTTTATGGATACATTTCTTCAGCTTGTGCTCCTTTATTCTGTTTCCTATTCAGCTGGAAAGAGGAGTCTGACTGTCTCCCCCATCCCCAGTGGCTTCTTTTTAGCTTATTAGCAGAGAACTACTGAATTTTCATTAGGCCTTTTCCACCCTGTCCTGGTTTTGGCTGGGATAGAAATAATTTTCTTCTCAGTCTCTTGCTTCTTAGTAGCTAGAATAGTGTTGTCTTTTGGATTCAGGATGAGACACATGCTGATAATATACTGATGTTTTAAGTTGTTGCTAAGGAATCAAAGACTTCCCAACTTCCCATGTTTTGCGAATGTGCAGTAGCACAAGAAGCTGGGGGGAGTACAGCCAGGACAGCTGACCTGAACTAGCCAAAGGGATATTCCAGACCATAAAAGTCATGCTCACTGTATAAACTGGGGGGAGTTGGCTGGGGTGGGGGCAGGTCGCTGCTTGGACATCGGTCGCTGAGTGGTGAGCAATTGCACTGTGCGTCTCTTGTCCTTTTCTTGGGTTTTATTTCTCTCTCTTTTTGTTATATACCTTTTCAGTACCATTAATATTATTATATTTTATTATTATTGCTTTTATATTTTGTTTTAGTTATTAAACTGTTCTTATCTCAACCCATGAGTTTGTGGGTTTTTTCTTTTTTTCAGTTCTCCTCCCCATCCCACTGGGTGGGGGGAGGAGTGAGCGAGCAGCTGCATGGTGTTCAGTTGCTGGCTGGGGTTAAACCACCACAGAACCCTTGGCATAGATGGAGGTACTAATACTTTCCTTCAGGTGTGAAGGGATAAGGCCCTTAGTCAGTAGAGAGATAGATGCAAGTGGTTTTCTGGGTAACAAGCTCAATATGAAGATGCTCAAAACCATTCTTCAGCTGATATCCCAATTCCTGCTGCAGGCCAGACACTGACCTGCCCTTGTGCTGAGGCTGCAGGGATTTTCTGGATCAAATCATGAGCAGGACTTCCTAAGGAGGTTTCCTTTCCCCTGTTTCATTACAGAGCCAGGACTACATATGAGGTGAACCTGCGCATCAAGGCTTGTGTACAGTCAGCAGCACATGCCTTGAACTGATGCCTGATCTTGTGGGAGATCAGGTTGCAGTCCTTGTTCTTGCTGGACAGGGCAACCTTGGTTCAGAAGGTCTGTGGCAGAGAGGCAGGCAAGCTCAGCCTGGAGAATAAGGCACTAGATTGTCCGATGCTAATGAAGGTCCTAATGAAGAAGCTGTGGTTCTCCTTGGGTGACTGTGCCACATTGTGAACGATACTATGAAGACCTATACATAGGGGTTCTTGAAGATAAGGAGGTTTTCTGGAAAGGAAATCTGAGGCTTTTAGATTTTAATATTGACAAAAGTAACATTGATAGTAATGTCTGGGATTTAGGACATGATTCTTCTGGTTTTTGGTGTGTGTAGAGACCTTTCCAACATCAGGTTTTTGTTCTGAATCCACATTCTGGGTGTCAGGTTTTTGGGAGTGGGAGGTTGGCTGCCCTTTCCTCCAGATGACTCATCAGAAGACTTTCTCAGGGTACTCACTTCCATGGGGAGGAAGCATACAAAAGTAGGCAAGATAAAAACAGCAAAGCTGAAGGTCAGTTTCTGAACTAGATTGGGTTTTGCCACTGTGTTTGAAATTGGCTAGTGTAGGAGGGTAGGCAGTAGGAAGGATGGGGGAAACAATGTTTTTAAATAGATATTTATGGAGGATACCAACATTTGGCATTTCCCGATTTCAGAACAGTGGAGGAGGAACTAAGAACTTCATCCCGCCTCCTCCTTCCCTCCATGCCAATTAGGACCACAGTCTGCTACCCTCCATCACATGGAACAGCCACTTACTAATTTATGCCAAGCAGCACGTTCCTTCATGAGCAGTTTCCTCCTTTCCAGTGGTTAAGAGGAACAAAGCTCTCCCTGGGAGGTTTCCTGTATGCTGGGTGTGTGCAAATGGGCTGTTTCAGTGAATTCACATCTAGTTTCAAGAGATTCTCTCTTCTGCTGCCTTGAGTGCAATTGTCTCTTGCCTCTTACATTGAAGAGGTCTGGGAGGCAGTCATGTACTCGACTTTTCAGCCTTTTTGTTTACACCCTTGGAAATAGGTGACCCTTCCTGACCTGGGGTGATTAGAGCATCTGAGTAGAAAATGAATTAAGTTTGGGAAGTGTGGGTTAGATGGGTGGACAGTGAGGTGGATTGAGAACTGGCTGAACGATAGAGCTCAGAGGGTTGTGATCAGTGGCGCAGAGTCTGGTAGCTAGTGATGTTCCCTAGGGAACAAGTTTGCTGATAATACAAAACTGGGAGGAGTGGCTGATACATTGGAAGGATGTGCTGCTATCCAGCAAGATCTGGAGAGTTGGGAGGAGGAGAACCTAATAAAGTTAAACAAGGACAAGTGTAGAGTCCTGTACCTGGGGAATAATAACTGCATGCACCAGTACAGGTTAGGGGTTGACCTGCTGGAAAGCAGCTCCATGGAGAAGGACCTTGGAGTCCTGGTGGGTAACAAGTTGACCATGAGGGAGCAGTGTGCTCTTCTGGCCAAGAAGGCCAATGGTATCATGAGATGCATTAAGAAGAGTGTAACCAGCACATTGAGGGAAGTTCTCCTCCCTCTCTACTCTGCACTAATGAGGCCACATCTGGAGTATTGTGTCCAGTTCTGGTCTCCCCAGTTCAAGAGGGACAGGGAAATACTGGAGAGAGCCCAATGGAGGGCTACAAAGATAATGGAGGGACTGGAACATTTCTCTTATGAGGAAAGGCTGAGAGCCTTGGGGCTGTTTAGCCTGGAGAAGGGCAGAGTGAGAGGGCATCATATCAACACCTATAAATATCTGAAGGGTGGATGTCAAGAGGATGTCTCTTTTCAGTAGTACCCAGTGATAGGACAAGAGGCAATGGGCTCAACAACAGGAGAAACTTCCTTACTGTGAGGGTGACGGAGCCCTGGAACAGGCTGCCCAGAGAGATTGTGGAGTCTCCTTCTCTGGAGACTTTCAAAACACACCTGGATGTGTTGCTGTGGAACCTGCCATAGATGAACATGCTCTAGCAGAGGGCTTGGACTATGTGATCTCCACAGGTCCCTTCCAAATCCTATCATTCTGTGATTCTGGGATTAATTCTCTGTACAGCCAGATATGTGGTCACTTTGCACACAACTCAAGAATCCACCTATATGTTTAGATAAAGTATCACATCCTGCCACCCTCACCTCCCCATCCATCTCTCAGGTAGATGTTGAACGTCCCTTGCTAATCTGCATTTCTGTGAGCTGCCTCCTGTTGCCTGGAGGTTCCAAGTCTCAAACAGCCTTTGCCTCTGTTCTGGGCTAGTCTCCCAAATATTTGCATTTCCTTTCTCCATATCCTGCCATAACCTGCTGTTGCCTCACTTTGCATCTTGGCAGCCCACTTTTGTCAGAGGGATTGATCCAAAAACATTGCAAGGTGTTGGAAAATCTTAACTGCAGTTAAATGAGAAGCTGTTGTTTTAGCAGCATCTGGAGTTTCCAGCTCTTCTCTTTGTTGCTGATGATTTCAATCACTGCTCCTTGGCACGGGTGCAACATCCCTGGGAAGCTCTCTTCCCGTATTGTCTGGTGGCTGTGCTAAGCACAGTCTTCTTCAGATCTCTTGGCAAAGAATTTTTGTCTGCTTCCCACCCACACTGTGTCACATTACAGGGGATATGAACAGTCCTCTCCATGAAACACTGATTTCCCCCGAGGGTCTTGGACTGACGCATGCAGGGATTGCAGTAATTTAGGCTCTTGCGTTTTGGAGCTCCTGCATCCAGAACCATTTGTGTTCCCAGCCCAGAGCAAACTGGGACCAAGATTAAAGCTTTTTAGCTGCTCCTGGCCCTGAGTGCCACCTGCTCTGAGGCACGCTGAAGGGCTCTGGTGGAGGACAGAGCCTGGCACCTGCCTCAAGCTCATTTGAAGAGTCAGTTACAACTTTCTGAATGGTGCTTACAGCATGAAGCTGAAAGCAGAGGAACCAGGGAAGCCACTCAGTGGACTGAAGGATGAAGGAAGACATAAAGGCTGCTTTCCAAGACTGAGCTGTTCCAGATTAGTAGAAGGGAGTCTGGAGCAATGTCCAGTTGTCACTGTTGGGTTTACCTTGTATGGGACTAGGAAGGAAAGAAGAGAAATTACATAGAACAGCCAAGAAAAGAAGTTCTTTTGCATAGAGCAGCCTCTTCTGACTCTGCTTCCCCAAGGATGATGTTTTTCAATGATGTCCACAAACCTTTCTTTATTCCTCCCAGAGCCCAATCCTGAACTGTTCTTAATTTCCTCCTTTTCAGTCCATATCTCTTGGCTACAAGAAATGGAAATCCCAGCACAACATGCCGAGGTGACTTCACTTCCCAAAGCCCAGGGCAAGCAGAACCTGTCTCCAGTAAGAAAAGGCTGCTTTACAGAGAATGGGCTAGTTCACAGCATGGAAGTGGCATGTCTCCCTGCCCCTTGCCTGTTCCCAATGCAATAGAGATTAGTGAGAATCCTCATAGTATCTTTTAGCAGCAGAGCTTCCCAGAAAGCTTTGGGTTTCTTTTCTCCCTACCGAAAAAAAACCCAATCAACCAACCAAAAAAACCCAAACCAAAACAGCATAAACCCCACCACTGATTATGAGGTATTTTGTCTTTTTTGTTTGTTCATTTGTTTGTGGTTTTGTTCTTTAAAGAAAAATCAGAAATAAAGAGGGTTTTGGCAGAGTAACACTGTGAAAAATGCTGCTTAGGAGGTTTCACTTGCTCGACTGTTTTGTTCTTTTTTTTATTTAGGTGGATGGCTTGCAAATTTTCTGCAAACTCTAATGTTTTGTTTCAAATTGTCTCATGTTATTCAGAAACAGTGTATAAATTTTCCAAATGAATCCTGTCTGCTTTGTTTAAAAGTGGCTGAGTCTAGCAGCAGGGCGTTTTTGAAGAAAAGTATGTGCTTTGTTTGGGTTGTATTTGAGTCTATTATAAATATCTAAGCCCCAAGGACTTCAGGATCAAACACTGCTTTTAAAATCAGAAATAAAACCTGCAATTAAAAAAAAAAAGACTTCCCAGTTAATGTCTGGCTACTAGTTCTGTGTGCATCAACATAGCTGCTCGGGAAGAACTGGAAGCAGGATTTTATCCTATCGTTTATGTGATGATTAAAGTCGGTGTGAAAGTCCTGCTGCTCGGTACTGTGATGTCAGGTGGGAGCTGTGTCTTGTGCCAGCACAGATGCACGGGACAGCCCAGCTAGCACAGCGTGGAGGGGTTTGATTTTGTGGTGATTAAAGAATTTGGTTGTGTTTATGTTTGCACAGGTTAGTACAAAGCCCATGCTGTCCTGAATCAGTACTAAGGGATCATCTGCATTCTAACTGAAGTGCCTTTGATTGCCTTCAGCCCCCTTTAGTGATTGCTTTCTGGAGTTGCTGTGTTTGCAGAAGCTGCCCTGGAAAAGTCAGTGTACTATAAAGCTGGGGGAGATGGGGATTTTGGTATTTGCTGTAACAACCAAGTAACCCATAGCTCAGGGAGATGGACTGGAGCCCAGGAAACTTTGCCCCAAGCCTGGCCTTGCTGTATCATCATGCAGAGCTCTTTGTTTGCTCTTTTTTGCTTCCACTTACAATTTCTAGGGATGCTTTCACTTGAGCTGCAGGCAGCATCAGCACAAAGAAGTCTTGGCCTCTGGGATACTATGGGTCCAGATGACTTGTGTGTACACATGATTCTGGCTCAAGTCTCTGCACTTCTTCCAGAAACTGGGGCAATGACTCTTTCTCTCTTTTAGGGAGTACTCAACCCTTTATGAAAAATTTTAGAAGGACTCACTGTTCATCAGTTCAGCAGGTGGAGGCCTGACTCAGGATGGGGGGAGAAGCAGAGTCATTGCTGCAAACAGAGCAGGTCATGCTATCACTGCATTGTTCCTGTTGCTTCTGACTGTGCTTGCAGGTCACAGGTGGAAGCTGAGCTCTGGCTTCCAAGCCCTGCTGGTAACACCTGGCTTTGATTTCTCCAAGACTATGCTTTCTGTCAGAGTGACAACACGTTGTGGCATCTCATGGGGCTGCTGAGAAGTTCTGGGAGAAGGCAAGTAACAAGGGAGACATATGTTGGACCTAGTCACTTGAGCAGTCACACTGTCTCTGCTTAAACTTCTGAGGGGAAGCGGTCACAGGAAGGAAATGGAAAAAACAGTGGATATCCCAAAATGATGTTCACCTGGTCTGTTTTATGGGTAAGGTGGGCTGCATGCCTGATAGAATAGACACCTCTGGAAGGGTTCAGCGGCTGTTCTTTCCTCTAAAGACAGTAGATTTAGAGTCCTTAGCAGCCCTACTGGTCCAAACACAGTCATTGTTTTTATGTTGGCTTGAGCTGCAGTCATGCCCTAGTGGCAGAGAGCCTGTTAGTGAAGAGTTGATGATGCCTTGGTGTACTGGGACTGAGGCCAGCCTTACTGAGCTTCGTGTTGCTCACCACCTGGGCCTGCCCACAGCCCAGGCTCCCAGAGAGCCCGGATGAATCATTTGCTGATTGCTAATATGTTTCCAGAATTAAAGGATGTGGCCAAGCCCATGTCCTCCTGGCCTGAGAGGTGGGATTCAGCTCATTGTCAAAGGTCAGTGCTTAGAGCTGTGACGGCCAGAGCTTGGTGTGCACAGAGCCACAAATGCTTACAGTGACTAGCAATAGTTTGGCTCAGTTCTGGGCCAGATAGACCCCCCAGTAACAGAATCTGGAGAAGATCATCGGCCATCAGTGGGTAGAAGAGGGGTGGGATGGAACTGCGCCATTGTTTATTCTCCTTATCTCTAATGGAGATGGAGACTATGTCATGCAGTGTGTGAGGGGTGCAGGGGCAGGATGTGGGAGGAGAAGCTGAGGGTTTCTCTGATGTTTGTAGGCTTCAGAAGTGGATCCAGAAGCATCAGAAATGGAGCTGGAAGTGAATGGCAGGGAGCATTCGATCGAGGCGTCTGACGCTGGTTGTCTTTATGTGGCATTTGAGACAGCGTGGGCAGTTTGCTCAATTTTTCTCTGTAGACGCTGCTTTGTTTGGAAGGTTGTAGACACATGTCAGCGGTGATGGATAGATTTGTTTGACTTCCTGTCAAATCAATGATTACTCATAGAAATCTCTTTTATTAGTTTATCATAGGAAGTTCTATGTCATTTATCCCAGTGGAGGCTTGGCTAGCTGGTGTCAGTGAGCAGAGCTGGTGAGAATTATTGCTGGGTTTTATTGTGCTGCTGCTTCTTTTGATTTTTTGACAGAGTATTTATTTTTCTTTTGGTTTTACATGAGGAGAAGTTTGTTCCTCTTTTTGCCCTGATTGCAGGCAAGGTGTTTTTTTCTCTCCTTTGCCATACCAGTCTAGTCACTTGGAAATTTGCGGGAGTATGCCTTAAGTACTAAAGATTATGCTCATGCTGTGCTAAAGTCTGACTAGGTGCTGTCTGCCATGCCTTGGCATTTTTTTGAGCTAATGAAGGTCTTAATTTCCCAGGTGTCATAGGAATTGGAACTAATGGGTATGAATCAGAGGAAGAGGGTGTTGATGAGTTGGAGGGAAAAGTCATGGTGATGTATTTCCCATATCTTCTGCTCTTGATTTTGGTTTGCTTCATGCTCAGAGAGGAGGTGGAGCTCCCCATCTCTAATGCTTTCATGCTGCATCTCAATAGATGGGCTCCATGGGCAGACAGGGTGGTTTGATCCCTGCAGACTCTTCTGTGACTGTGGAAGATGTGGAAGTGGTGGTCCTGGGTCTGAAGCAGAGCTATCAGTACAGCCTCCCTGCAAGCCTTCTTTGATGTAGCCAGGTTGTATCTATGTCCCCATGCTCACTCGGAGTGTGGGGTGGCCTCTCTGCTTATGACATTGCAACCCTGCAGAGCTGACTGACACAGAAAAGGCTGGCTGGATGACAAAACTAAGTCCTTTTATGTGAGCTCTCAGGTGGAGGAGCTGGAGCATAGTTTTTTGGGCTGTTCTGGAGGCAGCAACTTTACTGATAAGATTTTGAAAAGGATTACGAATGGTTAAGTGGGAATAGGGAGACTGCAAGAGCTGTACAAATAACTGAGGCCTTGGCTATTTGTCCCCATTGAAAAATTCAGGGAATCATTTCAGATCAATTCAAATAATGTTGCCATTCACATTCTAAATGGTCTGGGAAAAAGGGCTTAGGATCACTGTGGAAAGGGGGATACTTTCAAATAAGTTTCAAAAGGATTTTTTTCTAAATAAAATCTGTTTGGTTATAAAATAATAATCAAATGGAACATAATCTGGACTGTTCTTAGGCTTTCTTCACAGTAATAGAATCCCACAGAACTGAGTGATCTTCTCAACCTGGTTTGCCCAGAGGGAATTCTCCCAGGGTTGAACTGCTGCAGCGCTTCCCTACCCACTCCAGTGGCTAAGCACGTGCAGAGTTTTGGAGGCTGCTGCTCCTGCCAAGTTAACAATGCTGACCTCTGAGTTCAAGTAGGAGAGACTTGCGTTTTCAGGTCAACAGATCCTTGGCTCAGTCCCTGCAGATAAACCAAGCAGGGAGGTGACAGCATGAGAGCAGAGCTTCACTCTCAGAACATAAAGAAATCATTTAAACCACTAGTGAAGCAAAACAGCTGGGGGGAATTGAGATAGGTAAGATACAGATAGACAGAAGCACACTTTGTGTGACTTTGAACATGTTGTTGATGCTGGTGTAGCCTCCTTTTCCCCTTCCAGGGCCAAAGGTTTCAGCATGCTGGAGAGACATGGTTGCACTGTTACTCTGGGAACTCTTAAGTCAGGCTGGGCCATACTTTTAACATGCTGGCCTTTGTCTTTCATGAGGAGAAAGGTATCTGCAGTTCTTCCCTGCCAAGTGACTACATCTCTTCTTAGGGAAGTCATTTCTGCACCTGAGCTGGAGGGTGATTTTGAGTCCTCCTTTAGATTTAACCTGAATAGTACAATTAGCTTTACATGGATGTCTGCTCATCAAGGGTGGAGCACCAGAGGCAGATGGATGCTCCACCAAGTGCTTTTCATGCCTGTGTGCTCCTCAGCTGCAACTGATGGAGTCTCATGTCCTGTCTTGGTCCTGGTTCTTTGCTGACCTTGAGCTTAGCACAGCTGGATGTCTAGAATTTGTACCCAGTGAAGCAAACCTTGAAGGCGAACAATATCCAGCTGATGTACTGTGTCATGGTTGTAGCCACACTTGAAGTAAATAAAGCTGTGGGGGGAGAGAGAAAGTCATAGGAATTCTTCAGTGCAAAGTTAAAAGACATTTTTAAAATCAAAGGTGGTAAGGGAGAGGTGTACACTTCTTGAAAGCGAGTAATGAACCAACCGACTGGACTCCAGTTGGGCTTGGATTTATTTCTCTCACTAGGCCAAGGACATATCATATTCCTCCATCAGTAGCTGATCACTTGCTCAGAAATAGTGATCTGACAAGAGGCGGCAATTACCTCCCTTCTGATGGGTTATTAGAACTCTCCATGGTAAGAAAGCAATAGCCTGTTGTTCTTCCCAGTAAAGGAATCTATTCCTTCTGATGGAAAGTACTACCAGAGAGAGAAATCAATTTGCACTCTTAAGAGACTTTTCTACCCAGTAGTTAATGGGACCTAACATCTGCTTTGATTCTCAGGCTGTTCAGAAATTAGTGAGAAGTGCAGGGTGTAGGAGAAGTCACCTGGAGAAGGAACAGAGGTGTGGAGGAATCCTCAGGAGAGGTGTGTAGTTTGCTAGTCTGGGGGGCCCATTAGTTTTGCCAGCATGTAATGCAGAATGTAATGATTGTTCCAAACAGAAATGATTTAACCTTGAATGAGAGAACATAACCAAACAGCAGCAGTGGAACAATAAAGAAATTCCATCTCTGATCTCTTGTGACCCACGTTCTGCTCAAATGGCTCAGATGTCACCGATACATTATTTTCATGAGTGACTATAAGTGCATTATGCATGAGTGTGTGGCCACTGGTGAATAAACTGAAAATTCTTCAAGGGGGCATATATTATCTATTTGATTTCATGGAGCTGGACTGTGCTCCTTTTTTTTGAAAGATGGTTGCTGCTTGGCAGAAGAGTGTGATTGTGCCTCTGAGTATGTCACAGAAGGGATTTGTCACGTGGTCCCCTGTGGGTATGAATTGTTGCAGCCCTCAGTAAGAGGCTTCAGTCTTTAGCTCAATTGGTAGCAGCACGTTTGGCTGCCTGTATATGCTGGGTTTGTTCTTGGTGCATCAGTTCATGGTGAAGCTGAAGCATGTACACCTCCAGCTTTTGGCACCTACCTAGGCAGTATGTCAGGTGGTGGCAGTCCTGCTTGCTGCCCCAGCTGCTGGAGGGGAAATGGGAAAGTAGATCAGACTTTGCAGTGCCAAGGATGATCCAGTGTATCTTGCTTATCTGAAAAAGGCCAGGTGTTCTTCTGCCACATTGGTTTGGGAAAGCAAAACGTCTTGCAAGCTATTCAGGAGGTCAGAAGGCTTCAGGGACAGCCTAGCTTATGCAAGTTCAAATCGCATCTATGCTGTTCTGTTTTCTGAGCATGTTGTAGGACATTTCTGACTCCTGCCCTGCAAGACATTCAGAGCCATCCTTTCTGCAAGTAAAGGTAACAGAGGATGCATGAGCATGGTTTGGGCAGAGCAGGGACTGCTGTCAGTCCTGAGTCTTACCTGTCCATCCATATTTATTTGCAGATGCCCACCATCCCTCATTCTTACAGAAGCATCCTATCCCAGAACTAACATCCTGCTCTCCAGCGCAGTACTGGTATGGCAGTAAGTGCCCATCCTTTCTGCCTGCCCTTTTCTTCTCTAAGTATAACTGATTGCTTCATCTGTCATCGTAAGTTAAAATGTCCATCTTCTAGCAAAGGAATCGGTCCCAGTCTCCAGGCTGCGTCTGAAGAGCTGCGGCTGTGCCACAAGCCCATAAGCTCTACAAGGAGCGGGTGGCTAAGCGGCCCTCTGTATTGCTCCAAGTCTTCTCTGTCTTGGAAAGATGAAATAATAAAGCCGTGTTCGTCCAGAAACAGGCTGAGAGTCTAGCAGGACTGGGTCCAGCATCTGAGTGGGTTCATCTCAGGATCCTGGTGCCCAAAGAGGAGCTGAGTGTAGGAGTGTTGAAGAGACCTGATACAAGACATGATGACTGATGTGCAGGTGTGCATTGAAATATGCAGGATTGAGCAACTGTATTTGTAATGGACAGGTGTCCAGGGAGAAATAAGGATGAATCGGACTTTTCCAGAGGCAGAATAGAGGTTTTGTGATAATGCATCAGCCATGCTGCCTGAGCATGCTCTGAGACCTACTCAAGGCTGTTTTGCACTGGTCCTGCAAAACTAGTCACTTTATTAATTCTCCTTAATAGCTGGTTGCTGCTGCGTACAAAACTAGTGACTCCTTCCCCCCTACTGTTTCTGGACTCTGAATTTTCCCTCTCAAGCACAGGGCCTCTGGCCATACCGTTCTCAGCGACCAGAGCATAGTGCACAGATTTTCTCTGTGGGCTGCAGCATTACTGCCCCATGGGAGCTCTGATACGTGGTAGGAAGTAACAGCCTGCTTGAAATGAAAGCATGTTTCTTCATTAGGTGAAACAATACATCAGAGGGAAAGGGATTTTAAAACAACAAAAGGCCCACAGCATATTTTACCTCATCTAATCTTACAAGCTGTGTTTGATAGGCTTTTCTTTTCCCTTATAGCTTACATTCTCCTAGCAAAGCTCAAATTTCTCTCGTGGGCTTTTTTCTGCTCTCCCCAATCCCTCCCTTGCTCAGTCAAAATGCTCCCTGGGAGCATCCAGGCAGTCTGAGGCCAAAAGGCTGTCTAGTGCTGAGGGGACAAAAAGGTCATGCCAAGTGGATCCTCTTTGGCTACAGATCTCATGAACGACAGAATGCATCAACATCGCTGCAGTTGGTAGCCCGAGGGAGTATTTTTCCCACAATAATTTGTTTAGTTTGGTTGTTTGAAACTGTTTATAGACTTTTAGCTAACAAAGGAAGTTCAGTTCACCAGTTAGTATTATAGAACTTTAAGGGGTGGGTGTTTTGGGTTTTTTTCTTTTCATTACTGCAAAAATTTGTCCCATGCCTTTGGGCTATGGCTTAGGTACAGTCTGTGCTTGACTTGAATCACAGCTGCACTGAGCTGGAGGTTGCAGACCAGGGCGAGAGTGGAAGAAGAGCTGTATTACAAAGGGATTTTTCAGTACTGGTCATGATCACCTTGTTGGCCTATCCTGCAGAGAAGTCAGGGTATGCATACAATTGATCTGTAGGACTTCCAGTTGCCAAGGGACACTGAGGAGCATCCACCCTTGATCCTGTTTCCTTCAGGAGCAAAGATAAGAGGAAAAGGCATATGTTCCTGGACATTCAATTCCCTTCATCAACTTTATGTTCCACTGAATTAGTTTCTGCTCGTGAAGCTTGGGAAGAAATGAGCAGTACTATTTTCTCCCCTTACCTGAAAAATTGCTGCTGTGGCATCCCAAAAGTCAGTAACCTGGCTAAACTAATGTTGCTTCTGAAAAGAAATAAGGAGTTATAAGGAATGAGGGGAATTATTCTGTAGGTCTGTAGAATATTTGCAAAAACAAAACGTCATATGTATCACTGTAATGTCTAAAAGTGCAGGACAAGATCAGCTTGTGCTTGCTGTGCCCCCCAGACTGTACACCTAAACAGCACTGGGATTTGCAACTGTGTGTGTGCCAGGCAGGGCTCTGAACTAAAAGCTGGGTGAGAGGTCCACCTTTTACTTCATAACCCTGAGACTGGGGTTGCTATCTGGAAGATGCCAGAATTACAGAAGAAGTCAGGAGAATGCCATTCTTCAGCCATTCCTGCTATTTCACAGTAATCTCTTATATTGAGTCATTTTATGTTCGCTTTGTGGGGCGGGAACACAACACTGCTTAAGTCAGGATCCTGAGCAATTTTACATCTGTATGTTGGAGTCTGCTAGTTGTGAAGGGATGTTCTTCCCCTTCTGAGTCTACAGAGTGCTTGTCCAGAGCTGTGGCGTTCCCATATCATCACAGGAAAGAAAACCCAGTCCCTAAAAGGCTATACATCCAGCGTGCAGTGCACCAAGCAAAGCTCTTGCTGATCTGAAATAACTTACTTTGTCTCTCTTTTTTTTCAGCTTTTGTCGCATCCATTCTCTTGTATGTGCTTTGGGGCAGGAATTTTTTCTTATTATATATGTGCATGCAGAACGATGAGGCTTTGATCTTAGCGGCTATATCCTGGATTACAGCAGAAAGAGTATTTAATAATAATAGCAAGAATCCGATTAATAATTTTAAACTTCTATGCGTATGTGCTTTTGTAAGACACACGCAATCCCTTTCTGGCTCCTGAGATAATACGTTTGCACTGGGGGTTCAAATGGGCCTCTTGCCCTGTTTAAAAAGTCCGTACCTGCTGGGATCAAAACTGGCCATAGCAACTGGGAGGGCATTGCACTTTTTTTCTTTTTTTTTTTCCTCCAAGGGTTCCTAAAAGCCCACTTAGGACCTTGCAGAATGCTATAAAAACCCATCCCAGCTAGCGCACAGGGAGGATGCACAGGGGCTAGGAGCATTGCTGAAGGGGGGAGGTGGCACTAAGTTGTCATGCTGTGGCCTGGTTGCAGGCAGGCGTGGTTGATTGGAGGGGTGTGGATGCTGTGCAAGTTGGGCATGGTCCTGGGAGCCCTGTATTTTCAGAAGCATTGGCAGAAAAGCCAGTCAACGTTCTCCCTCGTTAGCCTTGATTGAGCTAATTCCCTCCCCACGCAGAGACTAAGGGATGTTTGGCATAGCAAAATTGTAGGGGAGAGCGAGCTTTTCCCTTGCCTTGCCTGTGGAACTGAACAACGAGAGTATGGTATTTTCCTCAGATTCTTTCAGGAGATGTTTCATGAGCTCAGGGGTGTTACCTGCTCAGTCTGAATGCCTGCTAAGGTGCTTGTGGAGCCCAAGGAACACGTGGCTGGCTTGCTTTGTGAAGGAAATTATCTGCACCTTGCTGATGTTATAAGTGAGCTTGACACAGCTCATTTTCTCACTGTGCCTTTGTCTTTTAATTTTGGAGGATGTACTTTTCCTGACAGTATTTCCAATTCAGCTCATTTTCTGTGTCTGCAGTGGGAGAGGAGAAAAAGAGATGGTTTGGGGGGCTTGCTGCATGTATTATTAATTGTCCTCAATTCAAGACAGTGTAGTCTTTTTCTGCATGATATTCCCATTTTCTCATAACTAATATCGGCTGTGGATTTGAAAGAGGTTTGGCATTTGAAATTTTATGGATTTTTTCGTGATGATAGTGTTTTTAAAGCTAGAAAATGAGGTTCTTCTGTTTATCTGAAGCTAAAATGGCACAATGTTAGAGTCATCAGTCAATTGAACTGTTTGTTGTAGAGCAGTTGATTAATGAAGTTGCTCACGTTTCCTGGGCTGGTTAAAACATCACCTAGAAGATGCTGTGTCAGAACCTGTCCACTAGACATCACTAAATCTGCAGAAGCAGGAAGATGCTTTTGCACATAGATGAACAGGTTTGGGTCATTCCGAGCTCTGTTGATTCTGTTATAAGGCAAGTGTGGTCTTGGATAATAAGCAGTGTTTCATGTTAAGGCTATGTGGTGCTGCTGTGTGTTGATATTCAGGGCTGTCCGCTCGTATTCCCACAGAGCTTAAGGTCTCAGGTGGAATGACTGTTGTGATTTCAGCCCAGTTCCTGACGAACACAGTTGTATAGCAGGATAAAAGTGTATTTTCAATTCAGGGGGAATGCAATTCAAGTTTTGTGTTTTTAAAGCTGTTTAGATAAATGAAGCACTTCAGCCCAAAGGAGGCAAAACAGTCTCTTGATAGCAGTCTTGGGGTCAGAGCGAGTGTCCTGTTTCCATATAAGCCACATCTGAATGAGGGAAATAAAACATTTCCCACAGGAAGTTAATGAATCTGAGAGCAGCCGTGAGAAGTTGCTCTGTGTTTGATGTACAAGTCTGGTTCCTGCTTTTTTTCTCCTCCCTGTCCACCCCCTGCCAGTGATTCTCATCTCTTCTTATAACTCTTCTCAAGGCATTTGCACTTTTAGCAAATCTTGAAACGGTGATTGGATGTGGGGTGACTGCTACTCCATTTCAGATATAAGTGGATGGGGAAATAGTGTCCGCCTGGAGCCGAGCACCTCCCTCTCACATGGGAACATGAAACACTTCTTTATTGAAAGGACCATTCCTGAGAGGAGTAGCTGTTTCAGCTTGCTGTGGGCTGTCCTCATCTCTCAGGTTAGCAGCCAGACAGGATTTGGTAAATCCCATTCTGGAGTGAGCAGAGAAGCGAGGGAGAAATTGGAATTTTCTCCCATCAGAGCTCTATGTATGATAGCTTTCTTGGCCACTGTGGGCCAAGGGTAATGTTCACGCTACCCCTGTCTCTACTGTCATCTCACCTGGCTCAGACTTATGTGGTGGATACCAAGCATGCAGTTCTCCCCTTGATCATAATGAAGCCCCGCATCTGAATCTTAATTCTTTTAGCCCCTGACCTGAGTCCACCCACTTTCTTTCTGTAGTCTAGACAGACCCTTCACAGGGAGCAACGCTGCCCTGACCTTGCTTGCACCAGTTCTTCTCACTGTTGTTTCTTTAGCTTTCCTGGAGCTATCAAAATGGGATTGTCCTCTGTCTTCTCATTCCTACCTCCAGCTAGCCCCTTTCAGCTCAGTGCCCTCCTGTGCTTCCCTGCAGTTCGTTGTCTCTGCAGTGTGTGCTGCTGAGCCATGGTGGAATCCAGCCATGCTTCTTCTACAAAGGCAAATATCTAAAGCCAATCAGAGCATGTCCAATAGGATTTGTGGTGCTTCCAACCTCTGTATGTTATTGACTCTCCCTTTCAAGTGTGGCCAGGGCTTTATCTGTTGGTAATAGGGAGAATTAATAATTTCCTTCAAAAAAAAAGCAGAAAAGCTTTAAAAAACGCTTATCTTTTTATTTATTTTTTTACATAAAAAGGCAAGTAAAAGACATAACAAAGTTGTTAAAAGTTCAAAAGGAACGCTAATCCTTGTAATGTGGACTAATCAACTTTTATCCAGACAATCCCCTTGTATCTCTCAGGCCTTAGTGTGGTTAAGGATTCCCACAGGCAAGTGCTTGGCTTTTAACTCCTTCAGAGCTACTTTAAAGCCTACAGCTACTCTTCCTGGAGTGATATTGCCATACCATCGTTCAGAAACAGACTGGCATATTGTTGGGCTCAGAATGGCTTCAAAGGTACTTGAACTTCCCTGGCCAATCTTTCAAATAGATGTGGAAACACAAGATACTTTTCCCTTGGAGAGCTGAACCATCCCAGTGTGGAGATTTTTAGCGTAGCTGCTACAACTGTGATTGCATTAACTGCTGGGGATAACGTGACATGTGGTGTGGGCAGATCTCTTACAAGTGAAGAACTTCTCTGGCAGCAGACCTGTGGTTGGTAGGACATAATGGCCAGTGGTGTCAGCTGCATTCAGCTTGTGCTTGTTTGGATGCTTGTTTGCTACGCCAACCTTCATCATACTGTACGTTTGCGTATCTTGAGGAAGGACAGACCTGTACCCTTAGCCAGAAATTCTTTCTTTCCTTTGGTAAAGATGGTACTATTTGAAGAGCTCATTTTCAAAAAAATATCCTAAGGTGTCTGTCATTCCCCATATTAAATTTACTTTTTGTTGGTATCAAACCTGCAACAAGAAGCAGGCTCCACCACTTTCACTTTAAAAACTCTCCCTCACCTTTTTTTTTTTTTTTTTTTTAATATTCTTTGGTTTTGGAGTAGTGGGTGTTCAGTGGACTTTGCAAAGAATTCTTCGGTGCTTTCCATGCTATATTACTATCCCTGGTTGATTTGTGTATTGCAGTGAGACTTCTGCAGCTGCAGAGCTAAAAACAGGAGGTGGTGATGGTCTTTTTTGGAAGGGAGAAGCAATGTAGGATGGCTCAGCTGCAGAGACAGATGTATTTGTGCTCACAAAATCACTGCCAGAGGTAGACAAATAGCCACACTGTTTTAGGCCTCTTAACAGTTGTAATAGTAAAGCCTTCTGCTTCTTTTTCATTTTGGAGAGTAGGATGTATTTTAATTATTCTTAGCTGACAGGCATTTCAGCTGTCCTGTTCTCACTGGCAATAACAGACCCTGTTTTTCGGTTTTGCTAGTTCCTTGGGGTTCACTGGGCTTGTGTGATGAGTGGCATGCAGGCAACCCCAGGGAGCTTGCATGTGTGCACCTGGTGGTAAGAATGAGAAGGTAAGTTTGATCTTCTTTGTCGCAAGCTGGGAGGTAGCTGGGAGTGGCTGTTTCCACTGCTCAGAAATCTGCAGCGTCTCAAGAAAGAGAAGCTTATCATTTGTGATGTGTGTGAACAGCGGGGTAGGCTGAGTTGGTCTCCTTGGAACTCAGAGCATCTAGTAACAGTCCAGCCCTTTAACTCAGGATTAGTTGAGCATGAACTTCACCATTATGTTCCCCCAGCACACTGACAAGGGCAGGATCTGTTTTCAGTTCATTACTGCGAGCTGTATGCAAACTGTAATCCACTGGTGTGATGTGTGTGATGCAAAGCAAGGTGTGATTGCACCCTGGCTCAAATTTGGCAGCTGGATCCCAGTGGGTGTGAGAGCTGGTTGGGCGGGGTTTGTCTTTAGCAGCATGTCAGCTCAAATCAAAATGGATGAAATAATAAGATCTAGGCAAAGTAGGAAAAGAAGTGAGAAGAACTACATCAGACCAGAGGAGCTGCTTGCCACCAGCAAACAGGTTGCCCTTAAACAGCCCTTATCCACTTTGCAGTCATCCAGACATCAACCTTAAGATTTCATGCTTTCTTCTCCAAAACATGATAGAGATCCAATCAGTCATTAGGCAGCTTGCCCTGAAAGATGCTATATATTGAGGAAAAAACTGGAGCATTCTCAATGAAAAGTTTAGATTTAAAAAATATGAAGATGATTTTCTCATTTAATAGTACCTTAACTATTTTGTAAATAGTTTTAAAAACCACTCAAAATGTTGCTGTGTGTGTGTTTGTTTGTTTTTAATGGGTAAATTGAATTCTGCTTCCCAAAATAATTTTAGGGGGCTTAAATTTCCTCTTTGAAGATGTCTGGACATTTTTCTAAAACGACTTCCACTGCCTGGAGTGGTTTAGGTGTTAACAGGTTAATTAAATGTTGGAGCAGCTCACTGAAATGTGAGCTGGCTTTTCTACTGCTTGGCATTTGACGATCAAGATAGGACATGGTGCAGGAATCCCTGGGCAGCCATCTCCTCGCCTAGAGGAGGTGGAGGGGAGGTGGATTAGACAGGATTACTGCAGTGGGTTCTCCTTGCTATGCAATCTCTGATCTCTGGGAGCATTCTCAGAGGAGATCCCTAGGTACATATTAATTACTTCTCCTCCTCTATACAGAATCCCCTCTTGGGTCAAGCCTCGGTATTGACACTTACAGACAAAGCCCCACGTTGCCCCGTGGTGTGCAGTGTGGCTGGCTGTGTGTGCCGAGCGTGGCACCCGTGGGAAGGGAAGGGAAGGCTGGATCAGTGGCACTGCTTCTGTCTTTAGGCTTTATACCAAAGGGTGTAGGGACAGTGGGTACCATGGAGGCAGGAGATGTTCTTTGCTGGTGCCATACAGCCACAGAGCATCTGATGCTTTCCTTAAGTCACCACAGCAGCTGTAAAAACTCAGCAGGTGCTCAGCACCCCTCCAGATCTGACTGACTGGGAATTTTCACTGAACACATCCTACATAAAGGCTGCAGAGGTAGCCGTAGCCTTCATCACATACCCTGTGATCTGAAGAAATTGGTGCTGTTTGGGGGTGGTCAAGGCCACATAGCCAGCCCTCCGTGCACACACGTGCTCCATGCTCAAAGTTAAGATGGAACAAAACGTTTTAATTTATTCCTGGATGTGAATGACTCAAATATGCCGCCACTATCATTGTATCTCCTTAACTAAATGGATTAATTTTTTTTTTTGCCCTCTTCACAGGCTTAATTAGCAATCTGCAATACAAATTAAATCACTATCAACTAATTCCAACTATCCCTTCAAAGATAGCCATTAGCTAGCTAAATAATCTGGTTAGCATTGAAATGAGCCTGCATCCTACCCTGGAAGCACCATCGTGACTTCACAAAGCTGCTTATTTTCATTTCTTCCCTCCAATGCTGATACCACTTTGTCCTTCCTAATGGGGGCAGCAGTCACTTGTGCTTGGAGTGGGATCGTCTGCAGGCATTGAAGAAGGGTTTGGGAGGTTGTTTTTTTCTTTGTTGCTATAGTTTAGGGGACAAGCTGATCCATGGCGAGGGTTCCTGTCCTGACATAGAGGGAACAGAAAAGGCAACTTGTCTTTTCCTGATTATGGACTAACTAACATGCAAGGTTCTTTTCATGCACCTATAGGTAAACACAGGGATATTTAGCATTATCTACCTCTGTGGACAAAGGCAACATCACACACGCACATTAGTGTCTTGGCTTAAATAGATGAACAAGCCTTCAGAAACTCTTGGGGATGCTGAGAAAGCTGGATAAGCCTGTGGTCCTTCAGCTGGACAGCTGGGGCCTCACAGACTCCATCCCTCTGTTTCTCCATTGCTTTGTGTCTTCCCTGGTAGGCACCATCAGCAAAAGCTAGTTGTAAAAGTGCGGTTCTCATCTGTCATAGTTTTATAGGGCTTGGATGACGACATGAAGGTCTGATAAAAGTTCTGGGACAGTTCTGACCAACGGCTTTGTCTGGCCTCTAAATCTGGGAAACTGGAGAGTGCTGAGGTTCCCGCTGAGGTATTTTCGTGCATTTCTATTTAGGTAGTTTCTTAACTTCTGTCTTGTTGGTGCCAAAGTGTGAAATGCAATGAGATGGTGAATTTCTTCCTCCTTCCTCCTCTAAATCCTCCTGGTCATGTGTTTGTCTCAGCTCTTGTTTGCTGTAGTCAGATTGCAAGATGTTTGGGTACGGATGTTAAATGTATGTAGGTCATAATCTCCAGGGTACTTACACTGCAAAAATGGTAATAATCAACAGTAGATTTTTGCTATGCTCGTCTTCCCCAGTCTGCTTGGCTGTTGCAAAAGGAATAAAGAGAGGAGAGGAATGGAGCTGAGGAATAGAAGTAGCCTTTGCTATCCAGGCTCACGTGTGAATTCACTGGTGCTCATACTTTCAGAAAGGATGATTCAAATTCATCGGGTTCTGCAGAGGCAAAGCAAAACTGCTCAAAATTTTGTCGCTACTTTTTTGACAACACAGGAGTGGATGGGGCAAAGTCTTCCTGTAGATTTAAGAAGACAGATGAACTACAACCAAGTATCGTGTTTCTTAACTGTTTCCATATTAATGATTTTACAACTTGCTTTGGGTTTTGGAAGGAGTTAGGAGCAGCATTTTCTTCTGGACAGAGGAAGTGCAAATCACTAGCCTGCTATAAATACTTTCTGACAAGGCATGCAGTTTCCAGTGGTCGTTGTTGCTTCTTTCCTTGTATAGCTTGCATTTGATTGTTAAGGAGAAATACAAGGATAAGATGGCTGCTTATATTTCATAGTTGTGTCCAAGAGGTGCCACAGGGTCAAAGCCATTCTGTCAGGTTTCCCCAGTGGATTATATGAAGCACTGGATTTAGGTCTTGTTGTTTGGTTTGGTTTGGTTTTTGCTGCTTTTTTTTATTTGTTTGTTTACTTGGTTTTTTTTTCTCCTATAATTTAAATATGGAAATGTAATTTGGGTAGAAATGTACAGTAAATCAGCAAAGGTCTGTGTCTTTAAACAATCTGGTATAGGAGAGAGCTGGTGGCAGAGATCAGGGAGGAAAGCATCCCCTTTCTTCTTTGTCTCCAGCCATACCATTGCTATGCCTGACCCTCTGTGGAACTCTATGAGCTGACTCATTATTTCTCATACATATTTCTCTCTGTCTCTCCTTCTTTCCCTTTGGGGAGTGAATTACATGTGAATTTTCAGTTCTTTCATTACATCTTTGTATCTCTGGCTTCTGTGCTGTGTATATTAAGAGGTGGCAATGCTAGAGTTGAAATCACATATGTATGGAAAGGAAAGTGGGGAGCAAACCAACTGCTTGCTCCTCTAACTGCAGTCATGGAGCTCCAGGCAAACTGGTTGGAGCAGCTGGGCAGGGGATGAAAGCACAGAGCCTGTGTTTCCTTTGCAATAAGCCCAATGTCAAACCTTATTCCTAAATCTAAGCATGTATTTAAATATAGTGACCTAGTCTGTAGTAGCCAGAGTACTTGAATATCTCTGGGGGAATCCAAATGGCTTTGACAGAGCCATTTCACTACTTTGTACTTCATGTTTTCCACCTTGACTGTGGGGCAAATAACACCGATTCTCTTCATGGGATTTCTAGAAACCTCGGGGCAGAGGGCAAGGGAAGTTTGTGGTGTTGCTTCCTGCACTTACGAAGTCCTTTCCCCTGAATAGAGGGGGAAAAGGAGCTCCTACCAGGTGATTGTATAAGAGACTAGAAGTAGAAACCAGGGAAAGAACTTAATCTGGGAATATGTAGGAGGAAGAATCCACTGCTAATTGTCTCTTCACATATTTCACTGAAAACACTAGGCAGGAGATACCCTCTGAAGGATCTTCCCATGGGTAATAAAGATGAGATGCTGGTAGAGAAGGCAGTGAAACAAGAGGACACCCTTAAGGAAATGAATTACTGGTACAGGTTACGAAGCAGCTGTGAGTTAAACAGCAGAGAACAAAAAATAATGATGAATTTTAAATGTGGCAGAAGGTGAAGAGGAGGGTATCTGGAAGACGTAGTTTGGACCAGCCTTTAAAATATGTAATCCAGAATTAGAGGGAAGGAAAAGATGGAAAAAAATGTCAGTTACCCACAGTTGTTTCATGAAAGCTAGTGCAGGCTCTGAAAAGCTGAGAATAGCTCTATCCAGGCAGGTGAACAGTCACGGCAGTGGCAGATGAAATTAAATGTTGACAAATGCAGGTTAATGTGCATTGGAAGGCATAATATGACCTACTCATACACATTGCTGCATTTTAAATTAACTGTAACCACTAAGGGAAAAGACCTAGAGGTTATTGTGGACAGCTCAATGAAAACATCTGTTAAATGAACAGAAGCAGTCAGTAAAGCAAACAAAACATTGGGCTGTACAAGGGAGATTTTGTATTACCATTTGTATTATGGTAATGCATCAGGACACTGACAACTGCCCGGCAGCTTTCTGTTGTGCCAAGCTCCGTGTGAGCAGAGAGCGAAAAGGCATCGGAGAGCCTCGGAGAGCAATTCGCTCTGAGTGTGACCAAATACCAATCAATTCATGATATTTCTTCCCCCAGTCAGCCTTGAACAGAGGCTTGTCATGGAGCGAGGAGAGTCTGGGACTGCAGCCGTTTGTAGGGTGCGGGTTTCCTGGGCAGTGTGATGTACAAATCTTCCTGGCACCGTACGTAGAGCTCCTAAATGTGCCTGTGGCCAAAAGCTCCTAGAGCTTTGTCAGAGGATACGTGCTTACTAGCTCAGAGTCCCAAGCTCAAGATCCTGGGGTAGGCTTGCAGTTAACGTGCTTGTGGCTAGGGCTTTCCTCTGTGGCCAAGGGAGGTGTTTAATCCCTTGGTCTCTGACCCCTTGATGCTTCTTCCATCCCTGACTTAACCTGTTCAGACACCTTTTCATGTTACAGGGTATGAGAAGTCTCAGCTTCTTTGGGTCTCCGGGTTCCTTCAGCACAAACAAGGTTTCAGGGTTATTTGTGTCCAGCAGATCCTTTTCCCAGAAGATATTCGTGCACTACTTCCTTCGCTCCTTTCTACTCAAAGTCTAGCTGACGAAGTTTCATGTGACCAGCATGCCACAAAGGCTGTGCAGAAGTTTATTGCTTTCCCAGCCCCTGGTCAGCGTGATGAATGATTTCATCACGTGTCAGTATTGCTACCCTGCTAGAAATGAGTGTAGCATAGGCTCAGGTGGCATACTTATTATATGCTCCAAGCAGCCATTGGTATGCAAACGGTACCATGAGTTTAGTGCTTATCCTTAATAGCAAAGAAATTCAGAGTTATTATACCTGTTGTGTTCCCTCTGCCTATGGCTTTATTATAAAACATAGCTCTTGATTTGATGACTTTGTTTAAATTTTCCCCAAGCCATGTCCTAAGCTTAGTTTACTATTTTTAAATTAGCATATATTTTTATATATGTTTTAAATATTTAAGCCACTGACCAACACTAACATCAGCCCTCTAGCCTTTGCAGTGTAAAGTAATTGCAATGTAAAGTAAACCATACGGAGTGTGTAAGGATGTCTACATCAGTATTCTCCTGTTCAAAACAGTCTCTCAGACTTGATACTGAAGGGATGAATAAAATCAAACTTACTGATTATCATTTAGGCTGAATTTACTTTCTGCGTTTGGAGGAAGAAGCTCTATTAATCAGCTTCATTTTCTGGCTCACATGAAGAGTGCTCCTGTGTACCTCTCAGAAGCGCAGTGATAAATACACATAAATATATATACACATGAGTATAAATATATATATATTAAAATAACATTAAAATCTTTCTGTCATCTGCTCCGTTACTCCTGTGGTGGGTGGAGAGATAAAAACTTTCAAGGTCAAGTTTTGCAAATTTCATTTTCCCATTTCTTGCTAATTTCCAAATACCTAGACGCGTAGAGAAATTGGGTGGTTAAGATGTGGAATTAAATTAAATTACAGGCTTGTGTGGAAACAACAACCAATGGAAATTTACTGAAAGGTTAAAGGAGAGGACAAGAGGCAAACTGGGAAAAACACTTTTAAAAACTAAGTATAGTATATGTTGCCTCCTGCACTTTAATGCATATAAATTAAGACAATAATTCTAGGAGCTGAAGACTCCAGTTTAACACTTGTGTTTTCTGGTGGCCCTTGAGTGTCTCTATGGAACTGCAACTTCATTATGTACAGCTGAGGAGACATTATTCCTTACATTATCTACTGTGCTAACACAGTTACCACTGATGCGCTAGTGCTATTTGGATTCTCAAATGTAATGGGCAGATATGTACTGCAACCATTTATGTGGCTTTTCTGCCAATTTGTGACTGAAATGACTTTTTCTTTGTTGAGAAATGTGTATTCACTGCATCTAATTCCTGTGCTTCTCTAGGTTAACTCAGCATTCCTGTCTAGATGGATGTTGTGGGCTGGTCCAGTTATGGGCTGGGCGCCTATGAGCTGTCGCATGGGGGGGTGGGGGAAAGACATAGCTTTTTTCATAGCTGGTA
>WUAM01000431.1:123823679-123866190 GCA_024336885.1 Actenoides hombroni | reverse complement strand
AACATAGTTGAGTTTTAGATTCTCCTTTTTTTTTTTTTTTTAATCTCTTTTTTTTTATTTATTTACTAGGTGAATGTCGAGCAGTAATGTAATGAAAAGTTGACAGGCACAGATCTTTTTTAATAACTCTTATGTTGTGTAGCTTAAATTGGTTTAACTGCAGCTGAGCTGAATAATAAGCAGAAGTGAATTCATCTCATGAACCATGGATATTTTTAAGTCTCCTTTGGAAAGGGTTCAGTAGCACTGCCTCTCATTCCAAGAGTGGGACCATGGTTTGTCATACACTTCTGCTCGCCATGTGAGATCTGGGAAGAGTTTCAGGGATGGGACACAACATCTTCAGGTTGAAGCAAGATGGGAAAGCAAGGCCATTCACCTCCAGGCACTACGTGTTTCTTCTGTGCTGTCCAGCATGGAGCTGCACCAGCTCCTATCAATGGACAGTGCTGGGTTTGAGTGGGATTTTGAGAGGTGCTGGAAACCAAGCTGCTTTCCAGTCTTCCTCCTCCACCCCCATCACAACCATGCATGGGAGAGATCCTGGGAGAGTAGAGGGAGCCGAGAGGCAAGATTAAACCCGACAGTCATGTGCACCCTGATATTAACTACCAGGTGGAAATAAAAAGTAGAGGCTGCTCAGAGGTGCATTAGTAATGCAAGTGAGCAAGGCTTGTGGGAACGGAGCACCCCTGGGAGTTTTTGTGGGGGACTGGTGTTAGATCTCAAATGGAGGAAGAGGCGTGTGGAGCAGAGGAGGGATGCTGGCTGCTGTGAGAAGGCTGTGTCTCACTTGTCTGACTGTACTGCAGGTGAAAGAGACTTCCAGAGCACTAGGAGCTGGAGGCTGAGGGATAAAAGCTGTCAGTCCTTGAGTGAAAGCTGGGGAATGGTTTCCGTACAGTCAGGGAAGTGCACACAAATCCTGTTAAATGTTTTGGGCTCCAGTGAAAAAACAGTCTTATGGGACAAAAGATCTTCCCGTGTTCTGTCTCTAGGTGTTTCTTCTTTTCTTTTTTCATCTTCTCCCTGATAATGCCATTCATCTTTCTTTCATTCTTGCTTTTTCAGGGGTGGCTTTGTTGTTTTTGTCTTTTTTTTTTTTTTTTCCCAGTTTTTTGTATTTACTTCATTCTATCTTCATTTCTGTTTCTTTCATTCTATCTCTCTGTCATCAAGACAGCAGCAACATGATGAAGCATCCTTCTGACCCTCTGCTACAAACAAAATAGTAGGAAACATCTTCTCTCTGGGGACCAGGAGAGGAAAATGTGGTGTTGTGTGGGGCCGGTAACTGCACCAAAATACCCAAACTGTGCTCCATGAGTGCAACTGCTGCAAGGTGGGGATCCATATGGTGTTCTCCCTGTTAGCCATTTCCCTGGTTTTCAGGCTAGCATGGAGAAAGGTTCCAATGAACCCCAAAGAAAAGCAACGCCTGTGATAATTCATGTGATAAGGTTGCCTTATCAAGTACTTAAAATGCATCAGTTTAGTGATAGATCTTTATTTCATTTCCTCTGTGCAGATGTTTTCTTGCACAACCTTTAATAACATGGTCACACATTACTTACTCTGCCTGCTACCTTGCTTGGTGCTTGCAATGAGAGCTGGTTAGAAATGTTCATTGCACCAATTGCCATTATAAAATATGGCTTGGATTAAAGTGACTTTTTCTTTTTTTTTCCTTGTGAAATTGCATTGATGTCCAGAACACCTTTAATACTGGAAGTGCATGCTTTGTAACATTAATATTTTGCATTTGTTCCTGGATGTAGGGTTGGTTTTCCTTTTAATTGGAATGAATTTTACATGGAGAAATTTGAAAGAGAGGGTTGATATAAAAATGAGACCTTTCATTTGACCCTAAGGAGTTTTTTTTCAGAAAACAGCTTCAGCATCGTATCTTTCTCATTCTTTTTGGACTAAAAAGTTGAAATGGTGACTTTTTTGTGGGTTTTTTTTTTTTTTTTCATCCTTTATAATCTGTCCTCAGCATAGCTCTGCAGTTTGGGTGGCAACAGATGATGCCCTGCACTGCATGTAAGAAGGATATTCCTGCAGGAATGGTGCAGGGGTGCTGGAGGCTGTGAGGTCAGGAAAAACCAGCTTCAAGGAATAAAGTGATGGGCAAGGTTGGAAGATGGGGAATCTCTAGCTGTAAATATGCTGCGATGCTGAAAATATCAGTAAATGCATCCCACATCTTCGGAATGCAGACTGTAGGGCTGATATGTAGAAATGCAGATAACTTTGGAGGAAAATTTCTAGGGGTTTTAAGTTGACATATTCAAGTGACTAAGATGCTACATGCTCCAGAGTTCATCAGACTGATGGCTGGAGTATTGCAAAACTAGACATTAGGTTAGGGAGCTTTAGCTTTAATCTCCATGTGCCTCAGTTTCTCACTTTTATATATGACACTGCTGAGAGATGAATTTATACATAAAGTCATCATATACATTACATTGTGCTGAGAAATAAAAAATTTCTGAACTTTTTGGCTACATTTGTTAGAAAACTTGAGCCAGGTTCAAGAGGAAATGAACTGTTTTCTGTTTGTTTGAGACAGGATTTGGCTGTTGTGTACTAAATAATAATTAGGGTCGTAAAAGTCTGTAGTGAACAATTATCCATTCAGCGAACAAGGCAGGTGTTTTGGGGGAAAAATAGGAGGCAATTGGGTAATTAGACTGTACCATAACATACGAACACAAGTGGGCCTAATAAAATTTGCACAGGCAATTTTAAATCTGGCATGGCCTACTCTGTGAGCACCTGACTTGGAAACCTGAATAAATTCCTGACATCATTTTTGATGTAACACTACATTACCGATTACAAGTATTCCAGTGCAGAATTACTCGGTGCTTTCTGGCTGGAGCTCAGGCACTGTAACAATCCAAGCTATAGAAGAAACAAAACAGAAAAGATGGTTATTTGGTGTTAAGAGGGGGAGTGCTGAATGGTTGGCTTGGGTGAGGGGAGAGTTGGCTGCTGCAGAGTGGCTGGCTTAAGCAAGGGGAGAAGCAGCTATTGCGCATTTGTTAATCCACCATTTTCCTTCAGCTCAGTTCACTGAAAGTCCATCCCTGCAAGAAAGGAAGCGGGCATGGGGGATTTACTTGCTGCTTTGCAAATAGATCACTCCTCCTGGCTGGTCGGCTGGGCTTAGCGGGAGAGTCCTGACAGCAGGCACAGTGGTGATGAGGTTTTGCTTGCGCCCTTGGTATTGTGGAGCCAATTACCCGTCACTGCCGCAGTATTTGCAGCGTGGAGGGAAGGCAGCATGAGCCACGTCCCTGCTGCCAGTGTGCAGCACGTGGGGTGTGGGCAGCCCGTGCCGCTCTCCCCTGGCTGCTGACGGCAGATGCCTTTACATGGCCCTGCAGCAGAGACCGTGCGGCTATAGACTGGCTCTCTCGCTGGGCGAAAATATTTCATCTCAAATAAACACTTGTCTCATTATCTAGTTGTTCTAGCTATGCCCTGTCTGGTTACTGCCTGGCTTGGAGACACCTGTTCTGTGTCCAAGCATTTTAGTGAAAAAACTATCCAAAGCTGTCAACAGACATATAAAGCCTGCCTGTTGCCATGGGAACATGCTCCGCTGAGCCCTGAGTATAATAAGCTGCTCCCTCTGCTACAGAAACACTGGACGCTGCTGGAAGAGCTCGGGGAATTGCTCATCGGGCTAGTTTAGAGTTGCGGTTCCCTTAGGTGGCTGTCCTGGTTGAGCGGTGCTCAGAGTGGATGCCTGTGGGGAGAGGTGCTGTGTCCTGGCCGTGCCCGCGGAGAGGACAGCCATGTGTTGCAGATGTCCTCGTGGCAGGAGGGGAGAATGGGATGGTGGTCTGGGTGCCTGTGCTGGGGGAGCGATGTGCGTGCACCGGCTGCCGCTGGGCTTCTCCCTCCACTTCCTGCCTCTATAGCTGAGAACCTCCAGCTTCTCAGAAGTTCTGTGTGTCAGGGATGGAAGAGTCAGGGATAAAACAACATCATGTTGGCTGATAAAAAAATCATTCTGGGTAAGAATTTTTTAGTCATGGGATTTATGTCTCCTTTCAGTGAGAGAGTTCTTTGTGCTGCAACTTCAAGTGTGCATCATTTCTACTTTGAGTCTGCTGTGCGTGTGTTTTTCTTCTGCTGCTGTAAGCTCTTTGGGGATGGAAGCAGGGGACACAGCTGAGGGCTCAGAGGACCAGGTTGCATTGTATCCCTTGCTGGGGAGATTGGTCTCATCTGCCCACACGCTAGTTATCCACGCTTCTCAGCACTTGAAGACGCCAGATCAATTCATAGAAGGATAGAATTGTTTTGGTTGGAAGAGACCCTTAAGATCACCAAGTCCAATTGTTAACCCAGCACTGACAACTTGCCACTAAACCGTGTTGCTAAGGACCACATCTACATGTCTTTTAAGTACCTCCAGAGATGGGGACTCCACCACTTCCCTGGGCAGCCTGTTCCAGGGCTTTACAACCCTTTTGGTGAAGAATTTTTTCCTAATATCCAACCTAAACCTCCCCTGGTGCAACTTGAGGCCATTTCCTCTTGTCCCCTTGCTTGTTACTTTGGGGAACAGACCAACCACCACCTTTCAGAGAGCTGTAGAGAGTGGGAAGGCATCCCCTGAGCCTCCTTTTCTCCAGGCTGAATAACCCCAGTTATCTCGGCCACTCCTCATAAAAGTTCTTCTCTTGCCCTTCTTTGCACACGCTTCAGCCCCTCGGTGTCTTCCTCATTTTGAGGGGCCCAAAACTGAACCCAGGATTTGTGGTGCAGCCTCACCAGTGCCAAGTTCATGACATTTCAGCAAAGATGAGAGACCTTATGCTAATGTCTCTACTCCCTTCTTAATGTCTTTAAAGAAAGGATGTGCAAACCATATTGCAAGAGCAGAAATGACTGGGAGTCTGTTCCAGGGCTGTGAGTCCTAACTCAAAGACAGAAATGCTGAACTGATGGAAATGGGCAACCTTTCAGTTAAAACTGCCTTGGCATCAGGAATAGTTTTATTAAAAGCAGCTTACGTGATGTTGCTTCTCAAAAGGGCTCTGTGCAGGTCCCGAGAATTAGGCCTGAACTAGGATAACTGGAGGAAAAAAAGAACAAGATCAGCAGGCACCTGGGTAAGTAGGACAGTATGTCCTTCAGAAAGGGTGGGCATCAAGCTTCACAAATCTTTTTAGAAATCTTTGAAGGCATCAGAGAGCATGTAGACAAGGTAAATCCAGTTGACAAAATCCACTTAGATTTCTGGGAGGCTCTTGATCGGTTTCCTCGATGAAGAACCTTAAAGATACTAAGCCACTGTGGGCTAAGAGGAAAGGTCATCTGATGGATAACTGCTTAAAAGACAGGACTCAAAAGACAGGAGGAGCCACTTACCTCTGTAGGGGAGTGAGGTCAGCAGTGGTGTTCTGCAGGGATCTGTGCTGCAGCAGCCCTGTTCGTGTATTCATAAACGATCTGAAAGACCAGTCAAGAGGGTGTGGACTGATGATGACGGTAGGAGTAGTAACAGAGAAAGCCAGCTCGTGAGACAGAGTGACTAGGCAATAAACAGTGGTGAAATTCAATGCAGTTAAATGAACTGGTGTACCTGGGGAAAGGCAGTCGTTGCTTTACATACAAAATGATGAGTTCTGAACCAGGATCACATTCCTCAGTGAGACACAGGAGCTACTGTAAGCTATTCTATGGAAATGGCATTGCAGACCCCAGGCAGATCAAAAGGAAAGAGGCTTGTTGGGAAAGGATCAGAGAACAAAACAGAGACTATAGCTAGGGCTCTGTGTCTTGTCTGCTGAGTGCAGTTCTGTACCCCCATCTCAAAAATCGCTTCTTGGAGCTGGGAAAGGCACAGACAGGAGCAGCAAGTGTTAGTGCCATGGGAAGCATTTGAGTGTGAGGGATGATTAAAAAATTAAACAGACTAGAAATGAACCTATGGAACACGTCTAGTCATCTGATACTATTGAGTGGGATGAGAGTTGCAACAAGATGATGATGTTTGCTGTCTGATCCAGCACAAGAACTGGAGACCGTCAAACAAAATGAGCAGATGGAATATTCAAATAAAACATGATACTTTTTCATGACACATGTAATTAGGCTGCTTGTAGCTACCTTGAATGCTGCAAGTTCAAATAGCGTTTGTATAAATTCATGGAGAGAAAACCATTAGGGAGTACTCGGAAAACTCTTCTGGTGCCCCAGTTGGCTTGGAGCAGGTATTCAAGAAGTATTGGCCCATCACCCTGTACAGGGTATCTTCAGGTGGGATGCTTAGGTTGATAGACCTCTCATCTGATGCAATATAGCTATTATTCTGTAAAAGGATGGGGGAAAAAAAAAAGAGACAAATGTTAATTCCATGTTGTTTGGTTTCTGTTTCATACTGTGGTGTGTGGTTGTTAACATAAAAATTGCACAAGCTTAAGAAAGCAGGTTCTCTTCTCCTTGAGGCTTCTGGTTTTCTTAGGTGAGATTAGACAACATGTAAAGGCATCAGACCTTTCCTCAGAAAAGAGAACAGTGAAGTGTCAAGCAGGCAAAGAAGGAAAACCACTCTTGGGAGCACTTGTCACTCCTACCTGTTATTTTAGTGTCTCAGACTCCTGACATGGAGTTTCAGAGTGGTTTTTTCTGTTTATTTGATGTTCTCGACCAGAGGAAAAGGTCAGCTGACAAGGTGTTCACTTACATTGGATAACCGTGATCCCAGAGATGGTGAAAAAGTTACACTTGCTGCTGGCGAGTACATCTCCTGACTAGCCCAGAAGCTAGTTATCAGAGATACGCCTAGCCCAAAATAAAGCCAGCGGGAACTGAAAGACAGTTTAGTGCTCAGGCCTGTAGCTGAAGTGCTGTAGGGATTATTTGACAGCTTCTACAGATTTTCATTAGGAGTATTCCTGCTTTAATGCCCAGGAGCCACTATTGTGCACTGCCACTCTTACTTGCTTTCACTCTCCCATAGCATCTAACGTAAGTCTAACTGTGGAATAAGTCATCATAATGTCAGAGATACTTGGTGTAAGTATCCTGCTGGTGAGATAGATGTGGTTAGCCCCAGGTCAGTAAGGTGTACGATGGATGGTACAGCTGAGGACTGCTGTGTGCCTAATGTTGAGAAGGTGCTTCAATGCACTGTGAAGTCAGGGCCTATTCGTTTGTCACTGTTCAAATCTCTGCAGCTGTCTGGCAGTGCTGGTGCTAGATCTTCTGCGGAGCTGGTGCCTCCTCCTGGGGAGCCCTGAGGGCTGGCTGTGGTGGTGGAAATCTGTGTATTGCACAGTGCCAAGACCCTGGGCTGAAGGAGGAGCCTGCTGATGAGATCTGGTATCCTAGGTTGCTCTTTTAAAAAGAAAAAACAACAACAGAGCAAAACAGAAAGAAAATTTAAATACAATAATGAAAAAAACATGTAATAAAAAGTTAGTTTTGCAAGAGGCTGACAGGGTTGGCAGAATGTTCATTATATGCTGTATCAGTAAGTATATGAAATGTCAGTGTGGAGGGAATTCATTTCTCAGTAACAAGCATGACAGACTGTTGAATTGGATGGAGAGACTGTCTGCAGGCGGCTGGGTGGTGAAGCCCTCATCAGAATCTCAGTTCAATGGAGTTTACTTGAAGAGTGTGTTCATTTTAGCTTTTAAGAGACCATTTTTTTTTGCCTGAATCAAAGACTCTGGTCAGCGCTCTGTGCACAGACGTGCTGATGAGTGGAGGCTTGGCAATCACAGGATGGGGTGACCTGGGGACAGCCCAGCTTTCCTGCTTGGCTGCAAGGGGATCTTCCCTTTCTTTTGCCCTCTTTCATTTTCCTGTCATGTTTTGCTTCAAAATCTGAGTATCTGTGCTCAGCTTTCTAGGTCTTTGTGCTTTCTGGTGTGACTTGGAAAACCTCTTATGGGCAAATCCTTTTCCTCCATGGGATTCTGCAGGCTCTCCGGAATTCCACAGTAGCTGTGTACTGGTGAGGGGAATATCATCTTGCTGCTGACAAGCTGAGGGCCAGGGGACACAACAGCAGACACCATGAAGAGAGGGAAGGAGAGGACAAACTGAACCACAGGGATGCGAGTTGAAAGGGAATTGGCAAGCAAGGACTAAATCTGCACTATATACGGAAGCGTGGGTCTTGTCCAAAACCTACTCCACAGGGTCAGGCTGGAGGTGAGGATTATGCAGGCTGTAGAGATCAGTCAACACAAAAGCAAACATACACATAAGTATATGGCCTCTCAGTAGACGGCCCTGCCAAAGTGGAGTAGCATGCAGAGAGAAAAGCATGATACGGCTTCTAATTAGGGGCTGCTCAACCTCAGAACACTGTGCCTGCTGATGGGAGGATTGTGGGCAGGATGACATACTTTGGGAGCCTGGCTTGCTCAGACAAGCATGAAGCTTTGACCAAACCACAGAATTTTAAAATCCAGAATAAAACTTGCTTTTGGTATGCCTTAAACCCAGGCTATAGTTTGCAGCAGCTCAGCAAACGGAACTGTTGCTTCAGTGAGCCTCAAGAGAGGGGATGGTGGAGGGGAATTACCCCTGCAGGCATTGCCTGCAGATCAGAGCATGCTGTGTTACTGCTGGAAAGCCTTTAGTTCAGCTAGAAATCCTGCTGAATCCTCCCATGTAATAGTCACTCTCTCTCCCTTAGACCTTGTCCTCTCAAATCCCCTACTGTCATTAAGTGCCACCCAACCCGTGATGGGTAGAGGTTTCCAAGCAGGGGCCCTCCAGAGTTGTGTCTTTCTCATAGTTTTCTTCACTAAAACCATTCTGGATCCCCATCGTCCTGGTTTTCATTAGGGCTGTGCTTTTTTCTGTCTTCCCAATGTCATTTGGAAGAGCATTATGGCCCTGCTGGGCAACCTGCTTTCTCTGGGCATGAGCTGAGCTCCATATACAGCCGGATGGATGAAGCTCAATGTTCTGTGCTATGCAAGTCAGACCAAGGGGCTGTTGGGTCTGACACGTCTCAGACAGTGAATATATAGCTCCAGGATGAATGCTCTGAAAACGAGACTTAGGTTTAAAAAAAAAAAAATAAAAAAAAATGAGGCACTGAGAGGTAGGAATATAAAGATGGAAGTCCTCCAAAAGAGAGACATTTATTGCACCATGACTTAGAAAGTAAGACTTAGTATATTATTTTTTTTTATTGCTAGAAGAGTCTGCTCAGTAATTGGTGCTGCCCTATTATTGCAACAGAATTAATTGCACAGTGGCTATTACGAAGCACTGGGGATCTGTACTAGGCAGTGATGGATGAAACAGATGAACATCCATAACCTTCAGATCTGGACTGGCGTGGGAGTTCTTGGCCATGAGGCTCTTTCGTTGCGATTGAACAAGAAAATGGAAGACCCGAGAATTAAAGGCTGAAAGAAATTATAGTATTCAAACCTTACAATGTGATTTTAAAATTAATGGCTACATCCCCTCTGGGCTACCTGCACAGGCAGTACTGTCTCTCTCATTCAGTGTTCATGCCAAGGTCTGGAGCACCTTCACTTTGCTTTTAAGTCCTTGGATCTAGCACAGGAGGCACACGGGTTAAAAAATGGAGGGCCGGCGGGGGGGGGGTGTTGGGAGGAAGAGGAAGAGTGCAGCGGGACCCAGGAATATGGAAGGTCAGCAGTTTTTTAGCCAGAGACATCAGTGCTGCAGATGTTCTGCTGCCAAGGTGGCCTTTCTACATGGCTGGTGTCAGTGAATGATTAGGTCGTGCGAGGTCTCTCTGAGGTGCAGAGTTCAGGTAGCAGGAGGCTCCCCTGCTCCCAAACACAGCTGGAAACAGAAGCAGGAGTGTTTGAAGTTAGATTTACTATGGATTTTGGAGAAAATAAAATGTACTCGGCTATTTAGACAGCTTACTTACAGACTGCAGTGGATTCTCCCAGACAGAAAGTTGCCTTTCTGAAAGGCAGCTCTTGAATGTGGTTCTGAAGGGAATTTGGTTCAATTTCTGTTTAGACCCCTGTGTTTCAAATGTAGGAAGATAACACAAGCTACGGAGCTGCAGATGCAGTGCCTTGCGGGATCAGAGTTGCAAGGTGATGTTTGTTTTGGGCGTTCCTCTCCTGTGCAGTGGGAATCCAGCAGCCGTGCTGTGCTGAGCCATGAGCCTGCCCAGTCCAGTGCAGCATCTCCCGGCTGTTGTGCGTGCCTGTGACTGGGATAGCTCAGCTCTGTGTGTGCTGTAGTGATCCAGTTAGGGACATAAGCTGCCACTCTGCATCTGCTCTGCTTCCAGGTCCATGGTTGGTGGCTCTAGACTCTGAATCAGAGTCTCCACACCCGCATCTTCTTGTCCTGGCCTGGATATTTCTTTTTTCCTCCTGGGTAAATCAAATAGTATATTAGGAGCTGTTACACATATCCACCCTTTCCCACAAGGGCCTTCCCTGTTTTCTCTGTGTCTTATTCAGGGCAACATATGCTATAATCTTAGCAGTTGGCAAGACTGGGGGTAAGACAACATCTCTGATTCACATCCTAGGCAAAGGATGGTGCATTCCCTTTCCATTTTATTTTCCTATTCCACTTCATAGGCACTTTTCACAGTGCTTAATTATTTTTCCTTTTTCCTGAAGGGACCTAGTGTGTAAAACTGGGTGGTGCTTTTACCCGTTGTGTTTTGGCATGACAGTGCGACTTCAAAAAGTCTCATATAGGCAGCAAGGAGCACAGCCCTGCCTGTGCCTGATGTGTTTCTTAGAGTATACAAGGTACATACAATTCCTCTAAACCACTGTGACCTTGTCCTGATGGAGCTTCCTTGCAGGGTTGCTTTGGGCACAGTAGCTGCCTCCACCCCTTTCTCTGCCTGCACTGTCCCAGTGTGGGTTTTGAATAAATGCCCGTCTCTCTGGCATGAATTGCAAGGGAATAATCAGGGTATTAGCCTTGATCCCATTGGGCTCAGATTTCTGTTAATTGTTTCAGTCTACTGAACTGCAGAAGTATCTCATCAGACTGTTCTCCCCAGACACACAGCTGTCAGCAGCATTTCAGCTGCTTCTCTGAGTCGGGGCTGCTTCCCAGATCCCCCCGCCATGTGCTCGCTTCAACCCCTCTGGCTGGACCGACCACTGGCGGAGATGAGGGAGACGCTGCTCAGATGCTGCTCGGAGGAGGCCACCCACTTTGGACGCATGACCCTGATGCTGCCAGAGGCAGAAGGAGCGCCTGCGACGTGTTGGGTTTTATAGATTTGTGTTATCTGGCACAGGGACTGAGCAGCTCTGTGGGGACCTGGCCAGACAGCCCGATCTGTAACAAATCAAGGGGCCATCAACTGCTTTGTTGTGTTTCTGGCTGAGGAATTGAGCAAGTTTCCTGCCTTCGCTCCTCTCCAGCTCTCGGGTAGGAGCTGGAGCCTTGGGGCAAGGCTGAGCTAACAAGCACAAAAGCTGCAGGGTGCTTGCTGGGGAGAGGATTCGGCTAGAGGGGGATGAAGGATGTACCTCCCTTTCACTGCCTGCCCTCCCCACACATGTTTCATTCCAGGCAGGCACAGAGATCTCCTTCAGCTGGCTTTGCCCACAAGCAAAATTCACCCTGTGGCAGGGTACCCGAGGCTAGAAATGCTTGTGCACTTTTGGCAAGATAAACCAGTCTACTGGCAAGTCTGTACACATGTATAGTATCTTTTCCAACAATATTTGTGATGTTTCTCAAGTCATAAAATAATTTGGGTCTAGTTAGATCATTGAAACTGCTGGTGATGAGTGATTGGTAAACTCGTCTTGTGGACGGCTGACAACTGCCTCAGGGATGAGTGGGGGGGTGCTCCTGTGGTCCAGCAACCATGGTCAAAAAGTCATCTGAACCTTCAAAGCCATAGCAGGGATGTTTTAAATAATTTCTTCCATAGAACAGAGCTGTTGTATTGTCCTCGCTTGTGAAGGCTGGTCTGGAGGTCACTTTGCCATGTCTGGTGTGCTGGGCAGATTTTGGATATATGTTTAACCTCAAAAACAGAGGCCAGTTGTTGGAAGGGGAGCAAGGACCTGGAGACCACAATATCTGCAGTGTCTTGCTCACAGTGGGCTCCAAAGGTCCTCTCACTAACACAGGACAAAACTGGGTCAAAGTGAAACCATGATGGTTTCCTGTTCCATTAGAAGGATAACCAAAAGGAAGCTGGTATCCCATTATTTTCTATTACCTTAGCTCCTATTACAACCTAGTTAAAGTGAGATATTTTAGGAATAGGTGGTCAATTTTGCTTGTGTATTGATATAAACAAAAACATAACCCTTTTACTTGGCCAATATCAGACCTGGGGACATTGATCTTTGGGACTTACAGGCTGTCTGAAGATGTCTGGTGACAGGCAATCTCCCTTTCTTTAGGGCTTGCTTGAGGGGCCCTTCTGCATTTTTACAGCTGTAGTATGAAGAAGTTAAGAAGCATCTGGACCTATTGTACTTCTGCTCCTTAAAAATGCAAATCCCAGGCTCACTATTCACAGGCCTTCTCCAAATGATTCTGAAGATCAAAGAAATAGCTGCACAGATGCAATGTGACTGTGATGCCTCCATTGTGATGAGGAAGTCAGCCCATGGTGAGATCTGTGGGAGCTGCTGGAGCTGCCTTGCAAAGCTCAGAACAGCCACAAAACTTGCTCTGACTTTCTGGAGTTCAACATGTAGTCCAGACTTTCCAATGCCGGTCCCTTTGTGCTTATAGGGCTTCATGAGCCTCTCTGCTCTTTTGGTGTTTGCACAACAGGGAGCTGCAGGCAATGTGGGGTGATTGCCCACTACCAGACTGGCATTCCCAGGGGTGAGGACTACATCTTTTTCCAGCTATAGCTTTTAGAGAAACAGCTCATGGAAATGTGTTGCAAAGCTGATTCTGTGAACCAGGCATGCTTTTCCTTAAGGTACTTGAGAAGAAAGACATTCATGTTAAATGTAATGAGTTAATAGAAATGACACAGATTAGATGTTTTGCCTGAGGATCAGTCAGAGTTGGTTGGTTGCTTTTGTCACGGAGTGGTGCTGCGTTAGGTCTTCACCTTAAGGAAGGAGATTTGCTGGAGGGAAAGCATCACAGGAATTAATTTCTGTTAAGGGTTTGATGAGGAGGTTGTCATAACATAAGGTAATGTTTTGCTGTGCGACTGCTACCACCAAAACCCCAAACTTCTTCACGTTTCTGTGAAAAATTCAGAACCTTTGAAATAAATATTTCTCCCAGGTGGAAACATTTAATCAAAAATATGCTAGGAAAAACATGATTTCACCACAATTCTTACACAACCATCTCATGATAGATAAGGAATGAGATTTTTCCATACCAAATACTCCTGCTACATGTCACTTTTTAGAGCTGAAACGTTTACCTAAAGCTATAGAGGCATATGCTCTGCATATACCGCAGTCACTTTGCACACAGGAATATATGTTTGCAAATCGAGGACTAATCATTCCAGGTTTACCAGCCTCTCTCTTAGGAATACATAATGTAATAAAGCAGACAAAAGTTACTTTGAATAGAGTAACTTTATCAGGACTGCTCCTAGGGTGCTCATCACTGGCTGATCGTGGCACAACGTGACAGTAATGCCACGTGGAAATGCTTTGCCGTCCCTCCCCGCAGAAGTGAGGAGCTGCAGTACTAGTGCCTGTCACATCTTAACAGGACTCATACAACAGAATCACAGAATTTTAGGGGTTGGAAGGGGCCTCTGAAGATGATAGAGTCCAACCCCCCCTGCCAGAGCAGGACCAAAACTAGGGCAGATCACTCAGAAATGCATCCAGACAGGTCTTGAAAGTCCACCACTCCTCCGTGCAGTGTCTCTCCTAGCTGAAGCTCACAGCCAACCTCTTCCCTAGCTATATCCCAAAGCCTGAAATAAACCAGTTCTTTAGTAATTTGCTTTTTGTTCTTCATCTTTTTCCATAGTTTAAAATTTCCATATCTTTCTGCATGTAAAAATATCTCCGCCACAGTGTTGTCAGTGGGGGTGGATCCCCACATCACATACATGGGGAAGAGGCATATGTGAAGCAGAAGTAGGTTTAGGCCATAGTTGTTGCTTTTCAAGATGTCTTTCAGAGAGACTTAAATGAAGGTTGTGAAACATCCCAGTTTATCCCAGGTGAGATTCTGATCTCAAATAGCATAGAGGACTCTGCTCATGGCTCTGTGTTTCTTATACGTGGAGAAAGTCAAACCTCTAGTGCCTCTGAGATGCTTCCCTCTTTCTCTTGGTTTACGTGAGTGTTCCTCCATTGGAGTTATTCCTGTGCAGAACAGCTTGGGCCACTGTCCCTGGAAGGGAGAAGGAACATCTTTCCTTGTGATTGCTCCCAGCCTCTGCATTCTGAAGCACGATTTTTTACTCTTTGTGTCTTCTCATCTTTCTTGCTGCTCCAACGTATTGTGGTGGAGGAGGAGGAGGAGGAGGGAGCTTGCTGCTGGGAAATGTCCTGCTTCATCTCCTCCCTGCCAAGTCAAGGCTTTCCTGGTAAGGTGGATGTATATTCTCTCCTCCCCTCCCAGTCAGCCGCAGTGTGCCGAAAGCTTCTTGTTGAGCAGTTCAGCGGCAGCTCGTATGCATGGCCTTGTTCCCAGTCCATAATGGATTCTGCCTAATATATATTCTCCTTCTTTCTAATTAAGTGGTAACACCTTGGTGGGAGAGTGAGCCTGTAAAATAATAAAGGGTTTTGTACTTGGAGGCACGGGAAGGCAGGCCCTGGGGAGTGATCCTCCCCAAGATACAGAAATTATTGCAATTACAGAGCAATTGTATGGAAAGGAGAATGGAACAGCAGACTTTTCAGACACACTTTTCCAGCATTAATATTTTTAATTAAGGTTATTGACAGTGAGTTATGACTTTGGCATAACAGACGGCACAACTTCCACTGGCAAAGCATGTGCACTATACTGTCTGTTCCTGCGGTGGGTGAGAAAGTGCAAATGTTCCTGCAAATATTACCTTGGTCCTATGTGAGCCCTTCTTACCTACTGGTGTGGGGGCACTGCGGGAGCAATGCAGTTCTCTTGCAATTCAGGGACAGTTTTATTAATGTCGGGTGATTCCAAGAGATCATCACAACTCCTGGTTGCTGTTTTGACTTCTCTTCAAGCAGGTAGGGTTCCTGGTTTTTCACAAAGGGAAGGCTGGGAACTAGGAGGTGTAGTGGGGGTGTCAGATGATCCAAGGCATTTAATTTTTTGAAAACATAACTCAGCATTGATTTTTAAAATCAATGTGTGTTAGGCACTTTTGGGGACTCTTCCACCTCCACCCCACCTTGGACATCTAGTAATGCTTTTATTAGTTTAAGGATCTTTAAATATCAGGCAGTAAATGGTTTATCCAAGGTCACAAGGAAAGACAATGTCAAATCAAGGAACCAAGGCCAGGATACAAATTTATCTTCCTAAATTCGTAGGTCAAAAAGTTTTGCTGTGAGGGTTTCTTTTGTTGTTATTGTGGATGGTTTGAGGGTATTCAGCATCCCTGAAGGACTAACTCCCCACCTACTGCCCTGCTTACTCCCCCAAGTTCTTCAGCTTGAAAATGTGTCTGGGCATGATGTTGCACATCTGCATAATGAGGAAATAAGAGTTATTTGGTACTTAGAAAATACTACATGTAGGATTTGCAGCTTGGGTCAGTGGTCACAAGGTTTACAGTTAACCTTTGCAACAGTGGCTAAGAGTTTTCTCACCTGTGAAATGGGGCTAATGTGTGTCCTTATGCACTGTCTTTTTATCTGGAGTTGTAATATAAAGCTGGCTGGGTATCCTTTGTTCTCAGTGACAAGAGCTGTGCTGTTTGACAGGCAGTGAAGCAAGGTGCTTTGCCATACCATGAACAGGCTGGAGGCAAACTGGGAGGAGTACCTGTTTCACCACGCCTCTTCAGCATTTTAAGTAGCTGGATGCAGCTCTCAGCATAGCTGGAAGACCATGAACCTACTTACCTGGGCCATTTTTATTTTGTGGGCTACAGTTCCAATAAGCTGAATCTGCCACAGTCTCTGTGACCCCCGGCAAAACATTTAACCTCTCTGTATTTCTTTGTCTTTATCATTAAAGTTGAAGAACAAGGTGTGACCTCAGGAGGAATTGTATGGATGTAGAAATTGAAGAAGAGTCATGGAGATGCAGAGAGGAACAGAGATCTTGAGCTCCTCGGGAAGTCTGTGATAGTCATTGCTGTTTACTCTAGGACGTAGGGAAAGCGGGAGGTTTCCTCAAGGTCTTCCAAAATGACATCTGAACAATTACATGCTTCTGTCTTATAGCTATTTCGGTGCATTTCAGGGAATTTTCAGTAGTCAATTTAGGTGCTGTCTGCACAAGTGTGTGCAGTGTTACTAGAGTGATTGGGGGGTTCAAACCTCACTGCATTTCAGACTGGGTTTTCTGGAGCCTAAGTAAAGGTCAGCTCCACACAGTGATGCCATGTTTCGAAGTTAACACCTTGTCTTCCATTTGGAAAAGCTTCACCTCTGTCTTTATCAGAGCTGACAGGAAAAGTCTGGTCCGGACTTCCCAAATGTATTTACTGTAGAGTAGAAAGACACACGGGAAATGTGAGCAGAGAGAGGCAGTGTCCTGAGCTCTGCAAGGTCTGATGGAAACTGTCTTGAATCACATGAACAGTAGTGATAGTTGAAACTCGGCATTGTGCAAGTCATCCACGATTCATGTGTCTGAGTTGCTGGATATTGATGTCATAAATTAATATTCATTTTAATTACATAGACAGCAGGCAACTCAACCCATCTCTACTATTTTGCTTTCCCTTTGGCCACAGATGCAATCTATCAACAAATTAGTTATTTATTATGTTAATTCACAAACTATTTGTCAGGAATATAATCAGAGGATTTTTATTAGCCGTATAAATTCCCTAAGATTTCTTATTTTACTACGCCTATTAGTGTAGATACTAATTTAATAATTTAAATTTCCCATATGACCTGTCCTCAAACTCTTAATGTAAGGTTCAAACTATGTCTCTGAGCGTCAGGACACTTTTCTCTTTAAGCATTACAGCACTTTCCCTAGAGTTCTGCCCTGTGCATGGGATATTTCTGTGTATTGCTCTTTCGAAAGGCCACAGGACGTGGGCCATTTATGCCTTTGCTCAGAGCCCAGCAGCCTTGGCCCCAAAAACCTTGCCTCTGAGCAGCCAATAAGTTCTCTCCATCTTTCGATGGGGCTGCAGATGTCATCAGGTCAGTCTTTTATTGCCTCTGCTCCAGATTAATGCAGTCAGCTGCAGGTAGGTGATCTCTGTCCCAGAGAGGTAATGCTCATCAGTCACCCCACTGCCTCTTCCTTGGGCTTTGCTTTGTTCCCCCTTACAAGTTGGGAGTTGCAGGTGGAGGAGAAAAAAACCCCAAGAGTGGCTACAGCTCTGCTGTATGTGCAGATAAACTCCTTGTCCACTGGGACACAGGCCCAGGCGAGCCCGAAGTCAGCCTGGGAGCCTTGAGGAGCAGGCAGCACGTGGGGCAAGGGGAGCAGAGCACTGATCTTGTCCCTGCCTTCGGCAGGGCTCTGGTGCTGCAGAGCAGGTGCTGCCTGGAGCGTGGGGCTGAGCAGCAGAGCACAGCTCACCAGAAGTAATTTCCAAGTGAAACTGCTGTAAAGGAAAAATTGACTTTTGACATAGGCTGATAAGCACTGATGTTTGTTTCCAAGAGTTTGTATTTTATGCAATTTAATACTTAACAATGACTGACAACAGTAGTGATGGTGAAAAACATTAAAAATGAGGGAACTGCAGTCATTTCAGTCGGCTGCAAGCTTCTCTCCTGGTGAGTTTTCCACTGCCTGAAGCTTATGATTTTCAGCATAAAGCCTGAATTTTCATATGCCATTGTTTTTTATAAGCTGAGGCTTGCATCCCCAAGTATCACATTTCCAGCTGAATGTAAATCCAATAGTCTCCACGAGGAACGCATTGCATGTTGTCTAATCTTTAATGGGGAAACAACTTTTTCCTCTATGACTATCTTTATAAGTTGGGAAAATGAAATGAGCATTACCTTCGTTTTTGTCCTTCTGAGAAACACCCCTTAATTGAGGTTCTTGCTGAAAGCCCTGTTTTGAAGGAAGGAAGGACTCAGTTAAGCTTGGCGTTTTCGCTCATCAGTCATTTCTGTTCAGATCAATACTTCTGTTAGGACAAATATAATAAGGATTTGGAGGGAGAGAGCCAGAGGCAGGGTAGAAAAGAATAAACAGCATCAGCCTCTGATTCTTCTTTACTGGTGGTTAATGTGGTATTGTCTCAAATAAATCACTCTGGGAGTCTCAAGATCTCTTTTCAGTGTCTTCAGCTTGGCATACTTTCTTCCCGTTCCCTGCTCCTTGCCTTTCGCAGCACAAAACTGTCTTGCTCTTCTCTCATCTATCCTGCAAGCATGGCAAGGACGAGGTGGAATAGCACCCGTTCCCCAGGCAGAGCTCACTGGGGGTGGTACAACAAGAGAGTGAGGAGGGTGTAAGAGAACAAGTGGGTTAAAATATGCTCAGAGTGAGTCATAAGTGTTTTGGGTTTGTCTTCCTCCAAAACTGAAGCTTGCCAAGCATTTGCAATGTCCCGTCCCAGATGCTTGTTGATTCTTGAATGGAGTGGAGCTACAAGGATGAAGGTTGCAGCCTGTATACAGTGTCCAGAGGCTTGGTAGGAAGATACATCAAAATCCTTTGGCATTTCTTCTAAAGAGGTTCCCTTAGAGGTAGGAGCTGGTTACATTGCCTCCGTGTCTGACTGAATGTGGTAGCCAGTGGTTCAAGCACCTGTCTTCACTTTGTTTCAGTACATTTCTTAGTCATCACTGGCAGGTATTGATCCAGTCCACCAGTTTTTACAGATTGTTGATCCAAGGATTGTGAGTCAAAGTCTTTCCTCACATCTCAGCTGAGAAATTTCAGGATGGATTCTGGCACCTGCATGTAATCCTGTAACTACCAGTAGCTTGCAGGGTGGCTAGTCCTGTTGAAATGAGGGAAGGGGGTCAGGGGAAGTAGTCTGAGTGCCTGAAGCATCAATGCTTCATGCCAGCTAGAGAGACCCATTTTGTTTGTTCCCATCTTTATTCATCATCATCATTGTTATTTATTAATTAACTTTGTTTGCCAAGCCAACAGTGTGAGCTCAAGTCTGGACTCGAGTGCATCTATAATTAATTGCTAACTGTTGCTTTATGTTGTTGTGAGCAAAGAAGTGATGAGTCTTAACAAAAAGCTTCTGGGAATTCAGAGATTATGTGGCACAATCTGACTTCTCTTTGAGCAGGAGGACAATCTGGAGTGAAGTGTGTTGTCCGTGTGCCTTTAAGAGGTATACGTTTGCACTACACCTTAAGAAGTGAATGATCCTATGTCACTCTGTCAGAAATCTTCCTTAACAGCTCAGAGTCTACTCTAAATCAAATAAAGCTTTTCCTTTTAATAACAACTTACTTCCTCCGCTCTGCTGACCTTAGAATGAGATTCAAAGGGAAAAAGATATCATACATAAAACAAAAAGAAGGAAAAACACAAAGAAGTGAATTGAATTCCACCTAAATGTCACCTTGCAAGTTGGGTTTTATTATTTTGATAGCAAGGCAATTTCGCTGACAAATCTGTTATCGGCTGCATGTTGTACAAAAGCAAAGGCAGGCCTGTTATAGGTCATTGAAAAGTCGTTTTTAAATAACACTGGTCTAAGTAGTGCGTCGGAGCACTTGTTAGGGAGTATGTATATAAATGCATTCAGAGCATACAGATGCACTGGAGAACACTGTATAGGGGACATAAATCAATCCTATTTAAGCTGTACTGTTCCCTGAAAAGTCTCGGCATTTGGATGCACTACCATAGAGGAAGCTTGAGCTTCTCTGGGCAAGGGACAGAGGCAGCAGCCTCCTGTTCCCGATAAGAGGATTTTATGCTAAACTGCAGCAGGGTGTCCTTCCCCCCTCTGAGATAGCACAGTGTGGTGAGAAATTTCCATCATTAACGTGAGATCACTGGAGGGAAGGGGAAGCAGAAGGAGGAAAAAAAACCCTCAATCCTCCCCCACCCTTTCTAATTTTATTGCCCTCTTGTGCCTTAAGCCCTGTTACTGATTTATGCATAAAGGAGCCTTTCTTCCCCCAGGACACAGAAGTTGCATGAACACCTGCTGGTAATGGTAATACGGGTTCTTGTAGGTCTCTGCCTCTTGCATCAAGGGCAGTACAAGTGCTGCGTCACAGTTGCGCTCTGTACGGCCTCACCAACTCGTGTGGGCACCATCTTGCTCCTGCAAGTCTGGAAGATTTTTGGCATGGAGACGGGAAGGTTTTTAACAGCTGGAGGTGTAGGTGGACACAGGGCAGGACAGTTTGAATCTGAGCAAACCGTCATGAACTTACTCATCCTGATTTGTGATAATTAATTTTGCTTTTCACTGTCTGGCATGGTGATTTATATGCTGATCCTCCCTTTTTCTCATTCTTTGTAAGCTTTCTTGCATGCTTATACTTTTTAGTGGTAGTGCAGATAGCATACAATGCAGTTTCTGATTCTCTGACTGAAATAATTTAAAAATATGCAGGGTTGAACAAATGTTTGTGCTCAAAGACCAAGCATAAACCTTGAATTTCAGCAGTTTTATGTATTTGTTTTTTCTTCCTACTAAAAGAGACTTTTTTTTTTAAAAGGCAATATGAAAAATCTAAATACATGGGGGTAATCGCATGTTATAAGTTTAACTTTGTGTCTGTGCAGTCATGGGACAACACGGGCCATGATCTCTGTGCACATGTGGAGTTCCAAGAGCCACATTGATTCTTTTATTTTTCAGGTAACTCCGTACATAGCTGCTTCACTGCAGTTTTTGATCAACACTTGTGAGATTGATAGGCGAACCTGAAGCTGAAGCAAACGAGCCATTTAGAAGTCAGGCCCATTACCACATGCTCCCAGGCTTAATTTAGTGCACATGCAATCCAGTAGCTGCATACTGTTATGCTTGATGTTTTATTACAAGGGCAGAATTAGAACGCAGCATGCTCTCTGTGGAGAAAGGAAAAGCAGTTGTCCAAACCTTCTCGATAGCTTTGGCAAAGGGCTCCATTCCTTCACGGCTCTGGGATTGTAAATCGATGGGTACAGGGGAGAATTACACCCACATCATTGGAGGCAGTGGCAGAATGGTAGTGCTGAGGATTTGCGCTGAGCATCCAAGATGGTCCTGCATGCTGTAGCTGTGAATGCTTTCATTTTTTAGCTTCAACAAGGTCATTCACACTGCTAAGCATAATCTCGACACGTTAGCAGGAGTGCTGTCCAATTCATTCTCACTCCATTAAGCAACATGCTAGTCAGGTTTTCCTCCTCTCTCCTAGTTCTTTTCCCCCCAGTCAGATACAGTGAGTCATCTCTCAGAAGTCCAGGTACCTGTGAACAGAACAGATTGTATTCTGCAGGGCTCACAGCCTGGTTTCTAAGATGGCTGTAAAACCTGAGGCTTCCAGAGTGACACATTCTGGTGGGACTGGGAATCCCAACATGGTAACTGGACTGTAAACTGCACATACTTTTCTTTGAACTGCAGTGTACAGTAACATACCTTGGCCTCTGAACTGTTTGCTGGCTCAGGGATCTTAATCTATACTCCAGGCTTCAGCTTAAGAAAGGTCAATGACGTGCCAAATGTCTTCATTGTCAACATTTTGTCTTTGCAGAAGAAGGCGGCAAGCTGATTCTTCTTTTGCCTCAACCTGGGATTTGCATCAAACTTTCTACAGACCCATGTTTACATTTCAGACTTGTTTCCTGGTAAAAATGCAGTGCTGGGGTTTTGACAGAAACCGTTCAGGTTGCTGAATCTGAAAGATTCTCTTTGGGTTTGTTTCGCGGACCTGATTTTGTGACAAAGCTCAAGGAGAATTGTGCTGCCTCATCCTGCTAGGGTGGATGTCAGTTCTGCATGAGTTAGGCCAACTTGAGAGCTTTTCAGAAAGAAATATGTTCTGTCGATTAGATTGTAGACAGTGTCAGAAGAAGAGGAGAGAACCAGTCTCCTTTGAGAGAGCTCCTTTGAGGAGTTGGCGTCCTCCTTTATCAGCCAGGAGTCCATATGCTGCTTGGCCATTCAGATGTGCTCGCGTAAGGGAGCACGGCAAGGTATACAGGGGGACAAAATCCCTGTCTTCTAGAGTTTCCTTCAGTTTTTTTCTGCCTCCCCAGGAGTGGCTGTTCCTAGTTCAGACCTGTTCTTAGAGGTGCTCCATGTTTCCTTTATAGATTTAGACCAATAATCAGTTCATTTCCAGACATAACAGACTGGGACTGAGAAGAGATCTGCTTTAATTCTGGGTATTCCTCCCACAGACTTTGTGACTCGAAACAGGTAAGTGAAGACTCCCCTGTGTGTGTCTCGTCCCCCTTTCCCTCTTTGTCACGCCTGGTTAGATCACGAATTACTTAGGTAAAAGGCTTCCTTTGTCCCTTCCTGCAGTTCTGCTCTCTAAGCTGCCCCTGAAGCCATGGCCATAGAGATAGGAGGTAGTGAAGATCGTTTGAAAGAAACCATGAAGCAGAAGTTGTCATCTTTCCTTGGTCTGCTGGGGACCGGCCAGGTACATGCCTTTCTTGCCCTGTCCCGGGGAGAGCTGGCTCAGTCTGCAGACATCTCCTGTGCAGTACTCAACAGTGACACGCTGTCGTGGTTCAAATCCTCAAGTTTAACTGAAGTCTCGGTAGAATAATATGAGCCCATGGAAATCAATGGAGAAGAGCTGAAAACAATTGATTTGAATCAAAACACACTGCAATCAAATTTGGAGGGATTGAACTAATGGATCATAAGGTGGCTTGTGAATAGGTCTGATTGAATTGAACTGAAAGGTCTTGCATCTTCATTACAACTAACTGAAACTAGTATAAATGATGAATTTTCTAACAATGTTTAGTGTCTTTTTTTTTTTCTGTACTGGTAACTGGATTGCAAAACCAGCACTTGGGAATTAACCCATGTATACAGTGTTGGGAGGGGCAAAGGATGGAATTTGCTGGTCACAGGTTTCTCCATGTACGCGGACAGGCCAATGACTGGAACTGGATTTTATAGTTATCCTTCTGCTAGCTCCTTTATTTTGCCCCACTTAGCACTCCCAGAGTTAGTTTACCTATTTCTTCTGCCTTGTTATTGCAGATAGATGTGAGGTGCAGAGACGCATTGCCCACCCGAGGATCTGCATTCCAGCAGTGTATTGACCAAGGTGCATTTATCGTTGCATTTTTTTATGTTGACAACAGTGATACTCCACTAAATACTGGAAATTCTTTGTAATTTCCATTATCCTAATGTAACTTTCATTTCACAGAAATGAGAAGGTGTGAATGATTCACTGTTGGTTTTTTTTATAAAACCTCATTTTTTGGTCAGACCGAACTTCCCATGCTATAAGTCGTGATTTATTACTGCAGTGATTAAGGGACATTGTTGATATTTCTGAAAATTCTCCTTCAGAGCTGAAGGCTTGCCTATGAGTCAAAAGGCAGTAGAAATACATGAATAACTGGGTGTGTAATGGAGCGTTTGCAATTTCCTATTAAGACGACGCTCATATTTGTTTCATGCTTCTCTGGATGGCTGTAGTGAATCAGGAACCAAGTTGTCTAACTGCACTTGTTCTACGGGAAGCCTGATGCAGACATGAAAGGAAAATGTTTTCTCGTGAACTCAGCACCTTGATTTATCTTGTGATAGCCTTAAACCAATAGTCTCTGATCTTTTTATTGTACTTGTCTACTAACTTTCCTCCTGGCTGGTCTCAGCCTAGCATTGGGACACAATGCCTGGACTTAAATCCTTTCTCTCTCCTTCTGGGGTGAGAGGAAGGAGATGGATGTGTTGCCTTCCTTGATTGGCTGGGGGTTTTAACCACTTGATGGTCCTGGAGAAGCCTCAGGTGCTTCCTGAAGTAGTGAGACCCTTCTCTGTTAGGAGCTCGCTCCCAGAATCAGACCTCTGGCTCTAAGAGAAGCCGCCTTGATCAGCTCCTTTGTTTCCTGGTCAGGATGAGAAGCTCTGAACGTAATAATGTTGCCAGTTGGGAGATTTTTCACTCCTTCAGGGCTTTTTTAGCTTATCTCTGCCCTTTGGCAGAGTTCAACCTGGAATGCCTTTTCCAAAGCCTTCAATAGCAGATCAGCCTCCCAGGCATTTTTACTACAAAGGAGGAAATGAAAAGCCCTTTGGGAAGCTGTCAGCACTCCTGCCTCCCCAGTGTTCTGTGCAAGGCGGTGCTCTCTGTGCCTTCACACAAGCAATAGCATAGCACATAGGTAGGTATCTCTGAGTGGAAGGAAAGCAGAGGAAGAGATGCACAGCAGTGATGAAGCAGTGCCTCTCCCTAGCAGAAGCATCATACGTATAAGCACTTCTGAACCTACCACTGTGTATCGTATGCAAATGGATCTCCTTGGTTATGCCTGTCAGGTATAAGCGGGTAGCTGATTTTTTTTTTCAGCTTGTTTATCAGACCTAATAGAAAATGAAGTTTCTTCAGGTTGATGAGCAATGTGAATCTCTCTCTCTTTCCTTGTCTACCCATCTGAAAGATGCACTTAATAACCATTGATTGTCTGGGAGGAGAAAGAGTGTGGCTGTAAATGTACCTTTCCACCCTTACAAGGTGTCTGATTAAAGAGCAGAGGTAGCAGCAGATCGATGGGAGTTGTAGGCAGAGGACTGATACAGTGGGCCATGGTGTTTCTCATTAATGCCCTGCTCATGCACCTCCAGTCTAAAGGCCTGCTGCTGCAGTTGCAGACGGCTCAAGACATGGATGCGTTTGTGCAGCACAGTGAGGGTCACTGGGAAGCTGGAGAGAAGAGCAATTGAAAACTAGCAGACCCAGTGGGAGAGATGTGGCTGATGTGCTAATGAATGCACAAGTCCTGGGGAGGAGCAGATTGACATCCTGGGACTTCAGCTTCAGTAGGGAGAATGACAGAGAGTTTGTTTCTTCCGTGCATCATGGTCCAAGGTCCACCTTATTTTACCAAGGTTTGTTCTTGGTGACAAAGCACAGCTTTAGGCCACGTTTCTGAAATCCCACTGATGTGATTCTTTTACCTCTTAACCCTCAGCCTAATCTAAAAACCACAAGGAGATTGGTAATTGATTGTAAGAGGTGGTTGACCAAGCCCTCTTTGAGCTCAGCAACACAAGCTGTGAGATTTGCTGTTGACACTGTTATTTTTGATTAGTGAAGACCAGAGGATATCACTAGAAATAAGAGAGGGATTTTTACAAATAAGGGCAAAAGAGAGTGAGGTGAGGATGTGTTTTTGGAAGGCCTTTGACAAAGGATGCAGGGTGTTGGGTCATCAAAGAGTAATGAGGTTTAATAAGTCATCTTCTGAACAGTGTGTCCCACAATCATCAGATAGCACTCTGGGGTCCTTGGGAGAGCTTTGGGTGTCACCAGTCAGATCTGTTCTCAGGAGTCAAACTGCTCAACTATTTGTTTCAGTTTCTCCTTGGCTGTAGCTAAGAGGATACTGACTCACTTTTTCCTCATATTCAGCAGAACTTCAGAATTGCAGATCGGGGCTACTTTTAGTTTAATAAAATTAGCAGGTCAAGATAGTGCAAGGTTTGGGGCTTCTCTGTTCTTCTGTACCATGCCACCTTATCACAGGCATATCTCTGCAAGGCACCAGGAAGCTTGATGGTTTGAGCATAAGTGTTTGCATAAAGGGTAAAAAGTGGAGGAAAAAACAAACAAACCCAGGAAAAAAAAATTCCAGTCAGCTGAATATTTAGGAAGTAGGTCTGAACTGAACCTACTCTGTTAATTGATATCTAAATGTGTTGGGTTTAATTCTAACTCAAAAGTTATGTTTAAATTAAAAAGTTCCTCCTGAATATTAACAAAGCTCTTCATTCCAGGTTAAAGTGATTTGCTCTGCTCCAAAGCAATCCTGGGCAGGCAAAAGTGACAAAGTTGTGCAGGTATATTTCCCAAATTTTAAAAATAATTTTTGATTTATTTGTGTGGTCAGGTGGCTGTTGAGGACACCAGAACATAACATTTTGGTACTGTTCAGGTATTCTTCCATGGGTTACAAGGACAATCTGGGACCCTTCAGCAGCTCACTAATCTCTAGGCATGAACTGTTCCCAGTTTTTTTCTTTCTTTATATGGCCCTTCTCCCAGCTCTGCCCCAGGATGAGTCTTCAAGGATTCATATTGATTTTGATAAATGCTTTTCTGTTTTGTTACACTTTGCAAGAAACTCATGTTTGTAAGAAACACAGATTTTTACTTTGAAGGTGGGACTTAGGTCCTTTGAGTTGTTCTGACACCTTTGAAAATTTTATCTATCAAGAAAGAGTGACAAATACTTGCAAAGGAACATGCAAGGCAAGAAAAGAGAAAGTAAGAGACATTTCTGTTGCTTGGCACTGAAAAACATCTATCCTCAGGGTTTGTCATGTTATGTGCTCTATTTGAGAACCTTTGAGGCCACACAGTCCAGATCACCTGTTTCTTAATTAAAAAAAAAAAAAAAAAGGAAAGAAAAAAAAATCCCAGAGAAAATGGACACTATTGCAACCTGGAAGAATTTCTAGCGAAGAGACTAGCAGAAGTATATTTGCATAACAATTCAAATCAGTATCAATCACCTCCCAGAGCCGGCTGTTGGCTGCTCGTAAACATGTCCCTGCTGTGACAGATGAGCTTGTCTGTGAAGGAGTGCTCGCTCTGCCATGGTGGACTGTCAGGACTAGCTCCAAGGCAGCACATCCTTCAAAGGGCATTTCAGAGAAAGATACCCAAATTCTCCAGGGTCACTTCTTGAGCTTCTGAGGTCAAGGGAGTTGGACTGAGCTCTTTCTCAGCTCTTGAACATCATGGTCCAGAGAGCTGACTTTGCATTGCCATTTTTATTTCCTCCTTTGAGTTCATGCTTTTGATCTTAGTTTTTTTTTCCCTTTGCTCTTACTGTTTTTGAGAGTCCTTTCTAGCAGCTAGGGAAGATTTCTTCATCGGCTCTAAAAACAACAGCGAACTAGGTCCAGTTTACTTTGCAGATTGTAAATTCAAAATGAAAACTAAAGCTGATCCAGCTCAAGCCTTCTCTAGTAAATGATACTGCTTGAGCAGATACTAGACACATGATCATCCTGCAGTTGGGAGAGCTCTCCTATACTGAGCCAGATGTGTACAAATTCTGCCAGTGATTATCATAGTGAATACCACGTTGAAAGTCTCTGAGCAGACACAGAGGCATTTCCCAGCAGATGCAACCCCTGCCTTACAAGACCTAACCTAGATTGGAGGAGGGTTACAGCTGTTGCAAACATCTTGGAGAAATAAGCAGATCTTGCACTTTACAGGCAGAAGTTTACTACTTCGGGTGTCCAGGGATCACAGCCATCACATGGTCAGAAATCAGGAGGGCTTTTGAATTGACTAAACTTGCACTAGCTAGAGAAAACATCATGTTGGACTCATACCCAGGGTCAGCAGTTTGCTTCAATGTTCAGCATTCATGCTCTTGGATCCATATTTTGCTATCTCCTGGAAGGGATGTGTGATTTGAACAAGTACAGAAGCTCTATGCAAGGACTGCCAGAAATCTTCTGCAGACACTGCTGGGAAGTTAGCCACTTTTTTGTTTGGTGCACCTCATGGCTAAGTAGCCAGCAGCAAGATTTGTCACAGGGTGGACCCACCAGCCAGTAGCTATGGAGTTGTCTCAGGACTGTGGGTCTCTACCAAGCTGGAAAGAGGTTTCCTCTTTCCTCCACAAGAGATGACAACATCATGACATGAGCCTGCAGGACACTCGGAGCAATGGCATTTTGTCATTATAGCCACATCCAAGGCAGGGCAGGGTGTTCAGTAGATGTGTGGCAAGACCTTGCCACAATACATTTGCTTGTTTGAGGATAATTTAATCAGAAATAATATAAAGAAGTCTTTTGTATATGAATTAGCAGTTGTTACTCAGCCACCTGTAAAGCTTGTGAAATCAGTCATAAAATGTATTCAAACCACCAGAAATTTGTTAGACACTAAGGGCAGCATTCATTTTGCTCAGCGCAGCTCATCTCACTAGAAGTTGTGCGTCTCTTTGCTAATTGTGTGAGTTACTCCTACGATCAGTGATGGGCAACCTGTACTTCCAGATGCATCCGATGCCAGCCTGAGTTAGATGGGATGGAGCCGGCCTTACAGCCAAATCCCTAATTCAAGGAGCTGTCTAAGTGCACCTCATATGCATTTTTACTCACAGACACAGGTCCTTAACTACTTATGGTAGCTCTGTTTATTCACGCTACTGAGTTGTGTCTAGAAAAATGGATTACTGTTCAGCTTCCTCTGTTGTATTGTCTTCTGCATATCTCAGCAATACTGTAGCATCTAAGGGGAAAAAAAAAAAGATACTTCAAAACCAGATTTGCTGCAGAATGAAGCTCTACTATTTGGAAATAGTGTCAGTCATATGGAGCAATAGCCAAGAGTCTGGCTTACTCTTCCCTTTTCGCATGTTCTCTAGTGCTCTGTCCTGCTAATGAGCCCCACACAGTGCACTTCACACCCTGCAGCATTCAGAGGAAGGTTCCTGTGGCAGTGGAGCAGTCTGCCCTCATGGCTCCCCTTTGTTAACAAGAACTAAACTTAGCCCAATGTTTTAGTAGCTTTTATCAGAGATTCCCTTTGCAGAGAGTTGCGATTGTGTCACTCTGTTAACCTCCGTGGGGCTGTGTCAGTTTATGCCAGTGCAGGATGGAGAGGGCAGTGCTTAAACCTAAGCTCCTCTCACTCATCACTAACAATATTACTGCATGGCAGAGGAAGGGGAGACTTGCCTTTGTCAGTCATAACTGTGAAAGCTGAATGTGAGGGTCTTTTTTTTGTGCACATCCATCCTTCCTCCACTAATTGCTTGGCTGTGCAATACTGCTGTGGGCTGTCGGGCTCTTCACTTCAAAACTCACCCTGGGAAATTTGGCATAGAATAAAACACGGTGTTCAGGACAACACTGCAATTGTTCAGAAAGCCCACAGGGGATTCAACCCTGCCTTGGCATGCTTTTTTTTTTTTTTTTTTTTTTTTAGGGGTGAATTTTTATTTCTGGTAAATCACCAAGGAATATAGCATTGAACAATAGGTTTCTCTAAGCATCCCATTAATTTTTTCATTTAGTTCGAGCTAAGCTAATATCTTCTGCTTTTGTGACAAGTAAAATGGGAACTGCAACACAGTGTTCAGGGCAATACTGCTGCCTATCGAGTCCTTGAAATATATCTGCTTATTCATCCCTTTTGAAACTAGGGGGTAGCTCTTTCTCCATTGTAAAATATGTTCAATTTTGTTGATCTAGAGAGAAAAGGGGAAAGTCTTAAAGCACAGTTGATACTTTTCCTTGTATATTCAAGATCAGCCCATAGTCTACGCTTGCCTTCAGAACTACTATTTGGCTTGCATCGTGTGAAAACCAAGAAATTCTCATCACTTTGACCAGATGCTAGCATATTACATTTTGATTTATTTAAAACAAAGATTTTTAGAAATAATCAGGGGACTCGTTTTGAAACAGGGTTCATGTTACAATAGGTTGTTTCTTTTTGGTACAGAACACAGCTTCAAAATAGCAAGATTTTCATACCTTCAGACAGCTCTCAGATGAGTATTCTATTAAAAGTCTATAACCATTGACCAAAGTAACCATTATGCTTAAATCTGCAATCTCAAAATATCTCACACCACAGATCTTTATTATCTAGCATGCTTAACCTGAGTTAATGTACTATATAGCACCCATTAGCAGAATATATTAACTTCAGATGTTCGTCTTTCTACATTAATAATGCAATCATGAATTTATGCTAGATACTTTCTGTTCAAAATTGCATAAGAAAAAGATCTGAAAAAATAAGAAAAAGGACCACTTTCATACATCTGTGGAGTAAAACATACTTTATTTTGTAATATTTTGTGTTAATCAAAGAGCTTGAAAGTAAAATATTTGAGTTTTGGAACACCTTATGTGAAGGCAAGCAAGCCAACTGAGCAGCAGTGTGCTGGTCAAGGTTAAGACTCTTTTATCATAATGAAAGATACGTTCCTCTGAGCTCGCCATGGGCAGTATGTTTGTTCATTATATGGGAAGTGTAAGAAGCCTGGTATCATTGTGGTTGCTGGCTTTTAACTGCTGGTGCTTTTGAAAATGAGATGATAGGTAATTATAATATAATTGCTACTTAGCAGTCTTTATTAGCCTTTGGCATGATGGCCTTTTGTGTGATTTGGGAGGCTTTTAATATGGTGGCCAGAGCACATTCTTAATAGGTAAGACAGGAGCTATTTGGCATACATTCTCAGATGCTTGTCTGGTTGCAACTTCTAGATGGATTTGTTTTTCTGTGGAAGGAGAGAAAAGAAGGCAATATGAACACGTCACAATCATCTGGTTGTAGATATCCAGTACTGACATCAGATACCTTCTCAAAATCAGTGCACACAGTGAAAAAGGAATGCTCAAGCCAGTGTGTTGCATAATTCTCAACAGAAAGAAAGCATAATTAGTTCATGCACATTCCAGGAGCAGACAGAAAGACTGAATTTGTCCTGTAAATAATTTCTTGTAAATTATTCTTACTCCAGGTACTAGCAAGGGAGGAAGTTTTCCCTGGAAATCTATAACCAATTATGGTAACGAGGGAAAACACACTTCCGTGGTACCTTGGAAATACAACTGTTCATTTACATATGAGTAAAGTGAAATGAAACAGGATCATTTTAGGAACAGATAATAAGTCTGTTGCCTTCAGGTTGTTTCTAGCTAATGTGTCCTTGGCCATACATATTCTTCTCCGATGCTGAAATGACTGTGCGCCTAGATTTTCCTCTTTGTGTATCCATCCAGAAGCAGTGCCTGGCCAGGGCTGGCTGTGGGGTACAATGTGCGAGGGTAAGGGATTGAATATATACCTTCAAGAGCTAAAGCTGTTCTCTCTCTTGCAATACCCCCGATCAGCCCAGCCAAATGTGAGACTGAGAGGGACTTCCCAGCAGCACAGAGGCTGCTGGCGCTGGGGCTGCCTCGCTCAGCTCAGCCCTTCGCAGGTGCTCCTGTGCCAGAGTAGTGGCAAGGCACAGCCATGGTGTCCCAGCGTGCTGCGTGTGCTGGGCGTTGCACGGTGCCCGTGACATGCTGACCATTCCCCAGCCGTGGCTGTGTCTCGCCTCTTTCCAGAGGGAGCTCTCGGGGTGGATCCTGCCCTGCTGTGAGTTTCTGCAGCACCTCCCAACACATCTTTGGTCTTGTTTTGGTTCTCCAAACACTGCCATGAAATGAATAAATCATAATCAAGGAGTAATAGGAGAACTGAATGAAGATGCAGCTAATAGCCCAGCAGTCATTAGAGGTACACAGCTGGCACTAATACATCATCTCTGCCGGCACTGGAGGAATTTGCATACCCAGATGAACAAGCTCCTGAAGCAACCGTTGCTAGATGAGCTCTTGGCTCTGCCTGTTGGGCCCATTCCTGTGGATTATGGACTCCTACAGTTGCTTGTGACCAGCTGCCTCTCCAGGGAGCAGTGCCTGTGGGATACTGAACAAACCTGGTAAATCTGATGGCGGTGCCAAGGCCAAACACTTTCCTCTGAGACTGAAGACTCAGACAGTCGCTCCATGTCCGTGCATTTAAATGGAGTTTCTCTTCATCCTCACCCATCACAGGAGTGGAATGACCTTTCTTATGGTCAAAAGCTGCAGTCCCCTGCCTGCTCAGCTCTTAAACCTGGTCTGGACCTCCAGCATCCGCTCGCTACCTTCACCCTGACCTGAAAGCAGTGAGCAAAGCAGGAGGAGGAGGACTGCTTTGGCAGAGAGAAATCTCAGCCCTATCCTCCAAAAGCAGTCCTCGGAAAGGGAACTTGCGGTAGTTCAAGGGGACATTTTGCTGCACAGGGCTTCTCCCTGATGGAGCAAATGGTTTGAGACAAGCTGAGGGAGTTGCTGTCAGTTGGCTATGAAGAGAGCTGCCTGTCAGAGCTGTGTCTTTGGATAGATCACACATCTCCTTTTGCCTCTGTTCCTTGTCCTGTTGGGCAGAACTGGGACGAAGGGGAGTCGGGGAGCAGGTGAGGATGCCATGCTGGCACCCCCTGTGCTCCCTCCTTCGAGCATCTTGGGAGAGTGATGGGTCGTGGCAGTTGCAGGGGGAAGTTTGAGGCCTTTGTGGCAGTGTGGAGGGGATCCAGGCATCTGGAGGCAGCTTGACCATAGTGTGTGTCTCTCTGTCTGAGCCCCTGCAGTGACACTGGGCCGGAGATATGCTCAGATATTCTGCTCTGCTGCTCGTGCCCCACCTAGCAACATGGCAAATACCTGAGGAACAACCCTGGGATGTGGGTCAGTACCAAATTTCTGGCAGCATGGATCCATCAGGTAGGGAAGCTGAGGACTTGTTCTATGACATGCCCGTTGGGCTGGAAGTGGCCACTCCATGTAACCCCAGGTGTGGCCAGCACAAGGCAAGATAGCGTGTGTGGGGACTCGGGTCTGTGCTAAGTTTTCTGTTCAGAAATATAAAAAGAGGAAAGAAACAAAAGAGACAAGTCCCTTTCTTCACCCATTTCCAGTTCAGTGTAGCCCACTAACATCTGCACATTAATGGGCTGTCTGGAGTCAGTAACTCTGCTCCCAGTGCCCTGACACCTTCTAGCAGTTCTAACCCCTACCACAGCTCTCTATTTTTATTTATTGGGCTCACCAGATACAACCTCTCTGGCAGCATAGGAGAGACTTGAAAAATAATTGGACCGAGTGGGAAATGCAACTGTTGCCTTCCTCAGTCTGCCCACGTCTCATGGGAGCAGGGAGCAGGCACGAGTCTCTGGCGGGAGATCTGGAGCTTCCACCGTCAGCAGTGCTGGGACCCCGAGCCTGTGTCACCCGCGGCACTCACGGTTGCACCCAGGGCACTCAGAAATGGCTGCCGCTGCGCAACAGCAGCTCCCTGACCTCAATTTTCTCAGTGGAGAAAAGAGCAGGTCAAGTGGAAAGTGCTTAAGGAGGAAATTTGTTTCCTTACAGACAGGGAGTCAGGAAGATAGGCGGCTATCGCGTGTACTGGAATAAACCAAATTAATTTTGTACTGTGCGGTAAATCGAGGAGCTGGAGGGCAAGGCGGAGAAGAAAAGAGAAAGCGTGGAAGATAATGGACTTTGATGTTTTACTCGAACTCAACAAAAAACCTGGCAAGAAGCAGGGATGCACTACAACTGCAGCTCAAAACGCTCCTAACCCAGGCAACTGCTTCCCTTTTGTTTTCTTTCTTTACAATTTAATCCTGAGCATTAACCGGAGTGGCTTATATTTCTAGTGTAATAAAAGGTGCATTGTGAAAGGGAGATGGAGACAAGAGACGTTAATAACTTCCTCTGCTTCCCCCGAAGGGCTTGTGCCATCCAGCTCTTGCAATGCAAAACCCCCCAAACAAGACCCCTGTGTGGAGGGGAGGGCTGGAGGGAAGAGGCAGTGGGTGGGGGGAGGTCATGGCTCTCCGAAAGCAAGGTTAGTGCTTTCTGGCAGACTTCTTCCAAACTGCTGTCTTCCTGACAGTGCAACAGGAGTGAGGAGGTCTCTGAATCCTGAGCGCTGATATCCTGTTAAAAATGTTGCTGTCAATGTTGTCTTACTCTGCTGCCTCATTTTCTCCCTCTCTGTCATATATGCAAGCCTCTCCGCATCAGATTCAAATCCCTTGAACCAGGCTCAGCCTGAACTTTTTTTCTCTTTTTTATTTTGGGGGGGGGCTGTGTGGGGCTATAGATACCTCTCAAGCCTCTACTTGCTAGTTTTGGAATTGGCACAAACTATTCCAAGTCTTTCCATAAAAACAACTTTAAAGTCAGACTGGAACAAAAGTGACAGTGCTCTTCTAATGTGAGTTTCTAAAAATATGTTACATGGTTGATAATTGAATGTGAGATTAAAAGAAAATTTTAAGTAGAAGTAAGAGCTGCCTGTTCCTGGAGAATTCCCATCTCACCCAACCCCTTGTGAAATGTCTTTGCATATCAATACTGTCTGTCTGGAAAATGTAAATTTTGGTGAACTGGCTATCTCTGCCAAAAACCCATCTATCTGCAGAGGTTTGGGCTTTAACTAGAGGCATCTCTGGGCTGTCTGGTACACCAGCACCTTCCCTGTTGTGGCCACGGTCAGGGCCAAGAGCCCCTCCATGCCCCATTTGGTGCACAAGTGTGGGAGAAGCACCCTGCTTGGGGTCAGAGTGCAAGCCTGAACCCAGCAAACTGAATTGACATCTATCCACCCCTCCGAAGTTGCAGGAGGGTGTTATTGCCTCCTTCACATAGATTTGTCCCCTATGCCACACGGGAGCCCCAGACAAAGAGTTGCTGGCGCAGGGTGCTAGGGATATTTTCCTTTGTTTTAGCAAAAAAAGAACTTTGTTCTTCCTTTGTGTCTCTGTGCACAGCGCTTGGTTTGTCGGAGGCTCAGCATGGACCTAGTTACAGGTAACATTTAAGACAGATTTCCCAAGCAAGGACATGCTACCTTTCTTTAACTGCTGAACCTAGGCGTTCTCAGACACTCATATAAACTCGTGGCTTTGCAATAAGGGCTTTCAGGACACCTGTCCATCATTATTTACAGATCCACAGATCAATAAAGGGTTTTATTCTGGTAAAGCTTATTTATTAACCCCAAAACTGGTTTTGCCGAATTTATCACCTCATTCCAAGGCCTGCATCTATCCCTTTGGTTGAAAGTGGGAAGGGTGAGCTTGTTTGCTTTAGCTTTCCTCACACGGTGGTGTTTTGCAGCCTACCAATAAACGCAGTTCCACAAAATGCTGTGCATTAGGTAATGCTGCAAGTTTGCATTGTTCTGATTAAAATAGGTTTTTTTCTTTCCGTTCCCCCAAGTCACTGGTTTGAAAGTAACGTTGTGCCGAATGTACTATATACAAAACTGATCCAAAGACATGTTCTCCCCATAGCAAGCAGAGTCTGGTGTCACAAGGAGCCCTACGGAGGTGAGTGAGAGGAAGGGAGACAGTGTTTCCTCCACAAACATATGTGGGCAGTTCTCTTTGCATGGCTGTAGCTTTTTCATATCTACAAGGTTATATGTGGGTGTTTTAAGGACAGGACCTCACCTGCTGACTTTTGGGCCAAAGAAAGCCCTTTTCTCACTATCTTGTAATCTGAAGCTTTTGGGGTCTGAAGACCTCAGGCCAGAAGAGAGATATCTCTAAAGCGTATAAATAATAGGAGAGCAAAGTATCATTGAAAGGCAATGGCACTTACCTCCTAAGTGTCTTTTGCATATGGACGTGTCCAGATCAAGCAGGCCAGAGCAGGTCATGAAAGATGAACCTGTTTGAATCTTGCCCTGCTCTTGCACAAGCTGAAGTCCGTTCCCCTTTTCTGTGTGACTTCAGTAATGATTTCAGAAGTGGCCATAGCTCTGCATTCCACAACATAAATCCTCAGAAGGAGTTATTTCAGCTGAACCTTAAAGCTGACTGCTTCACTTTATGGAGGGAGGTGTCTCACATTTTTCATTGCCTTTGCATCAGACCTCATTGGTCCCGCTCTCTTGCCAGAAGTTGAAGTGCCATGAAAAATTTGATCTCTTTGAAGTCGACATTAAATTATGGCAAATAAATATGTTGCTTCAACACGTTTTTCAGCTGTCCACATTGTTCCAGTGCACTGTATGAAGACATTGTCCAAAATAAGTAACTACGCATCTGACCTCCACTATTACCCATAAGCTTTTTGGAATAAAAGTAAACTGACCTTTCCCTAGGGACTTATTTTTCTTTCATACAAAGTTTAGCTAGGTCTTGTTTTACATTGGTGCATATATCTGCTTAAATCCAATTCCATGCATTAAAAAAGCTCCAGTCCATTCCTAGTGCTATATCTGATAAGTCTAGAAGATCATTACATTAATGTAGCTGGATTTAAAATTGAAGTGCAGGCAGCCTCCCAGGCCTTCACCGCTGGACCACATGTTCTCAGATGACAGTGTTCTCTCTGCCTGCAATGGCATCAGGAGTTCACCCGGTTCACCCATCCTTTTTGTCTGCCCGTTTTCTGGACTGCTTTCTATCTTGTGCATTTTTATCCTGTGCAATCCTCCGAGCACTCTCAATCTGTTCTCCTGTTATTAGTGTGTAGTATTGTACTAGTAAACACCTGCCTGTGGTGTTTTCCAAGCAGCAACGCTTGGGCACACAGGTACTAGCTCTAGAAACCAGAGTGGGCGCCTGCTTGCAGATGCAGAGCTGAACATCTGTACACAGGGCCAGTTAATGAAAAGGGAAACCGATCTCTCTTTCTGGAAAGAAGTGGTTGCAAAATCCTTCTGCAGCTTTCTGTACTAGGTAGGAATGTGCAGTATTCCCAAAGTTTCTATTTGTCGTGGAGCCAGCACAGCAGCCTGCTGCTAATCACATGAGATTTACGGGTGATTTGTTGAGAGAGTCTAGAGAGATAGCAATTATTTAATTAATAAAGAAGAGGAACTCAGAGTTGTCAACTCACATTCTGAGCTGGGAATCCTGAGCAGAAAGAGAAATCTGAGCTAAATATGAAGCCGCTTTGAACCTCTCAAAGCTGTTGAAATGGAAACATTAACATCAATGTACTCAAGTCTGATTTTGTGCTCCTTGCATGTATGAGCAAAAGTGGAGTTGGGAGATTACAATGGAGTGACTTTTTTTTTTTTTTTTTTCATTTTGTTGATGCTTGACAGACAGATCAGCAATGAGCCAGGCAAGTTCTACTGAGAGAGGTGAGTACTAGTCCCATTAGGACAGCAGCAGATAATACTCAGAGCTGAGTCTGGTGTTGGTATTTCATACTTGGTTAGTGATGCATTTCCTGTATCTGGGTACCTGACATGAGTACATTGTTACCAGACTTCTCCTCTAGCTTATGCTGCCTCTGTAAAGCTGCTGGTTTAGATTGGTTAGCTTTTGTTAAGCAGCCAGGCTGGCAAAAGGACTCAGGCATGTTCATTCATGGTTCTCTGGATCACCTCACCCTGAGTTCACTGACTGGTGTTGGATGGGAATCTCAGCAATGGTGTTGGCACTAATGCTCCTGGTACAGGGAATTATGTGCCTGGCACTTGGGGGTAACATCTGGGATGCTCAGCATTGCAACTCCAAAGAAAATCACAAACTGCCTGAAATGTGCTCTCCCACCTAAACCAGCTGCTCTGGGACCTGACATTCAGAAACCAAGCAGCCTTTGCCTCCTGTGGGTAAGGGCATATAATTTGTGGAAAGTCCCAATTGCTTCCTGGTCCTGACCCTATCTTGGGACATGTCTTCCTAACCCATGGATCCCACAAGCTTTCCTGCAACCAAGTCATTTGACTGTAACTTCAGTACTCCTGTGCAAATCAGACACCTTTGCTAAAGGACTGATCTCCTTTTTACTTTCCATGACGGTGCAGTTTTCCATGGAGGCACAGCATGTATTCCCTCTCCTCTGCTCAGCTGGGCACAGTCCACTGTGCGCAGGTAGACTTCTGTACTCTTCACCAGTGTGTTGATCGATGCCTCTTATAGTGCTATTGCATAGAAATGTGGTGCTATTGATTCTCTGTGCTTTGCTTTCTCTTACAACCCCTGAAACATCTCCTTTTTGTCAGGCTCCCGTGAGCCGTTCTCAGGAGCCAACAGAACAGGCATTGTTATGAGAAATCTTGCTGCATTTCCTTCACTGAAAGAAATCCTGCCCTTTTATCATTCATACAAGGTGTCTAAGCCATGCTGTTTTCTTGGTACCTTGTTTAGCATCAAAATCCAAGAAGTCTGCTCTAAAAAATAATTTATCGCCTTTGCCAGCATCCTTCCCAAATAAACATGAGAGCAAGTGGAGATGGCAGCCAGGAATGCATCTGGGAGCATACTGAAATTTGCTGGGACAAAAGGCAGTAGGAAAAATGAGCATTATGCTTGTGCTAGCAATTAGCATAATCTTTCTTAAATCTTCTGCACAGTAATGATTATTAAGAAATGTATCTTCTCAAGATTTTTTTTCTTTTTTAAGAAGGAAGTGGAGCATTGTAATATTTATGGATCCTGTTGAGCTTCTCACTGTTTTGGTTAGAATAAGGATTATTTTCCTATTTGTGTATTGTGTGCAAGTGTAGTGCAGGAATTTGGGCTCCATGCCAGCTCTCTGGAATGGTCTGGAGGGAAGGAACAGGAGATTTTCAGAGGCAGTAATCATTGGTTTAAGTGGGATCCCACCAATGGCAGAGAGGTAAAACACCAGTCCGTGTGCTTTTCTAATGCTGTGTCCTTTACTGGTGGAGTGCTGATTGCATTACAAAAGCCATACTCCCAGGGACAGCTCTTCAGAGCTGGAAGAAGCTATTGCCTACACCTCAACCAGGCATCTACATTCACAGCAAATCTGGCTTGTATGCCTTTGTCCCATTCACTTGCCTTGAGAAAATCATTTCTGCCAGTTTAGGGATTGGTGCTGAAACAAAGATGCCTCTTTTTTGACCTTCGTTCCCTCTCGTACCCCACGTCTGCCTTGTCTAGTTAGGCTGCAAACTCATTGGAGACAGTGTTTCTCTTAGGAGTACACAGCTCCTTACACCATGGCGCTCATGTTTTTTTCTGCCTCCCAGCATGCTGTAACACAAGTAATATTGCAGTCTGTTAGTTTTATTATTCATCCACCAAATAACTTCGTTGCGAGAGAGCATTCAGAGAACTGAAGCTCAGGTGCTGGGTGCATGGAGTGACTATAAAGTCAAATGCTGAGTAAAAGGCTCAGCAGAGACATTGCCAGTGCAAACAATGAAATCTTCCAGGTGCTGTAGGTAACCCTTTTGTTTACACCCTGCTTTTCTTAAACCTTGTCTGGGAGGGAACAAAAGCTGCTGTACATAAACACCCAGCAGAGCTGGGAGGATTTGAGAGGTGCCGAGGGTGCTGTTGGCACCTCAGGGGGGCTCGCTGTTTGTGTGGGAAAGGGCTGTGGAGGACCAGTCGACGTGCCTTGGCCGCGGGATGTGAGCAGCAGTTGCGCGTGGGCTCCTTTACAGCTGTCATTCTCACGCTGTATTTTATCCAAGCTGGGTTGTTATTGCAGGGAACTGAGCTGGGACTGCTCTCTTTGTTCTCAGAGGTTGGTGAGTGATGTACAACAGTCATTCCTGATGCGTGTCAGATGTATTTCTGTAAGATAGAAATAAAGGACTGTGTTGCACCGAGACAGATTCTGTTGCCTAACTAGCCACCTTCCTTGTGACTGGCAAAAAGACAGAAGTTTTCTTCCCTGCAGACAGGTAGTACATTAATGTAAAGATAAGGTGGTCAGGCAGGCAGGCATGTGTATGATTTGCAGCTCCAGTTTGAAACCCCTACAGAGTGTAGTTCAGGCTTTATAAAATAAAAGCTAATAAGAATCATAACAATTTTGCTTTCTCTCTATAGCCTGCAGCAAGCCAGACACAACATGGGAATTGAAGAATAAAGGCCATCAACTTCCCATGGCTCCCCTCCCACTACCTTCCTCCTCTTGCTCCAAATTGTTTTGAAAACATTGCTTCTCCCTTGCCTATTTCATTTTTGCAATGAAGTCATCAAACAAGATGACAGGGACTTTCGGAGACTGAAATCAATCAGCAAGTTTCTCTTTTGCTTTTTCTACTCAGGAAGGAAATAGGGGAATAAATTTTAAGAGACTCCAAGGGGAGGGAAGGGGACAGTGGGTGGGTTGGATCCAGCATGGGAAGGTGTAGGTAAACAGATGAAGCTTCTGGACTACGTCCAACCCATCAAAAATAAATAACCCCCTAACATGTGTTTGTTCTGCTGCAAGAAGTTTAAGCAAGTCACCATGGTTTTCTGTTGTCCGCCAGAAAATAAAAGAGAGCTTCTCAATGTATCATGGCCCCTGCCACAGTGAGTTTGCTTGAAAAGGAGTTGTGTTTTCTCCAGAGGACTGCCCCCCACCACCCCAGATGAAGAGTACTTTCAGTACTAAAAATCATGTTCAAATCATGCCAAGCTCAAACTCTCCTACTCATATTAGTGATCAAAGATCTCATGTACCCTTCTGCGATGGCCGTGGACCAGTGCCTGCATATAGTCTGGCTCCAGCTCATGTGCCCAACCAGATGCGGGGTTATCATCTGGGTGTGCTTTTCTCTGGCCACTTCTTCAAGGGGAGCCGGAATGATGAGCTTGGAAGAGATACGTAATTTATGAAGGTGACTGAAGATAATGGAAAGAACTCGTCCAGTGGGATCCCCTTGCTACAGTTTCTTTTGGGTTTAGGCAGAATAAGACTAATCACAAGGGTTGCCTCTGCTCAGACCACGGATACTTTAGGAATAGATTAGCCCTTCCGATTTCTTGGGATACGCAGCCAGCAATGGAGTGATGGCTGAGTGGTTACATTTTCAACACACGGAGGTAGCAAAAGCTGTTGTCATTTTTTATGATGATTTTTCTGCTGGCTTCTTCACTATTCCTCTCTACTGTTCAGTGAGGACAGGCTGTGCATAGGAAACATTGTCTCTAACTGCAGCCCTTTCCTCCAAAGGCAATCTGAATGCAGTCAGAGAACCGTAATTTGCTTGTACGTTATGAAAGGAAAGTGCTGGCCCTGTAGCATAAAAAAAAAAATTAAAAAAAAAGAAAAAATTCACTGCCACAAACCAACAGGTTTTACTGGAAAACCATTTGGTTTCAGCAAAAAGATTGGACGTTTTGAATGAAAAGTTGGTAGTTTGCCCCAAAATTACTTCTTCCTTTTACAGTATTCACTTTGTTGAGACTCTCTTGTATTCTTGTCTTCTTCCAAAACCAGCAACAAAATGAAGGGCAAAAATGATAACATTGACCAAGCTCCATCAGTACATTTCCAATTGGCAACTTATTTTAGGGAAGACTTATCTCAGCTTCACTTTACTAATGAGCAGTAGTCAATTGGTAATTAAACTAGCTTTTCTTGTGAGTCTTTTAAGTCTTATAAAATGAGAGTGTTTGTTGGGGAATCTTCTACAAGGTTTTATTTCTTGCCTGTAAAGATGCACACTCATGGCCAGATCGTTACCTCAAGTAGAATCAAATGATGGCCCTATTTATTGTTATTTATAACATATGCCCACATAGACTAAGCCAGGGTGCTCTCAGTACCAGAGACCTTAATTTGGTCTTCATTTGGATAGGGGTTGTAAAGGGGGCTGTCATGCCATTCCCTGGTTACATCAGGAGCCTCCTTGAGCAATGCAGAAGTGCTTCAGGATGAGGCATGCCAAGTGGCAGGGGTTTTGCTAACAGTCAGGGTTAGATACTGTGGAGAAGCCATGAAGTGACAGAGATTACTGGCGGGGTTAGTATTTCTGAAGATGGGGACTTGAAGGACTGAGAAGCACCAGAAGCACATTTCCAGGGGCAGGTAGGCTGTTAAGGTGAGCACCTTTGACTTTTTTCCCCTGGAGTCCAGCCATTGTGAAGTCGTAGCAGCCTTAGCTTCTACATTGCATGCCCTGCCTTTGGGGCTGCATGGTGACTTGAGCAGAGAGCAAAAGAGGTGCTGAAAATTTGCTTGTTCCATGGGGAGGCTGAGACAGCTGTGCCAAGGTCACAGGTTTCCTGTGAATCACAAAGTTGTTTTGCTCCACTTTGGGTGGGAGGTTTTTCCCATGCATGAGCTGTAAGGGTCCCAGACTGGAGAGCTGGGCAAAGGCAAACCTAATGAAGTTTAACAAGGGTAAATGTAGAGTCCTACAGCTGGGGAGGAATAACACCATGTACTGGTACAGGTTAGGGGTAGACCTGCCAGAAAGCAGCTGCATGGAGAGGGATCTTGGCATCCTGGTGTTAAGTTATCCATTGAACAGCAATGTGCCCTTGGGGCCAGGAAGGCCAATGGTGTTCTGGGGTGCAAAGAAGAGTATGGTCAGCAGGTTGAGGGAGGTTCTACTCCCCTTCTACTCTGCCCTAGTGAGACCGAATCTGGAATATTGTGCCCAGTTCTGGTCTCCCCAGTGCAAGAGGGACAGGGAGATACTGGAGAGAGTCCATCAAAGGCAACGAGGATGATGAAGGGACTGGAACATCTCTCTTATAAGGAAGGGCTGAGAGCCCTGGGGCTGTTTAGTCTGGAGAAGAGAAGACTGAGAGGGGATCTTATTAATGTTTAAAAGTATCTGAAGGGTGGGTGTCAAGTAGAAGGGGCCAGGCTCTTTTCAGTGATGCCTTGTAATAGGACAAGGGGCAACAGTCACAAACTGGAACACAGAAAGTCCCACCTCAGCATGAGGAAAAACTTCTTTCCTGGAAGGGTGATTGAGCCCTGGAACAGGCTGTCCAGAGAGGTTGTGGAGTCTCCTTCTCTAGTGACTTTCAAGACCCACCTGGATCTGTTCCTGTGTGGCCTGCCCTGGGTGATCCTGCTCTG